>BSBK01005637.1:520000-890000 GCA_027943335.1 Chamaecyparis obtusa
CACTCTACATAGAGTTTTTACAATGATAACATTTTCTAACTTCAAATCCTTCCTTTTCTAAGGAATTTTAAACCAGAATAAACCATGAACCAAATAACTCAATTGACATTATCTTCATCTTGCATCCAAGCTAAACCATGCAAATTCAAGAAAATTTCAACATGACCATGGAGGCTCACCTCCCAGCCAAGGCCTTTACAAGGCCACCCCTGAGCTATGGGAAACAAGGTAGGATGGGTGACAAACAAACTCATACACATACACTTTAAACAACAACAACACAAAAGCACTCCCAAATCCCATGGTTTGCACAAAGGATCTCATTAGATCCAAAAATGGGTGAAGGTGGAAATCAACCCATTGGAGAATTCCATACTTAAACAAGAACAATTTTCATTTTACATAACATTGCCTTCACAAGGCTCATCTTCATAACCAACTTTCTCACATCATAAAATAAAATATCTTCCCTTATGGCCCCCAAAGTGTAGAAAAAAAGTAGGAAATCATTGATGCCCATACATCCATGCTTCTATCCTTTTCCTCCAAGAGGAAGGGCTCTACACAAATGGGAAATTCTCAACAAACCCCTTCACCATCAAGACTCTTAACCCTCCAAGAGTGAGTCTAGTCTTGCACTCCCAAAACACACATAAAGAAAACCAAAGAAAACTTCTTGAAACAAAACTTGAAATCAATACAACTCACATACAACATGAATTTACAAAACCATAACAATTACATATGACATAGCCTTTCATGGTAGATGCACTAACCTTCCTCCAAGCAAAAATGGCAAGATGAACTTGATAAAGATGATGCATGAGCATCCTGGGTGTAAGAGCAATCTTGCATCACCCAAAAATATTTATGTTTTTGTATTCAATAAGGGCTATCTTGTGCAGAGCCGCTATTTATGGAAACTTGCTATTTTTAGTAAGTTGGTCTTACGATCTAGGAATGTTTTGATTTTACATGTGGAGGTTCATCTTAGTCATATCAGCCTACCAGTAAAGTTTCATGGCTAGATCAGGTCTAGTTTTGAAGATATTCAAGATTTTTCGTATTGGCAATAGGGTACAGAAACTTTGAACTCAGTTTTGAAGCCTTTAGAGGCCCCAAATGAGGTCAAAATTTTGGGTGACAGGCACTTGCGTAAGTCAAGCCTGTAGATCACTTCATGGCCTTTCTGAAATGGCATTATAATAGTCCATCAAGTCAACAGGTGATGACTTATGGTCTCTGAAAGTCGGGTCACCTAAAGTGGAAGAAAATAATTTTCTTTCAAAATTTATGTTCAGGTTTCAAAAGTTATTTTGAGCCGACTTTGATGTAATAAAATGAAAAAATAAAATAATTCTAAGTTTGGTCAGCCCTTAGGGCTAAATTTCTGGAACCTTCTCGGGCAATGGAAATTGTCTATATAAAGAAGGCCTATAGTGTTGTCTAGGAAATTTCTGGGTAGTAGATTTGGGTATTGATTTGAGGCTTTGTCCTATAGAATATTGTAAGGGAATGCCCATGTGGCTTTGCATATTGTAATTCTGAAAGTTTGTAATTCCACATTTGTGGAGATAATAAGAACCCAATTTTTTGTTCTTGCATATTATTGTTGTTTCTCTATTTCTGTTATGTGTTTGTGGTATTAAGGGGAGCACCCTTCATCAAGTAGTATCAGAGTAGGAGTTCCTGAGTGTGTAAATAGATCACCGACTATGAGGCAGTTTGCACTAGGACTGTGGTTAGGGTTTCAGAGAGAAGCGTGAAAATGCCTCCACAAAGTGAACATGGCGGAAGAGCTGGTGTTGTAACACCTGAAGTTAGGGCACTACAGAGACAAGTGCGAGCATTGCAAGAGAAGATTCATAGAGGAATGAATCTTAATGTCAGAGATGAAAGCGAGGATGAAGCCGAAGAAGAAGATCAAGAAGGAGAAGTCAAAGTTGTGAACCAAGAGGAAGAAAGACTTTTCTGAGCCATTTCTAAGATCAGAAAAAGACCTAAGATTGAGGTTCCTACATTTTCAGGAAATCTTAACCCAGAGGAGTTGATCGACTTGATCAATGAATGTGAAAAATATTTTGAGTATGAAGATATTGAGGATCCTAATAGGGTCAAATTCATGAAGGCCAAACTGAAGGGTCATGCGAAGATCTGGTGGCAAGAGATTCAATTGGAGTGAAATAGAAGAGGAAAAGATAAAATCACAAGATGGGATCGAATGGTGGATAAATTGAAGTGGCAGTTCATTCATGTTGATTATGAGCTTGACCTACTGAAGAAAATGCAAAGTTTGAAGCAAGTAGGAACATCTGTTCAGGAGTATACAAAGGAGTTCTATCGAATCCTCGTCAGAACAGGCCATGCGAAAGTTGATAAGGAGAAAGTTTACTATTACCTTAATGGGTTGAGGTGGAGCATTCAAGAGGAGCTAAATCTAGTTTGAATGAATAGTATTGAATAGGCATACCAGTTTTTCCTAAAAGTAGAGGAAAAGTTGAACAAGAAGTTTGAGAGCAGACAAAATGGAATAGGTCACGGTGGACAATCTGGTGGATGGTCATATGGAGGCCGGAATGAAGATCCAAAAAAGAAGGATGAGGCTAGTAGTAGTCAAAATCAGCGAGGAAACAATTACAATCATTTCCAAGATCATAACAATAGAGATCAGAGAGGAAGAGGAAGAGGACAAGGATCTGGAAGAGAAGGCTTCCGTGGAACATGTTTTCACTGTGGAGAAGGTCATAGTGCATTTGAATGTCCTCAACACCAAGGAAGGACAGATAGGAGGAATGAAGGCTAGGCTAGAGTTGCACATGTAGATGAAGATGCTAGATCATCAAATTTGGAAGATGCTGAAAGAGGAGAAATGCTAATTAACAGAAGAGTCTTGAGAATGAACCTAAACAAAGGAGGAGCCTATTTTGCACTAGATCCAAGTGTGAGGGTAAATGATGTGATGTGATTATTGATAGTGGAAGCACTGACAATTTGGTGTTAGAAGAGATGGTGACAAATTTGAAGCTCAAGAGATAGAAACACCCACATCCATATTGAATTGCCTGGGTGCAGGATGACCACAAGGTCATGGTTAGTGAACAGTGCCTAGTAAAGTTTAAGATCGGTAGGTACCAGGATGAGGTACTATGTGATATCATATCTATGGATGCATGTCATATGTTGTTGGGTAGACCATAGCAGTTTGACAGATGTGTTGTACACGATGGTCATGCGAATACCTATTCTCTGACAAAAGATGGAGTGCGACATAAGCTAAATCCATTGAAGGAGACCGAAGAAAAGGTATGTGGTAATGCAATAATAACATTTTTTGATGGAAGAAAATTCCTAGATGGTATGAGGCATGAGCATGTCTGTTTTGCTTTAATACCAAAAGCTGGTAAAGAAGAAGTAGAGGATGTACCTGTAGAGGTTGCAGATTTGTTCAATGAGTTTTAGGATATTGTATTTGATAATGTACCTGATGTATTACCATTGGTAAGGAAGATTAGTCATCAGATGGATTTGATTCCAAGAGCTAGTTTTCCAAACAAGGCAGCACATATAATGACACCAGCAGAAAGTGAAGAGTTGAACAGACAAGTACATGAGTTATTGCAGAAGGGGTTGATTCAAGAGAGTCTAAGTCCCTGTGTCGTACCAGTGGTATTAGCACCAAAGAAGAATGGAGAATGGAGGATGTGTATAGATTCCAAAGCAATAAACAAGATCACAATCAAGTATAGGTTTCCATTGCCATGAATGGATGATATTATGGATTGTTTGAGTGGAGTTGTGTATTTTTCAAAGATAGATCTGAAGAGTGGATATCACCAAATTTGGATCAAAGAAAGAGATGAATGGAAGACTACCTTCAAGACAAAGGAAGGACTCTATGAGTGGTTAGTCATGCCTTTTGGGCTGACCAATGTACCAAGCACTTTCATGTGGCTCATATACGAGGTTCTGAAAGAGTTTCTGGGTAAGTTTTTCATTTTTTACCTAGATGATATTTTGATCTTTAGCAAGACATTGGAGGAACATATGATGCATATTCGTATGGTATTTGAGAAGATGAGAGATGAGAAATTGTTGATTAATTTGAAGAAGTGCAGTTTTGTGAAGAAAGAGTTAGTGTATTTGAGATTTTTATTTCAACAGAAGGTCTAAAAATGGACCCAAAGAAAGTACAGGCTATCCTTGAATGGCCTACTCCAAGGAGTGCTACTAAGGTAAGATTTTTTCATGGTTTGGCTAGCTTTTATAGAAAGTTTATCAAAAAATTTAGCAGTATTTGTGGACCCTTGTAAGAAACAATGAGAGGGGATAGAAAAGAGTTTAAGTAGACTAATGGGGTAGATAAGAGTTTTAAACTGTTCAAACAAAAAGTTACAGAACAACCTATTTTAGCACTTCAAAATTTTAATAAGGGCTGTTATGAGACAAGAAGGTAAACCTATTGCTTATTTCAGTGAGAAGTTAAATGATGCCAAGAGAAAATATTATGTTTATGATCAGGAATTTTATGCTATAGTTCAGGCATTGAAGAAGTGGAGACACTATCTACTTCCTAAGGAGTTTGTTTTGTATACTGATCATCAAGCTTTGCAATATTTGAATAGTCAAGGAAATTCGAATCAAAGGCATTTGAAATGGGTTGAGTTTTTGCAGAGTTATACATTTGTTTTGAAACACAGAAGTGGAAAGTCTAATAGGGTTGCAGATGCGCTTAGCAAAAGGCAACTATTGCTGATAGAGATGGAGATTGAGGTGGTTGGGTTCAAGGAACTCAAGAATTTGTATCCAGAGGATCCTAATTTTGGTGAAGCTTGGAAAGCTTGTAAAGAACCTATTACTCTACACAGAATGAAGTGGCTAGATTTTATCATTCAGGATGATATGCTATTTAGAGGGAGTCATTTGTGCATTCCAAAAAGTTCTATGAGGGAGAATCTCATCAAGGAGAAGCATAGCAAAGGATTGGCAAGACATTTTGGTTGAGATAAAACCCTTGCTTTGTTTAGTGAGAAATATTATTGGCCACGATTGCAGCAAGATGTCAAGAAGTTTGTACAGAGTTGTAGAGTATGTTAGATGATGAAAGGATAGAAGTAGAAATGGGGCTGTATCAGCCATTACCTATACCAGAGAAGCTTTGGGAGGATATCAGTATGGACTTTGTTCTTGGTTTACCAAGGACACAGCGGGGACATGATTCAATTTGTGTAGTAGTTGACAGATTTTCAAAGATGGCACATTTTGTTCCTTGTAAGAAGACTAATGATGTTGTTCATGTAGCATAATTATTTTTCAGAGAAGTGGTGAGACTACATGGTTTCTCAAAAATTATAGTTTCAAATAGGGACACTAAGTTCATTGGATATTTTTGGTGTACATTATGGAAGAAGTTGAAGACAGATTTGAAGTTCAGTTCATCGCATCATCCACAGACTAATGGATAGATAGAGGTGGTGAATAAGAGTTTGGGAAATTTGCTGAGATGTTTGGTTGGAGATAAGCCAATAGGATGGGATTTAATTTTACCACAGGTAGAATTTTCATATAATAATTATGTCAACAAGAGCACTGGTAAATCACCATTCCAAATTGTTTATGGGAGTAGTCCCAGAAATGCATCCGAGTTGAGAAAGATAGATAAAGGAGAAATAAGTAGTGTTGAAGCTGAGGATTTTGTAGAACACTTGAAGAACATCCATGAGGAGGTGAGGAAGCATATTACCAAGATGAATGTGTAATATAAGGCTAAGGCAGATGTGAAAAGGAGGCATAAGGAATTTTAAGTTGGAGATGAAGTCATGGTTCATTTGCAGAAGGAGCAATTTCCAGTTGGTACATATAACAAATTGAAAATGAAGAAGTTTGGGCCATGTAAAATACTAAAGAAGCATGATTCAGGAAATGCATATGAAATAGAACTGCCTACTGAGCTGAATATTTCACTAGTGTTTAACATTTTAGATTTGACAAAGTATCATGAGGGAGGTGTTGAAGATGAGATCACAACAACACAGTGGAGTATTCCAGCAACTAGTTTAGATACCAAGGAGATTGAGGATATACTGGATAGTCATGTTGGTAGAAGCATAAGGAATAGGACATATGAAGAATATCTGGTCAAGTGGAAAGGATGACCTATTGAAGATTCATCATGGCTGACAAAGGAGGAGGTTAACTATCTTGGTTTTCCTCTACACACCTGAGACATGACGGGGTCACTTCTCAAAATACCTCGGGTGTCTGATGCAGGAGCATCCTGGGTGTAAGAGCAATCTTGCATCACCCAAAAATATTTATGTTTTTGTATTGAATAAGGGCTATCTTGTGTAGAGCTACTATTTATGGAAACTTGCTATTTTTAGTAAGTTGGTCTTATGATCTCAGAATGTTTTGATTTTACATGTGGAGGTTCATCTCAGTCATATTATCCTACCAGTAAAGTTTCATGGCTAGATCAGGTCTACTTTTAGAGATATTGAAGATTTTTCATATTGGCAGTAGGGTACAAAAACTTTGAAGTCAATTTTGAAGGCTTTAGAGGCCCCAGATGAGGTAAAAAAATTTGGGAGACAAGTGCTTGCATGAGTCAAGCCTGTAGAGTGCTTCGTGGCCTTTCTGAAATGGGGTTATAATAGTCCATTAGGTCAACTGGTGATGACTTATGGTCTCTAGAAGTCCGGTCACCTAAAGTGGTGGAAAATAATTTTTCTTCAAAATTTCTATTCGAGTTTCAAAAGTTATTTTGAGTCGACTTTGATGTAATAAAATGAAAAAATAAAATAATTCTAAGTTTGGTCGGCCCTTAGGGCTAAATTTTTACAACCTTCTCGGGTGGTGGAAATTGCCTATATAAAGAAGGCCTATAGTGTTGTCTAGGGTAGTTCTGGGTAGTAGATCTGAGTATTGATTTGAGGCTTTGTCCTACAGAATATTGTAAGGGAATGCCCATGTGACTTTGCATATTGTAATTCTAAAAGTTTGTAATTCCACATTTGTGGAGATAATAAGAAGCTAATTTTATGTTCTTGCATATTATTATTGTTTCTCTATTTATGTTATGTGTTTTTGGTATTCAGGGGAGCACCTTTCATCAAGTGGTATCAGAGCAGGAGTTCCTGAGTGTGTAAATAGATCACCGACTGTGAGGCAATTTGCACCAGGACTGTGGTTAGGGTTTCAGCAAGAAGCACGAAAATGGCTCCATGAAGGGAACATGGCGGAAGAGCTCATGTTGTAACACCTGAAGTTAGGGCACTGTAGAGACAAGTGTGAGTATTGCAAGAGGAGATTCATAGAGGAATAAATCTTAATGTCAGAGACAAAAGTGAGGATGAAGCCGAAGAAGAAGATCAAGAAGGAGAAGTCGAAGTTGTGAACCAAGAGGAAGAAAGACTTTTCTGAGCTATTTCTAAGATCAGAAAAAGACCTAAGATTGAGGTTCCTACATTTTTAGAAAATCTTAACCCAGAGGAGTTGATCGACTAGATCAATGAATGTGAAGAATATTTTGAGTATAAAGATATTGAGGATCTTGATAGGGTCAAATTCATGAAGGCCAGACTGAAGGGTCATGCAAAGATGTGGTGGCAAGAGATTCAATTGGAGTGAAATAGAAGAGGGAAAGATAAAATCACAAGATGGGATCAAATGGTGGATAAATTGAAGGGGTAGTTCATTCCTGTTGATTATGAGCTTGACCTACTGAAGAAAATGCAAAGTTTGAAGCAAGCAGGAAGAACTGTTCAGGAGTATACAGATGAGTTCTATTGAATCCTCATCATAATAGGTCATGCAGAAGCTGATAAGGAGAAAGTTTCTCATTACCTTAATGGGTTGAGGCTGAGCATTCAGGAGGAGTTGAATCTGGTTTGAATGAACAGTATTGAATAGGCATACCAGTTTGCCCTAAAAGTAGAGGAAAAGTTGAACAAGAAGTTTGAGATAGACAAAATGAAAGAGGTCACAGTGGATGATCTAGTGGACAGTCATATGGAGGCCGAAATGAAGATCTGAAAAATAAGGATGAGGCTAGTAGCAGTCAAAATTAGTGAGGAAACAATTACAATTGTTTCCAAGATCAGAACAATAGATATCAGAGAGGAAGAGGAAGAGGACAAGGATCTGGAAGAGGAGGATTCCGTGGAACATGTTTTCACTGTGGAGAAGAAGGTCATAGGGTATTTGAATGTCCTCAATGCCAAGGAAGGATAGAGAGGAGGAATGAAGGCTAGGCCAGAGTTACACATGTAGATGAAGATGTCAGATCATCAAATTCTGAAGATGCTAAAAGAGAAGAAACACTAATTAACAAAAGAGTCTTGCTGAGTCGTGAGAATGAACCTAAACAAAGGAGGAGCCTATTTCGCACTAGATGCAAGTGTGAGGGTAAATGTTATGATTTGATTATTGATAGTGGAAGCACTGACAATTTGGTGTCAAAAGAGATGGTGACAAAGTTGAAGCTCAAGAGATAGAAACACCCACATCCATATCAAATTGCCTGGGTGCAGGATGACCACAAGGTCATGGTTAGTGAACAGTGCCTATTAAAGTTCAAGATCGGTAGGTACCAAGATGGGGTACTATGTGATATCATATCTATGGATGCATGTCATATGTTGTTGGGTAGACCATAGCAGTTTGACAGATGTGTTGTACACGATGGTCGTGCGAATACCTATTCTCTGACAAAAGATGGAGTGCAACATAAGCTAAAGCCATTAAAGGAGACCCAAGAAAAGGTATGTGGTAATGCAAGAATAACATATGTTGATGAAAGAAAATTCCTAGATGGTATGAGGCATGAGCATGTCTATTTTGCTTTAATTCCAAAAGCTGGTAAAGAATAAGTAGAGGATGTACTTGTAGAGGTTGCAAATTTGTTGAATGAGTTTTAGGATATTGTATCTGATAATGTACCTGATGGATTACCACTGGTAAGGAATATTTTTCATCAGATGGATTTGATTCCAAGAGCCAATTTGCATAACAAGGTAGCACATAGAATGACACTAGCAGAAAGTGAAGAGTTGAACAGACAAGTACATGAATTATTGCAGAAGGGGTTGATTCAAGAGAGTCTAAGTCCCTATGTCGTACCAATGGTATTAGCACCAAAGAAGAATGGAGAATGGAGGATGTGTACAGATTCCAAAGCAATAAACAAGATCACAATCAAGTATAGGTTTCTATTGCCACGAATGGATGATATTATGGATTGTTTGAGTGGAGCTGTGTATTTTTCAAAGATAGATCTGAAGAGTGGATATCACCAGATTCGGATCAAAGAAAGAGATGAATGGAAGACTACCTTTAAGAAAAAGGAAGGACTCTATGAGTGGTTAGTCATGCCTTTTGGGCTAACCAATATACCGAGCACTTTCATGTGGCTCATATACGAGGTTCTGAAAGAGTTTTTGGGTAAGTTTTTCATTGTTTACCTAGATAATATTTTGATCTTTAGCAAGACATTGGAGGAACATATGATGCATATTCGTATGGTGTTTGAGAAGATGAGAGATGAGAAATTGTTGATTAATTTGAAGAAGTGCAGTTTTGTGAAGAAAGAGTTAGTGTATTTGAGATTTTTAGTTTCAACAAAAGGTCTAAAAATGGACCCAAAGAAAGTACAGGCTATCCTTGAATGGCCTACTCCAAGGAGTGCTACTGAGGTAAGATATTTTCATGGTTTGGCTAGCTTTTATAGAAATTTTATCAAAAATTTTAGCAGTATTTGTGGACCCTTGACTGAAACAATGAGAGGGGATAGAAAAGAGTTCAAGTGGACTAATGGGGTAGAAAAGAGTTTTAAACTGTTGAAACAGAAAGTTACAGAACAGCCTATTTTAGCACTTCTAAATTTTAATAAGGTGTTTCAAGTAGACTATGATGCTAGTGGTACTACAATAGGAGCTTTTATGAGCCAAGAACATAAACCTATTGCTTATTTCAGTGAGAAGTTAAATGATGCCAAGAGAAAATATTATGTTTATGATCAGGAATTTTATGCTATAGTTCAGGCATTGAAGAAGTGGAGACACTATCTGCTTCCTAAGGAGTTTGTTTTGTATACTGATCATCAAGCTTTGCAATATTTGAATAGTCAAGGAAATTCGAATCAAAGGCATTTGAAATGGGTTGAGTTTTTGCAGAGTTATACATTTGTTTTGAAACACAGAAGTGGAAAGTCTAATAGGGTTGCAGATGCACTTAGCAAAAGGCAACTATTGCTAACAGAGATGGAGATTAAGGTGGTTGGGTTCAGGGAACTCAAAAATTTGTATCCAGAGGATCCTGATTTTGGTGAAGCTTGAAAATCTTGTAAAGAACCTGTTACTCTAGATAGAATGAAGTGGCTAGATTTTATCATTCAGGATGATATGCTATTCAGAGGGAGTCAGTTGTGCATTCCAAGAAGTTCTATGAGGGAGAATCTCATCAAAGAGAAGCATAGCGAAGGATTGGCTGGACATTTTGGTTGAGATAAAACCCTTGCTTTGATTAGTGAGAAATATTATTGGCTACAGTTGCAGCAAGATGTCAAGAAGTTTGTACAGAGTTGTAGAGTATGTCAGATGGTGAAAGGAGTGAAGTAGAATATAGGGTTGTATCAGCCATTACCTGTACCAAAGAAGCCTTGGGAGGATATCAGTATGGACTTTGTTTTTGGTTTACCAAGGACACAGCGGGGACATGATTCAATTTTTGTAGTAGTTGACAAATTTTCAAAGATGGCACATTTTGTTCCCTACAAGAAGACTAATGATGTTGTTCATGTAGTAGAATTATTTTTCAGAGAAGTGGTGAGACTACATGGTTTGTTAAAAAATATAGTTTCAGATAGGGACATTAAGTTCATTGGATATTTTTGGTGTACATTGTGGAAGAAGTTGAAGACAGATTTGATGTTCAGTTCATCACATCATCCACAGACTGATGGATAGACAGAGGTGGTGAAGAGGAGTTTGGGAAATTTGCTGAGATGTTTGGTTGGAGATAAGCCAACAGGATGAGATTTGATTTTACCATAGGTAAAATTTGCAAATAATAATTTTGTCAACAGGAGCATTGGTAAATCACCATTCCAGATTGTTTATGGGAGTAGTCCTAGAAATGCATTCGAGTTGAGAAAAATAGATAAAGGAGAAATAAGTAGTGCTGAAGCTGAGGATTTTACAGAACACTTGAAGAACATCCATGAGATGAGGAAGCATATTACCAAGATGAATGCACAATATAAGGCTAAGGTAGATGTGAAAAGGAGGCATAAGAAATTTCAAGTTGGAGATGAAGTCATGGTTCATTTGCGGAAGGAGAAATTTCCAGTTGGTACATATAAAAAATTGAAAATGAAAAAGTTTGGGCCATGTAAAATACTGAAGAAGCATGATTTAGGAAATGCATATGAAGTAGAACTGCCTACTGAGCTGAATATTTCACTAGTGTTTAACATTTTAGATCTGACAGAGTATCATGAGGGACGTGTTGAAGATGAGATCACAACAGCACAGTGGAGTATTCCAGCAACTAGTTTAGATACCAAGGAGATTGAGGATATATTGGATAGTCATGTTGGCAGAAGCACAAGGAATAGGACATATGAAGAATATCTGGTCAAGTGGAAAGGATGACCTATTGAAAATTCATCATGGCTTACAAAGGAGGAGGTTAACCATCTTGGTTTTCCTCTACACACTTGAGACGTGACGGGGTCACTTCTCAAATTACCCTGGGTGTTGAATGCAGGAGCATCCTGGGTGTAAGATCAATCTTGCATCACCCAAAAATATTTATGTTTTTGTATTCAATAAGGGCTATCTTGTGCAGAGCTTCTATCTATGGAAACTTGCTATTTTTAGTAAGTTGGTCTTATGATCTCAGAATGTTCTAATTTTACATGTGGAGGTTCATCTCAGTCATATCAGCCTGCCAGTAAAGTTTCATGGCTAGATCAGGTCTAGTTTTGAAGATATTCAAAAAATTTCGTATTGGCAGCAGGGTACAAAAACTTTGAACTCAGTTTTGAAGGCTTTAGAGGCCCTGGATGAGGTCAAAAATTTGGGTGACAAGCGCTTGCATGAGTCAAGCCTGTAGAGCATTTCATGGTCTTTCCAAAATGGGGTTATAATAGTCCATCGGGTCAACTGGTGATGAGTTATGGTCTTCGAAAGTTGGGTCACCTGAAGTGGCAGAAAATAATTTTCCTTCAAAATTTTTGTTCGGCTTTCAAAAGTTATTTTGAGCTGACTTTGATGTAATAAAATGAAAATATAAAATAATTCTAAGTTTGGTCGGCCCTTAGTGCTAAATTTCTGGAACCTTGTCGGGTGGTAAAAATTGCCTATATAAAGAAGGTCTGTAGTGTTGTCTAGGGCAGTTCTTGGTAGTAGATCTAGGTATTGATTTGAGGCTTTGTCCTATAGAATATTGTAAGGGAATTCCCATGTGGCTTTGCATATTGTAATTCTAAAAGTTTGTAATTCCACATTTGTGGAGATAACAAGAAGCCAATTTTTTGTTCTTGCATATTATTGTTGTTTCTTTGTTTATGTTATGTGTTTGTGGTATTAAGGGGAGCACCCTTCATCAAAATAGCTCTAATCCCTTCTTAGCTTTCTTCTTCTCTTCCAAATTTTCTCTCCTAATCTCCATCTAAGCTAGTAGTCTCTACCAAGATGAATTCACCAAAACCAAGTGCATGAAGTGTTCCTCTTTTTCCTCCAATTTCGCTAATAGGAAAACATTCTTACCATCTCTACCCCCATCCCAATGAGAATTAAATTCCTTGGTAAGTGTTTCCTTACCACTTGTCCCTAACTAGGGAATGAGAGGAAAACCAAGAAATTGAGAGAAGGAACAGTCTTGAACCCATACCCAAATTCGTCACTCCCAAAGAAGGCTCTCTTTAAGAGGTCATCTGAAACTTTGGGTGTTGAAATAGGAAAAATTTGACCCCCAAACCTATGTACATACATTGGGATAGCTAAAATTAACCTTAACCACTCCCGAGGACTCATTTTAACCTCTCTAAAACTCATGTGAAGTTAACTCACGAAAATGGACATGATGTGACTCAAGTCTTGGTTTCCTAATCAAGTAACCACACCTAGGAACTCACAAAGTGACCTAAGGGTAGTGTTAATTCTAACCATTCCACTTAGGCATGCCAACACATAATAACAAGTGTCAAGTGACACAACATAAGGAACACATCACTCCACTTAAATTCACACATGGCTTGCCAAATGGATAGTCACAATTATATTTAACACATAATATTCATCCAATTATACATATATATATATATATATATATATATATATATATATATATATATATATATATATATATATATATATATATATATATATATATATATATATATATATATATATATATATATATATATATTTACAAATTAACATACAATCATACATCACATATACAAATTATAACACATAACAACAAGGTCATTCTCTTCATAGAGTTAACCTTGGCCTTTTTACAGTTTTCACATTGATCCATCCTTGTTTTCTCACATTTAAAATCAAGGTCATAACCCTGCACACTCGATCAGATTATCAGTATCGCATGAAATAACCATATATACAATCATATAGAAAGAAAAGTAGGATCCATAGTAACATTCAAACATGTATACATTGATAAACTACATTTCATGATTTCATCATATACATAAACAATATTGTAATCTATTTCCATAAGCATCACATGTAAGTTTAGTTTCACTTTCACAAGTAACCCTAAATCAAATGTAGAACCAATTCATTAGGAAATCAACATCTTAACCATCTCAATTCCTATTTCATAAATTAACGTAAATCAAAATGGGGAATTCAAAATTTAATTATCCTTCTACATCATAAAATAATAATGAATCTAACATAAACATATAAAGATACGTCTAACATCATCATCCACATAATCATGTAAAATCATCGCATAATGTCTAATGATATGTAGTCACTATCAAAATAAGTCTAATATCTCAAAATAGTATATCAGCAAGATAGTCCAAGTGTGAAAATGTCAACTGATCTAAGATGGGTCGGGGTAGGACCTCACATCCTCCCCCCTAGGCATGAACTTCCTCCTAGAGTTCATCGAATATATGGGGATACTGGGCTCTCATCTATGTTGTGTCCTCCCAAGATGTTGTGACCTCATCATAGCAATCCCACTGAACCCTAACATGATCTAGCTCTCAACCTCAAAGGGCCAGTGTCCTACATGCCAATATATGAATGGGCTCCAAAGCTAGCTACCCATCTGACTCCACCTATAAAGCATCCCAATCAATGATATGAGGCTCATCATAAATATATTTCCTCAAAATAGAAACATGAAACACATTGTGGATGCATGATAGGCTAGGTGGAAAAGCTAAATGGTATGCAATTGGGTCTATCCTCTCCAAAATCTCAAAAGGTCCGATAAAAAGAGGTGCCAGCTTAGAACCCTTTCCAAAATAGATTGGGCTCTTATTCGACCACACTCTCAGGAAAACTCTGTCGCCAACTAAATACTATTTATCGATCCTCCTAGCATATGCATACTTTGTTTGTCTATCTTGGGCCTCTCCAAGATGTTGTCTAATTAGATCTAAATGTTGCTCCATCTATTTGACTAACTCTAGACCAATAGAAACTCTATCCTCAATCCTGTCCCAACTCAACGGTGTCCTGCAAGGTCTACCATACAAGGCCTGGTAAGGAGGCATACCCAATGATGTATGATGCTCATTATTGTAGGAAAACTCAACTAAATGTAGGTGCTCATCCCACCTAACCTAATGATCCATCACATACATGTGTATCATGTCCTCTAACACCTGGTTAACTCTCTCCATCTGACCATCTATCTCTAGATGATAAGTTGTGTTGAAGTTGAGCCTGGTGCCCAAAGCGGTCTAAAGCTCTCTCCAAAAAGATGAAGTAAAGAGAGAATCTATGTCATATATAATCATACAAGGAATGCCATGAAGTATGAAAATATCTATCAAGAAAACATGTGCCACTACAGGTGCTATGAAAGTAGTACAAATAGGTGAGAAGTGGGCTACCTTGGTCAACCTATCCACTATCACCATAATAGCATCATGGCAATGAGATGACATAAGAATACCATCAATAAAGTCCATGGATATTATGTCTCACTTCCACTTAGGTATCTCATGTGGCTAAAGAAGCCCACCTGGATGGCGGTGCTCTATGAGCCTCAAGAAAAATGAAGTCACATAACCCATAGAAAGAAGGTACATAAATACATGCTCTATGATGAAGAAGACCATCCAAATCTAGGGTATAATATGAGAACTTCCCCTCAAGGGGCCTCTGAGCTTGAATCAACTAACAAACCTCATAATAGAATCCATCCTCATGCAAGAGCTATAGTATGCACCCTTTCAAATTTGTACTAGTAGTCATAGTTGTAAGCTCGTGACATCTCCTACACAAAGCATCTGCTACCACATTATCCTTACCATTGATGTAATGAACATCAAAGTCATACTCACAAAGGAACTACATCCACCTCCTTTGTGTAGCAGTAATATTTGGTTGTGTGAATATGTACTGCAAAATCTAATGATCTGAGTGAATCTCAAATCTATGACCCAATAGGAAATGCCACCATCTCACCAAGGCATGCACCACTACTTCTAGCTCCAGGTCATGGGTAGGATAGTTAAGCTCATGAGTCTTGAGTTTCCTAGACTCATAAGCAATAGATCAACCACCCTGCTTAAGCATTGCTCCAATCCCATCTAATGATGCATCTATGCATACTACAAAGTTCGTTGATGGATCCGGTACTACAAGGATAGGTTCACTAGTGAGTGCTCTCTTGAGCTCCTGAAAATCTCTCTCACACCTCTTTGTCCACTCAAACTTCTTCCCCTTTCTCTGAAGGGAAGTGATAGGATGAGCCACTCTAGAGAATCCCTCAACAAACCATCTATAATAGCCTAAAAGTCCCATGAAACTCCTGACCTTAGTCACACTAGTAGGTGTTGGCCAATCCATAATCGCTCTAATCTTAGATGGGTCAACTGAGATCCCATATCCTGATATCACATGGAAAAGGTAATGAACCTCTGATCTGAAGAAGGCACACTTTGACAAACTGTCAACCAATTGATTATCCCTCAAGCACTACGAGACCTGTCTCAAATGCTCCTCATGCTCATGATCATCTCATGTGTAGATCAAAATATCATCCAAGAACACCACCACAAATATGTCTAATAATGATCAAAATACTCCATGCATGAGTAACTTATGCCAAACCTAGCTAGGGATTACCATTTACTAATGTAGTCTGACAAATAAGGGATGTTGGCATGCCAGTGCATGCCATGATTTCCCTTGTGAGTCAATTTGTGTTAGTCATTATGCCTCAAGTTTCGTGTTGAGCATTCTTAATGTGCAACCTAGGAGATGTTTTGTTCTTCTTTATAAAAAAAAAAAATTGTGTGTTTTGCCTTAGTTTTTTGGGCATTACAATGTCGCTCTTTATTCAAATGTTGATTATTTAACTAGATGGATAATTTTGGTATTTTCTTCTATTCCAAGGTTTTTTGCCATTTTTTTCTCCACTAACATGGATGACTTTTCATGATAAGATGATTAGAGAAGTATGTCAAGCATTCCATCCTCAAGCACTTTAGAGAGGTTTTCACCTTCAAAAGCATCCTTTAGTTTTACCTTTTTCAAGTCTAATAGCACCAAAAGATGGTTTTCACTAGAAGACCTATTTATATTTTCTACAATTTAGTGATTGAAAGTCTTGGCACCCTCTCCAAAGTAATCCACACTGTTAAATTCAATAGTGAAGCTATTTTTATGGCCCCCGAGGGGTGTGTTACTTCATGATCCAAGAAATTTTACTATAGTCTCATCATTTTGAAAGGTATACAATTGTAGTGTTCCTTGTTGGTCCCAATCAATGAGTTCGGGATGGATAAGTGGTAAATATTCATGATTAGATTCAAGGTTATGGATTGGTTCAAGGGTAAATATTGTTGATCCCTATGTTATATTTTTTATTAGTGTCTAACACTTAGTCATTTTCAAGGCAATGTTGGTCGGTCATCACTGCGACTAAGCCATCTTATTAAGGCCGAGTCAAGTATAGACTTGTATAGTTACCGAGTAGTAGTTACTATCGAGAAATTTAGAGGTCTCTGATTACTTCAGTAGTCACTGAGAATTTTATGCCGAGTTTCATAGAAGATTCAGTGTCGAGCACCAGTATATGAAGAATAGTTTTGACTGAGCATCAGAGACTTCATATGCTGAGCAAGCTAGTTTTGACATATGTGTTTGTAATGGAAAAAACACCAAGGTAAACCATTTTATTTGACTTCTATGCATGATTTAGTAGTTGTTGAGTAAATCAAGGAGATTATTACACTTTTTATTTATTATTATTAATCCATGTGCAAGGCATGTAACCTATCAGAAAAAGGGAATGCTTAAGCAGCATAAGTAATGAATCTAGATCATTGATCTTGATTTAGAAGATTGAACATATATTTATATAAGGAGATATCAAAACCCTAAAAATAGTAGTGAGAAGAGAGAGTAACAGAGAAGATCTCTTGTAGGAAAAATAGAGCAGTGTTTTGTTTGTTAGAGGCAGAGATCATGCAGAGTGACCGAGCATAGCAGTGAAGGATAGAATAGAGCCACATTTGATTTTGGAGATCAAACAATTATTGGAAGGATAACATTTATTATCAACATTTACAGTGAAAACCAAAGGATCGGGTCCTGATATATTTTAGTAGGTGAATCAAGGTAAATCTTTTAACAAAGTGGTCCTCACAGGCCTTTATAAATCTCTTAACCAAGTGCTTACTTATCTGTAAGTTTTAAATCCTTTAATCAAGGTAGATAGTATAATTTTGTAAGCTCTTAACAGGGAAGACCCCTCATAGGGTAGATCATCTGAAGTGATCAAACATTTTATCCCTAATAGGCACACTTTAATACTGTAGTAGTGAAGATGTGTGGGTGTCATCCCCACCCCAGTTTTACCTTTCAAGGGTTTTCGGGTTACCATATGTATGTGTTATGTGTTTCATTTGATGGATGAGATTAGAATGTTAGTTTCATTTAATTATTGAAATATATATTTATAGTATGCAAGTGGAATTAGTTTCAAAGTATCAAAGTTTGTGGATAATTGATTCACCCCCCCCCCCCTAAGTATCTCACTTTCCTATATTAGATTTCCAACAAATACACTTGCATATTCATGAATGTCAATGAAATTTTCAAGCTCATTGATGGTACCTTCCTCTTCAGCCCATGTTTCATTAAAGGTCTCTCCTACCTCATTTAAATTTCCCTTAGTACTCAAGTTCTTACCTTTATACATGTCATAACTTAATCTGGGAAATCTATATTTTTCATCTGGTTGGACCAGATCAAGTATACCTTGTTTTTGTAATCTCGTAGGACTATAACCATCATACCCATACCATTCCATTATCATAAGTTATTTCCCATACTATTTATTTGGTATATGAACCTATGGTTTTCTAATTTTTTCTTTTCATGTATCCTTGTATTTGTATAACCAACCTAGGAGATCTTCATCTATTTCATCATAAAGTGCTCCCAATTTTGTGAATATACTTGGCTTGAAAATCATAGTATTTTTATCTAATGTGGTTTCATCCATGTGTGGTATTCCATAAGACTAGGGACATGAAGGTGTTAGAATAACTAAGAGGGGGGTGAATCAGTTATCCAGTGTCCCAATACAAAATGTATAATTCAAAACTACTTCTTTAATTTTTGCTCATCGGTAAACAATAAAACTTTCACTGTCTATGCTTTTACCGATTACCAGTCTAATATTGTAACAATTTACTGATCAAATCTAACATGTAATATGCAAAGTACAATAACAAAAAAATATCACAATCAACACATAACACAAGAGATTTAACATGGAAACCTTGTAAAGGGAAAAACCACCTGGGACCGGCAACCCAAAATTGTTCACTCTTCTGAAGTGAGGTTGGTTAAGACCCAACCCTATTAAAGGTTACAAACACACTGTCAGGTGTGACCTTGTTAGAGGATTTTAGAGTAGAATTTATCATCCAACCAGCATTCACTATGGGGTTGACAGGATAACAATGTTCATTCTATGAATGATACATCATAAGACTTTCAGAGTCCACTCAGTTAAGAGATTTAAACTATATACAATGGTTAAATGTGTAATAGTAAATGATCTGACTTAATACAACTTCAATTGCAGATTACAAATCAATATTCAGTCCATATAAATCCTTCTGATCAATATTTCACTTCATATTCAATACTATATCAACTTATTGTCCGTTGGTAATTGCTTTCTGTAGCTCAGTAATTCTTCTACAACTCGGTTCTTACTAACCAGTATGATCAGAATACATGAAAACCTTGTTCATGTGATATTCCTGCAGCTTCTTCTTCCTCTGGTATTTTACTAAAGAAATTTTGTTCTCTTATATAGACGAGTAAATCATTTTCTTCTCCACCATCAAATTTTTCCGCTTAACCTCATTCATAGATTTTGCCGCTTCAAACTTTCTCGGCACTTGTGTCAATAACATGTTTCAATCTTCTCCGTTAGATCTTCCCTAAATTTTGTCAGTCATCGATCTGTGTAACAAACATTATCTGTTACCTCAATGTTATACTTCTTGCCATCTCATCAATCTTATCGGCTAAACTAATCATTAATACATTTTGTTCTACTCAGTTAACAAAGAAATGCATTGGTGAACATTGCTCAGTTAATACTACGATCGGTATACACTACACTCTATCGGTGTATACTAGAAATGCTTCATTTACCAACAACACTGCTTTGTGTCTTTCAGCTCTATACTTCATCATAGATGAATGCAACATAATAAAGTCAATATCATCAAGTCATAGACTCATCAACAAGTTACTCAATGTGTTCCTTATCCTCATTTGTCATGTACATCTTTCCTCATGTAGATTTCTCTGTTCTTCATCTCTTTCACCTTTCTTCAGATGTCTCAGTATAGTAACTTACAAGATAAGTGCTATCAAACTAGTTGACATCAATGACAACATAATACTAATTTAATCATATTACATATCTAATCAGCAACTCCTCAGTGATCTTGTAATCATAGATTCTTCAATCAGATTCCAAATCAGTTGTAGTCCAATAGAAGGTAACTTTCCAACACAAAGTGTACGTATCATGGAATATTCTCCCACTACTTGTTCTTTCACTTTTATTTTGACTTCAGTCTCCTTAGATTTTAAAGTGGATGTTTTTAATTATTAAGGATCAACATACACATGATAAGAAGGTTCTTTGCAATTACTTGGGATGTGGATTCCATCTTAGGATTTAAATTATTGTAATACATAAAAGGATTTTTATCTCTATTAGTCCTAAGATCATATTACTGAAAGGGGGGGTGAATCAGTAATCTACCATATAATCCAACTTTTTAACTTCTCAAACTTAAACCAAAATTCACAAGATTAACCTTAATTATAACAAATGAAAGTCATAAACATGCACATCCATCCACAAAGTTGACACGCAGATTTATCATGTGGAAACCCAAATCAAGAGAAACCACGATGGGGATTAGTACCCACTAAATGATGCAATCTTCTAAAATACACCCTGTGAGAACCCTATTAGGAGTTTACAACAACATTTTTATGTGCTACCCGATTAAGGGATTTACCTTAGGCCTGTTAGTACTTTTACCCTGTTAAGAGTAGCCTTGTTAGAGGAATTTGAACACTTGACAAATTGTCACCTTGCTAGAGGATTTACAACAAAGAAATGTTAGGATCTACCTCATTAAGGGATTTAATCTATTTCAACTATTAGGGAATAACATAAAGAATGATCTATAGAATGGCACTACCTTTTCTTGATCAAATCCACTAAAGCACATAATCTCCTCTCAACACACTTAACTCTAACCTAGCTTGACCACAACTCACACTTTACAACCGCACTTGTCCACACATGATCAACACACTTAACTTTAAACTTCATCCATTATATATATTTAACTTTAATCTACCACCTTAATCAAGCCCTAAATGTGAAATAGATTTGAATTTCAATTATCTCACTTAGATTCAACATGCCACAAAAAAAAAATCAATGTACAAAACACATTTCTAGGACCGCATCAGCCAATACAATGATTTACATAGAATTTTATGTTAAAGGGTCAAACATGTCTTGACCAAACACATGCTTCCACTATAATCTTCTCCACATGCTAGCATCAAAAAATTCAATGATAGATCATGACCTCCAATCATGAAGACACATCACCAGATTGTGATTAACTCAACCAATTCCACCACAACCACAACATCGATCATCAATCAAAGAATTATCAATTGTTTCTCAAGAACACATTTACTTTAACCTATTAAAACTTTTCTCTGATTGCCAATCACTTATCCTGCACACCAACCACTCAAATTAGTTGCACTCACAACTATAGCATCTGAACACTTTTGACCATGATATCTTGTGACCGCACCAAAGGACACAACAAATATTTGACAAGACATTTAAATCATCTATCACCTATCATTGATTAGTCTATAAATTTCATTGTTATAGTTCAATCAATCATAACTTTCACATAAGATCACTTAAATAGTATATATCATGTGTTAGACATTCAGAGACATACCTCAATCTCCCATAAAGATGGAAACCACTAAAATCAATGGTAACCCTTCATTCATCACAAATATGCCTTGGCAACACACTAAGAACATAAGGTCAATAGTTGACATCAATGACAACATAATAACTAATCATCCTATAATCAAATCTACATCATGACATCTCCAAAACTCACTTACCATCACTGCATCAGATATGCCAACAATATCCCCCTTTGACATTGATGGAAACACTCTATTCCTCTCTCCAACATGATAGTTTATGCACAAACCTGCTCAATATCAACAACACTAGGAACAAAAAAATGTTTCCACTTTTGTCTTTCACGTGTTCTACAATTACTCCCCCTTTCACTAAACTTCTCTCATCCACACTTCCCTTATGTAACTTTGAACATTCTCTCCCTTTATTTCACTAAACAATTTCCCTCTTTATCATACACACATTCTCCCCCTTTGACAACAATGCCAAAGGAACCAAACACACTTGATATTTATTCTTTTATACGTGACTAACCAAAATACACTACTACATATACTACTCCCCCTAAGGAGTAGCCCCACAACATCAATCCAAACATAAAGATATTCAATGGATACACTTAGATTGATGCAACTACATATTCTTTTCATTCAAGTCAGATAGGGGAATGACCCCCAACCTACCTCTTAGATACTCAAATGTATCCTTAGGCAATGGTTTAGTAAAAATATTAGCAACCTTCTCTTTAGTTGGCACATATTCCAACCTCAATTCCTTTTCCTCTACTTGTTTTCTAAGAAAATGATATTTGATAGCTATATTCTTAGTCTTAGATTGAATCACTGGGTTCTTTGAAATGTTAATGGCACTTGTATTTTCACAATAGATAACCACAGGTTCATTTACCTTCTCCCGAATTCCTTCCAAAATCTTCTTGATCCATACTACATGTGTACAATTAATTGTAGCAGCAACATACTCAGCTTCAACTATTGATTGAGATATATAGTTCTCCTTCTTTCTTGTCTAAGATACAAGCCTATCTCTGAGAAATAATGCACCTCCACTTGTTCTCTTCTAGTCATTAGCATTACCTACCCAATCAGCATTAGTAAACATATTCAAATAGAAATCATCTTTATGTCCATACCAGAGACTACAGTCTTTAGTCTCCTTAAGATATTTGAAGATTCTTTTCACCACAACCAAATGAGATTCCTTAAGATTATAATAAAGTCTTGCCACTAATCCAGCTGATTGTGCTATGTCTGATTTATTATACCACATGTTGTATCTTACCAATCATGGACCTTTAAAGTGTCTCATCTACCCTTTAGAATAATCTTTCTTTGGCAGTTTTCAATCGGTTACCATAGGGGTACCAACCGGTTTTGAGTCTTCTAATGAAAAAGTATTCAGTATTTCTCTTACATATTTGGATAGGCTTATGTATATACCATATTTCATCTATTGAACCTAAAATCCAATGAAGTATTTAATCTCATCGATCATAGACATCTCAAATTATTTCTTTATCTCATCTTCAAATGATCTGCTCATCTCTTCATTTCCACCAAAGATGATATCATCTACAAATATCTATGTGATCAATAACCTATCATCTTTCTCAATCTTAAAATATAGATTATTATTATCACTTGTCCTAAGGAAAACGATCTGAATCAAATATGAGTGCAATTTCTCATACCATGCCCTAGGTGCTTGTTTCAACCCACACAAAGATTTCTATAATTTACACACCATTTTCTTACCTTCTAAATTAAAAAATCCTTCAGGTTGTTCAATGTATACCTATTATTCCAATACACCATTAAGAAAAGATGATTTAACATCAATTTTATATATCTTTAATCCTTTATAAGCATCATATGCAAGCAATATCCTTACACCTTCAAGTTTGGCCACAGGTGAAAATGTTTCATCATAGTCTAGGCCTTTCTCTTGCACATATCCTATGCACACCAATATTTCCTTGTTTATTACCACTTCACCTACCTTACCCATCTTGTTTTTGAAAATCCACTTAGTATCGATCACATTCTTGTCCACTGGTCTAGACACTAATGTCCAAGTTTCATTCTTCTCAATCTTCTCCAATTCTTCTTCCATAGTTTTCACCCAATCTTCATCTTTCAATACATATTTCACTATTTTAGGCTCAAATTCATATAGAAAATAAGTACCTTCTCCTTCCTTCCTTCTTGTTAACACACCTACATTTCTTTCACCAATAATTTGATCAAGGAAATTATTCAACTTTACATACCTTAGCAATATCAATTCAGTTCTAGAGTTTCTTCAACTGTTTGTATCAGTTCTTGTTCATTAACCTGTATCTCCATCATTTTTTTTGTAGTGGCTTGCTCCATTGGTTGTACATATAAAAACCCATGATAGTCTTCAGGTTCCTTCTTGTTGGATTCATCATTTTTTCTCAAAACATTCACCCACTCTTACACTAGCACTTTCCACTATCTTATACATTCTCTTGTTCAATCACTTGTAGGTTTTTCTCTTTGTGGAATATCCCCTCATCACTTCTTGGGTCAAAATTACATGTATTTTCATCTCTCTTTATGTAGCATCTTCTCCCAAGAACTTTGAAATAACTTACACATGGTGAGTGACCATGCCATAGCTCATATGGAGTTGTGTTTGTACCTTTATTCAAACAAACTTTTTTCGATGTGTAAGCCCCAATACTCACCGCTTCTCTCCAAAATATATGTACAACACCCTTCTAAATTATTAAGTCCTAGCAAAATCAATTATAGACATGTTTCTTCTTTTAGCAATACCATTATGTTGAGGTGCTCTAGGAGCTAACATTTGCCTTTAAATTCCATGTTCTTCACAATATGCATTAAATTTATGTGAAGTAAACTCACCTCCTTTGTCAAATCTAAGGCATTTTAGGATCTTATCGGTCTCCTTCTCCACCATGGCTTTCTAGATCTTAAACATATGAAAAGCTTCAGATTTGTCCCTTAAAAATATAGCACATATCATTCTAGAATAATCATCAACAAGAAACATGAAATATCTATCACCATAGTAACTCTGACTTCTCATTGGACCACATAGATCAATATGAACTAGATCTAAAATACTTTCAAAAGATTAATTTTTACTGATGAAATTAGAACTAGTTAGCTTTCAAAGCTAACATTCTTTACACATTACATTTTCTAGTTTCACTAGGTTGGGAAAACCTCTCACTGTCTTCATCTTACTTACTTTGATCATGTTATCAAAATTTATATGACAAAACCTCGTATGCCATAACCAAAAATCTTCTACCTTAGCAATCAAGAAACTCTTAATAGTAGAATTCAGATGGAACAAGTTACCTTTAGTTTGTTCACCGGTAGGAATCAATTCTCCTAATTTCCCAATATTCATGCATATACCTCCATTGAACTCAAATCTATATCTTTTGTTATACAAATGAGAAACACTTAACAAGTTTTATTTTGGACCATAAACCTAGTAAACATCATCACAATTTTTTTTATCATTCAAAGCAATAGATCATTTACCTTTTACCAAATAGGGAGCATCATTCCCAAATTATACCGAGTCACCATCACATTCTTCCATATTAATGAATTTACTTCTCTCACCGGTTATATGATGAGTGCATCCACTACCAATAATCCATTCACCAACGTGATTTATGTTAGAAACTAAAAATTTCTCGCCTTATTCTAAGGTTTCTTCCTTTACTATAGAAAATAAAATTTCTTCTTCATCTCTTCCATCAAATTCCTCATCAGTCACACCTTCCTCAGCTAGGTAGCATAATTTCTTGTTCAAATCCTTGAATCTTCTTGGCTTCTCCAGCATGTCATTGTTAGGTAATATAGAGGCAATATGTCTAATATTATTTCATGCAAAGAACTTCAAAGGCAACTTACCCTTATATTTACCTTTCCCTCTAGGAAGCCTTTTAGAAAGTAAAGCTTTCAATTCCTCTTCTTCTCTTTCTTCAACCAAGATAGATTCATAATCATTAGTGAAACATATTGAATAACTATTAGATATATCCTTTCCTTTCCTAGATAGTGCAAGAGTCAATGATGACTTGAAAGCAACTTCAACTTTTGGCATACTATTATCATAATTGATTAACTCAAATGCAGTTAATTTCCCTATTAATGCATCAAGAGTACCAATAAAATTTCATAGAGATCTAAGATCTTGTATAGCTGAGACCCTGATATCATACTAAGGCAATAAAGTTCTCAAAACTTTTCCTACCACATCCTCCATGGAAAGATTACCACCAACACCTCGAATAGAAGCAACAACTTCTTTGATTCTTTGAATGTATTGTTCAATGTTATCATTTTCTTACATCCTCGTGTCATCATAATTTCCTTTCAAACTATCAACCTTTACCTTTTTCACATGTGGATCTCCACCATAGATGGTCTTCAACTTCTCCCACATCTCATTAGAAGTATCCAAGTATTTGATATCAATAAACTTTGCATCTGAAAGAGTCTGTAAATATATTCCATAGTAGAAGTATGTTCTTGTCTAAACTTCAATTGATCTACATTCAGGGTTCCTTAAGGGACAGTATACTTATTAACTACATGATCCTAATATTGATCACCCATACCTTTAAGATAGAGCTTCATCCAACCGCACCAAACTGAGTAGTTCTCTCTTGTGAATTTAGGACCTTAATTTCTTATCATCTTCAGATCGTTACCTCAAGATGTTAAGCTTCACCACAATAAAGAACCAATTCTCTAATACCAATTATTAGTCCTAAGATCATATTACTGAGAGGGGGTGAATCAGTAATCTACCAAATAATCTAACTTTTTAACTTCTTAAACTTAAACCAACATTCACAAGATTAACCTTAATTGCAACAAATAAAAATCATAAACATGCACATTCATCCAAATTTTTGACACATAGATTTATATCGTGGAAACCCAAATTGGGAGAAAACCACAATGGGGATTAGTACCCACTAAATGATGCACTCTTCTAAAGTATTCCCTATGAAGAGCTTAATCATGTTAGGATTTTACATCAAAACTTTTAGGTGCTACCTAGTTAAGGGATTTTCCTTAGGCCTGTTAGGACCTTTACCCTATTAAGAGTTGCCTTGTTAGAGGACTTTGAACACTTGACAAAGTGTCACCTTGCTAGAGTATTTACAATAAATATCTATTAGGATCTACCCAATTAAGGAATTTAACCTACTAAAATAGTTAGGGAACAACAAAAACAATGATCTGTAGAATAGCACTACCTCTACTTTCTCAAATCCATTGAAGCACACAATCTCTTCTCAAAACACTTAACTCTTCCCTAGCTTGATCGCAACTCATACTTTATGACTGCACTTATCCACACATGATCAACACACTTAACTTTCAACTTCATCCATTATATATTAAACTTTTAAGTCCATCGCCTTACTAAAGCCCTAAATTTGAAATATATTTGAATTTCAAATATCCCACTTAGATCCAACATACCAAAAAACAAAATTCAATGTACAAAACACATTTCAAAGATTGCATCAGCCAATACAATTATTTAAATAGAATTTTGTGTCAAGAGGTCAAATACATTTTGAACAAACACATGCTTCCTCTATAATATTCTTTGTATGCTATCATCGAACAATGTGATGCTAGATCATCACCTCCAATCATGAAGACACATCACCATATTGTGACTAACTCAACTGATTCCACCACAACCTCAACATCGATCATCAATCAAAGATTAATCAACTGTCACTCAAGAACACAAACACTTTAACCTGTTAACAACTATGTCTTTGCTCACAGATCACTTATCCTCCACACCGATCACTCATATTAGTTGTGCTCACAACTGTAGCATCTGAACATTATTGACCACCATATCCTATGACTGTGACACAAAAAATATTTGACAAGATATTTAAATCATTTATCACCTATCATTAATTGTTCTAGTAGTTTCACTATTATACTTTAACTGATCACAACTTTCACATAAGATCACTTTAGTAGTAGCGTTCATACATTAGACATCAAGAGACACACCTAAGTCTCCCATAAAGATAGCAACCATTAAATTCACTACAACTCATCATTCATCACATCTATTATTGGAAACACACTAAGAACACAAGGTCAATAGTTGACATCAATGACAACATAATAATTGATCATCGTGTAATCAAATATGCATCATGAAATCTCCAAAAATCACATACCATCACTGCATCAGATATTCCAACAATCTCCTTGTATGGTTATCTCAACACTATTGTAAAATATAATGTATTGATGATATGTAGATGGAACGGATTGCATTGAATGAATCCACTATCTTCCAAGGATAATATTATAATTCAAAGTTAGATCTAGAATTTGACAAACCACATCCTTTACCACATGTCCAACTCTAATTGGAAATGTGATATATCCTTAAAGAAAACATTCTTCTTTATGATATGTTTTTGGAGTGATTGTTTGTCAGATCTATTACATTCTCAGAGAATCCTAGTTCTATGATCAATTTCAGGGTACAAATATTCAGATATGCTCCTTCATCTATCAAGACTCATTTGATTTTGACTTTATGAATGAAAGACTCAATGTGTAAAGGTGCATTATGGGGTTGTTACATTGAGGACCTATCAAGTTTTATAAAAGAAAGGGAATGGGGGGTAGTGATATGTACCACCATAGCTTAGAATTGATCCACATGTAAGTCAATAGGTACAATAGTAGTTTAAATTATTTTATCAAGGATAGCCTTGTGTTCAGGAGATAAGCATAAAATCTAAAGTATGGAAATTTTCTTAGGTTTTTTCCCTAAATGCTCTATAAGGTTGTATCATGAAGTTGATGTAGTGGGTTTAGGATTAGGATCTTAAGGGTAATTGTGCCTCGACATGTAGTAACATTACAATCAATTTATTCACCTTTTATAATAAAATTTTTCACATGATTATCAACCTCACTAATGTTATTTATGACATAATCATATTTGGTAGTGGTATAATTCACACCACCACCTGATTGAGGGGATTTTCCTTTATCTTTATTCTTGTCATGCTTATGGAAGGGATCTTTGAACATACCACAATCAAAATCACTAGAAGGGGTATGTATGCCGACTTCTATTTTACCATCATCTATAAGGTCTTGTATTACATGTTGAAGTCAATTGCAACTATTAGTCTTGTGACCCTTATGTAGATGATATTCATAGAAAATATCTTAATTCTGCCATGGAGGTTTGACTTGCATATTGTATTCTCTCATTTATAGTAATGTGATGAGGTTATTTTCAAGATGTTCCTTTAATGTCAATTCAAGAAATTGACCCAATGGTGTAAATGTTCTTTTAGGGAAGTTCTTTTCAATAATTTTTCCTTTTTTTGAAGATGATCCCTTGATATTATAAATGAGTTGTGAAGATCTAGTAGTCTTGGCATCTAAAACACCATCATTGAGAATATCTTTGTTTCTAGCCCAAAAAGGAGTTCTGTTATTGGGACATTTTTTGAACTTCCTTTATGGTCTTTTTCATTATTAAATCTTATAGTTCCATCATCTATAAGGGCTTGTTTGATTTTTAATCCCATTTTTATAACACCAAAAAACTTATCAACGAATATAAAACAAATTTATTTCCCAATATCTTTATTCAAATTATGATAAAATAAGTCAATAATTTGTTTATCAAGAATACCATAGGGTTCTTTTTTTTTTATATTTCTCCATCTTTGTAGGAATGATATAAAAGTTTGTTAGGAATAACAATCCACCAACACAACTGAGAGGGGGGCTGAATCAGTTTTATGAAAGATTATTAAACTTTAAACTTTGAATAGCAACAATATCAAATCAAATGAACACAATGAATGCCAACACAACAAAACAATATTTGTTTTCGAGGAAACCCTATTAAAGGTAAAACCCCAGTGGGAATTAACAACAACTAATGATGTACTGAGAGTATAGTATCCTTCTTAGAAGATCTATCCCTATTAGGAACTGATTAAAAAATTATAGTACACAGTCCTTCTTAGAGGATAGACCCTGTTAGGAGTCAATAAAAATAAGGTAGGCTCACTACCCAAAGAAGGTTATATCCACCTTCAGAACTCATTGTTCACAACACAAGTGTATGTAAAGAGATACACAATCTTTGAACTTTCTGACAGCAACTATCTTTTCTTGATCAGCTCCAATGAAGTATATAAATTATCCTCTACTCTACATCCAGTAGAGACAAGCTTGCAGCTTCCACAATCCTCTTCTACATCACATACATTATGCCATATCTTTTCAAAAGAAAAGATCTTACATATATATCCTATTACAAAATAAATGATTAGGTCGGCCAATTAGGCTTTCCTAATATACAAATGATTACATAACTCCTTGCTAAGATACATAGGGTATCTAAACTAAGTATAAATAAATTACAATTTAATAATTAAGGACCAACATCCATAATGCATGCTGGCCATTCATGATACACACTACAATTCTGAAGTCGGATTCCATATAGGTCATCTCTAGTGTTAGAGCTTTTTCTTGTAGGATCAAACTTGGCTAATATGTAGGCTTGATTCTCAATTTAAAGGGCTCCAAGTTTGCAAGAAAGAGTATAATTGATGAGGACTGGATAAGATCCTCCTTCTACTTCGAGTTCCATAGGACTCTGGTGGGTATTGTCTATAATGATTTACTATATTTCAAGTAAACATTAAAATGGTGGCTTAGTTCTTCACTACTATGCTATTGATTCCTCAATATTTCAATAAAACATTATCGCCTTGCAAATAGCCCAGAATACCATGATGCAGAATATTAGGATAGAAACTACAAGTGTAATAGCATGGATCAGTGGTATAAGGACATTCATCCTTCTTCCCTTTAAGGAGGGGCAACCTAGTGATTCACTCTTTAAGGAATCAACAAAGATGAATCATATCTCTTGGATACAATTCCTTAAAAATGTACAGACAATTCTTAAAAGTAAAAATACTGGTAATGAAATGAATTTTAGTGTTTCTAAAGATCATGAAAAAACAACTTATAAGAAACAAACACTAAACCAGTGCCTAATCCAATGGGAAAAAGAGTTTAAATGCAAATCCACAGGAATATCTTAAAAGAAATGTAATAGTATGCCTTACACATAATCTACAATTTGAATAGAATGCCTTGCAATCTATTCTATCAATCTAATATTACTATCATCAAAATCCCTACACATAAGTTTACTCTCTGCAATTGATAACAAGGATTTTGTAATTCTCCTTGAGAGAAACTCATAATTAATTGAAGAAATTGCTTAACAATTAGTATATTTTAAATGCCTTACAAATAAAACATACAAGAGTAAACATACAAGTAAAGAGACAACAATAATAGAAGATAGAAATCTCAATGTATTTTTTTAAAATGAACCTGTGAATTACATATAAAGTCTTATGCTCAGAAGCTCAGACACAAAATTCAAAAGTCTATTATGTAGCAATGATACTCAATTTTTCTATTATCTTCTTCTCAACTCCTCTACAAAAATGGGGATACAAGTTATATATATGGATCCACCATCTTGGAATTCTCTTATCAATGAGAATGCAACAAGCTTCAAATGGTTGGAGCCCTAACCCTAAAAAGCATTTTAAAACAAATACAATAAGCCCTCAGGCGGTGGAAAGACAAAAATATTTTGGACTATTTTGCTTCCTAGCTCGTTGATCACTGACACCTTTGTCTAAAAATATTCATGATAGCTTCTTGAGTTGTTGTGAGATATGGTGACTTCCATTCTAGCTAACTTACACCATTCTTATTGATATCTCATCATCCCTGTGCTCTGAGGTCAGGTGTCAGGTACTCCAGGTGTCCTCTTTACTCATCATCCAAAATATCGAAGTCAACTGTAGTAGATTTTATCTTCTTGGGCTTTGTAAGTTCATCCCACGCAGTGACCTCCTCCTCTGTCGGCCATTTATAACTTGGGATATGTTGCAATTGTGCTTTTTTCCTCTCCCATCTGGCATCTATTATTACCTTGACATCTACTACAAATATGGTGAGCTCCATTTTTGCCTTTATGGCTTCATCCAGAGTGTTATTAAATCTCTCCACATATACTTCATTACTTTCATCTAGAAATGCCTCTTTTCTAGGCAATAAAGGATCAAAATCTAATTTCCACTTGTCGAGGCTCTTCATTACACCAGCTGCATCTTTAATGGAAGGGATAAACCTATTGAAATTTTTACTGAGCATGGCTATCTTAGCCTCAATTTGATTTGATTTGCCTTTAAAAAGTGGCAATATGGCTTTTACTCTATTTATTTCCTCACCCACTTGCAAAACAACTTCTGGAATATCAATTCTTAAAGATTGAATAGTTGCCAATCTTTCAAAAAGTGTTGTTCTGACTAACCAAGTTGCATAATAACCATTTAAAATAGAAACATAACTATTTACTTCTACTTGCAATTCAGGTAATTTATTGTAAGCACTAAAAACCAAATCAGATTTATCCTTTAATGCATCAACTATGTGTTGCAAGATCTTCAACAAGGCTTGTAAGATAGCCTCATTCTTTTCTAACTTTATTTTTTCAATCTCTGTAGCAACCTCTTCTTCACTCATAATTTTACCTTCTAGAAATGCAGGTTGTTCAGGAGGTGCAGGGGTAGCTACAGGAGTATTATTTTTTTTTTCTCTAAGTCTGCCAAAGACTTCTCCAATGCCTTTTCCTTCATTATTCTGATATCTCTATCTTTCAAAAGTGCATTGTAGTCCTCCAAAAAGGAACCATATCTCTCTGATAATTTCTTGGTCTTGTCTTCATTGAGCCTAGAAAAATGGGTTAACAGTTGAGAGATCTCAAGGTCTCTTGTATTATGGATTGACCATACAATTTTTTCACCATCCATTTGTTCTTTTACATTCAAAATTGATGGCTTTGTATCTTTAGGATACATGCTCCATAGAGCCAATGCTTGATTTCTTGGGCTATACCCAAACCCTCTGATAATCTCCCCAACTTGGGTCTCTAAGGATAAAGTTATGTCCTCATGTCTCTTGATCTGGTCAATAATAAAATCTGAATATAAATTCCACCCAGGAACAAGTAGCATATTGCTATTTCTAACAAGCTGTTTGGTCTCTTCTGGGGTGATTTTCTCTACCTCAGGGTCATATTCCCTTAGTGTTTGCATTGCTTTATTAGGCACTTGACCCTCTTCAATGATCTAAACAATGGATGCAACCTGTTGTTGCTTGTGCCATATCAAGAAGCTCTTGAATTCATCTGACTCTATAAAATTGTCATCCTTTAAGAATGCATCTTGTTCTAACATTCTTTCATCTTGTCCTAGAGCCAAGGGCAACTCAACATCTTTTGTTTCCAATTTTTGTTTTCTTTTCTCCTCTCATATCTTCTTCCTCAATTGGTGGTGATGGACACCAGTTCCAATGAAGAGGGCTCCCACTTTTTCTTTTCTCCTTGCTTGAGAAGATTCTCCAACTAATAATCTTTGCTTCTTTGCAGGAGGCTCATTTGTATCTTGAGAACTATGGAGCTCTCTCAAGTCAACAATATTTTCTCCAGCTTTATGTTTTTCAGTCATTATTTTTTCTAGAGGAGGGATGTTGTGCACTGAGAAGCCACTATCACTATCTTCATCACATTCTGACTCAGAGTCGACATCCTTCTTCCTGTCTATCTCATCAATCTGATCTTCAAAAGTCCTCATCAAAGTATTGAATTGGGCCATCATTTGTTCAAGCCTTTGGAGATAGGGCAGATTGGGGAAGAAGCCACTGAATACCAATCCTTTTTGTCTTAATTATTTCTCCATGGCATATAATTCATGTATCTGGTCAGATCTTCTTGCCACTTCTTCTTCTTCTATTATGTTTCTTAATACATCCTCCTCAGGATACTCCTCATGTCTCTTATTGAATGGGATGCTGGGGATGTAATATTTCTTGGCAGCAACCATGAATCCCTCTATATCAACATACCTGTGGGAAGCAGCATGCATTCTAAACGTCCCTAACCAATCATTTACCTTACTGAAGGCATTCTTTCCTATTGTGAGATTATGCGCTCTAAAGTGCCTTGGAGTAAAAGTTCATTTTCTATGTCGAACCAAGTGCTCCTTATCAATCAACATTAGCTGCCAGATGAATTCTAAAAATGCCACCCTTGGTGGAACAAATAATGGTAGTATGTGGGGGGGCTGAGAGCATCCATATACTCTAATCATAGTATAACCCTTTTCATAGTAAATATCTCCCCAATTGTGACCCTTAGTCCACTTATCAACAAATTGTTGAGGCCTTATCAGCTGTAGGACCTTTGTGGATAGCCTTGAAAGATTAAGCCCTAAACTGAGGATAGGTCAAACTATCCAATTTTCAAATACACAAAAATCACTTCTCGAGGAAGAAGGACTCCAAGCCCTTATCCAAAATTGTATTGAATTTTTTTGTCCCTTATACATCATCTATGGCTCAAGGCACTCCATGTTCATGATATCATAATTGAAGTACAGAATGAGGTGCATCAACAAATAATAGTGCATAAACCTACGAGTAGAACTAGACATGTGGTTCTTCAATGCCTGTAAACCCTCATGCATATTTTCTATTACATAACCTATGTAATCATATCCTTTTGTCACATCAAGACTCTGGGAGTCCAAAACCATCATCAGGAGATCTGAGGATATCCTCTTTCCACCATCAATCCCTAGAACTTTGCATATTCCATATGCAATGTACTTTATATAAAAGTAGAGGTCCTTGTATGCATATGGGATTTTTCCTACCATTGGTGCAATGTAATTTCTATTCTCTTGGGGTGACCAGAAGAGAACCATCACCCTTCCTAATTGTTCTAGATACGGGATCATAGCAATGGGATAGAACAATTAGGACATCTACGTCCAGGAAAACCTCTGGAACTATCAATTTTGCTAACCCTGACATCCAGACAAGGACCAGATTCTTAGAATTCTTATAAAAGTACTTGAACAAAGACATTTCAGTGACGTCTAGTGTTCGAGCATCTCTACAGTATACAAGTTCATCAATAAAACACTCATCACTAACCTTCTTATTCTGCGATGAGCCCGGCAGTAAGGTGAGGAATTCATCCGAATAGATTTCCTTAGCTTTCTCCTTAGCTCCTTTGCTGGTAGAAGCCCCACTAATAGATAAGTGGCTCATCGTGTATGAAAATTTGAACTCCTCTGCAAATTCTGAATGTTCTAAACCTTGAAATTGCTCCAAAAAATCTCAAGAAATTCTATCACTTTGGCTTTCTAAATGCTTGGTAATTCAAAATGAGTGATGAACAACTATATTTATTTAGTAGAATTGAATGCAACAATCTGTTAGAGATCAAAAGCTGAAAATTATGTCACTTCTGCCATTACTTGGCACACTCAGAACTCAATTCACTAGTTGTAAGCTGAGAAAATGACAAGTAATCAAATTTCAACTTCTAGCAACCTAGTGACTATAAGACATTCTCGTAATCGCTAAAAAAATTGGTGCCTCCTTTACACTTTTAGAGATATGGTGACTAAAGAAAACTTTAGTCGTTAAATGACTTTATTTCTTTTGGAGATCTAGCGACTATCATAGTCGCTAAACTTTGAAACTTGTTAAATTTATCTGGAGACTGGGTGACCCTGTGCTTTCTTAAATTTTCCATTCTGAGACCTGGTGACTATAGTCAATCTCCTAATTGCTTGCAAAATTATTTCCTTTTAATTTTATCTTGAGACCTAGCAACAAAGGCCATCAAGAAATCTAGTGACCTCAATGAATCTCCTAGTCGCTGAAGCCTATTGACTTTTCAAACTTTTTCTTGAGACCTCCCGACTCACCTATTTGGAGATTCAGTGATTGAAGATAGAAAAAACCTTTGATTTATTTTCTGGAGACTCAGTGACTATAGTCAAGTCTTCTTACTTGTTTATATTTTTGCTATTTTATCAACCAATCAGGAAGAGACACGTCACAAAATCTGGCAACAGATACTTATATTTTTTCAACTTTTTAATTTTAGTCAACACTTAACTATGGATCATTTGGTGATTACCCGACTGAAGATAGTCTCCTAATCACTGAGCAACCTTCTTAACTTGATTTTGACCCAGAGATTGGGTGACAAGGCAAATCTCAAGGTCGCTGGACAATTTTCTAACCCATAGTTATATTCTGAGACTACGCGACCACCACATGATCAAAATTAAATCAATGACTGACAACAACTATCTAAAAACCTTTCTCTTAACTCAAGCTCATTTGGCGACCATGTGACTGAAGACATCTCCTAGTCGCCCAATATTTCCTTTGACTATGGTTAAGACTGGAGATTGCACGAACACCTTTATTCTCCAAGTCACTAGAAGAATTACTTAACCTCTATCAAGTAATGAGATTAAACATCAACCATTGATTAAAACTTCATCCAATGGTTTTTTCTAAGTTGCCACACCTTTTATCACTTAACAGCTTCATTGGGAGACTTAGAGATAACTGTGTCATTGAATCGTTGACCGCTTAAAACATAACTTCCAAAACCAAGAGAACATGTGACTATTGAAATCTCTAGATCATAGGATAAAAGAACTAACTATTGAATAACTTGGAGATCTGGTGACCCAAAAAATAGACTGCCACTTTGCATTTGGAGATTCAGCGATCAACTGCGAACCTCATAATCGCTAAATATTATATCAATTCTTTATTTCTTTCAGAGATCACCCAATTGAAGTTATTTTGATTTGGAGATAAAGAGACCATAGCCACTTTGCAAAAATTTATCACAGCAGTCGCTAGATCTCACAATAGTCATCCAGAGACTAGGCGACTAAAAGCAACTGCTGAGTCGTTTGAAGACAAAGAATATTCTTCCATCATTAGGAGACTGTGCGACAAAGGGAATTGGATAATTGCTAGTTAAAAGGGAATATGCTAAACTATTTAGGAGACTAAGAAACTAACCTAGAAATATAAAGTGCACATGCTGAAAAAGGTCGTTAAGTGATTTGAAAAAGTAATAGCCGAATAGACTTGGGTGAGCAAATATTAGGGCTTTTTGGATTTTTAAAAGAAATTAGTCCTAAAACCTCAGGTTTTTCAAACTTTAAACAATTTTTGGAGATATGGGACTGGAAATGCTTGGAAATTACATCACAAAACTCAGAGATAAGCATCAAAAATCAAAATTTTGAAGGACAACACCTAAAATTGGGAAACCAACCAACATCTAGAACACATGCCACAGCTCATGTTATCATGATTTTTGTACCTTGCTAAGATCAATGAACATTCTTTAGTACACTATATGTCATCCCTTAAGCTCGCATACACTGAATCCTCATCACCTGTAAGATATACTCAAAACTTAGAGACTTACTCTATCAGCTTCCACTATCACTGTCCAGTAACCAGTCTTCACTAAATCTTTTGTAATTCAACCAATATGCAATATTACATCATGTGATCTTAGATATAATATCACAACACCTTCTTGTACTCACAACTGACTTCACACATCCTGAAAAATATGTACACTGTAATAACCAGCATGTTCTCTTCATAGAAACATATGTTGACATCAGTGACAAAACATGAATGACAATAGTAGTAATTCCAACATCACTCAATGTAGTTATTAAACATATTAAATGTATCCAAAAATATCCCTAATGCATTAGCAATATCCAACAATCTCCCCCTTTGGCATTGATGACAACATATGGAAAAATCCATCAACCCAAAAGTATTCTCTCAGTACCTTTACCACATAGTCTCTTTCCCATAGGATTTTCACATAGTCTCTTTCCCCCTTTGACAACAATGGAAAATGGTTCCATAAGTCATCAATTATCTTTAACAACTATTTTCAATGATCACTCCCCTTGAGGAGTAGATCTATACATCAAGTCCATAATATGATAAGGCTCTAAAAACCTCTAGACTGATGCATCCTTGCATCATTTAATTCTCACTAGGAGGTGCCTGAACCCTAAGCATACCTCTGAGATACTCAAAGGCATCTTTTGGAAATGACTTTGTAAAGATTTCTACTATTTCTTCCTTTGTGCTAATGTATTTGAATCTTATTTCCTTCTCTGCTACCTTATCTCTTAAGCAATCATACTTAATAGAAATATGCTTAGTTTTAGAGTGCATCACAAGATTCTTTGACATGTTTACTGTACTGGTGTTATCACAATGGATAACCACTAGTTCAAAAAAATTTATTCCAATATCTTTCAGCATTTTTTTCATCCAAACAATTTGAGTGTAGTTAATAGTAGCAGCAACATACTCAGATTCTACAGTAGATTGAGCTATACAATCTTGCTTTTTACTTAGCCATGAAACTAACTTTTTTCACAAGGAAAAATGCACCTCCACTAGTACTCTTCTTTTCATCAATATTCCCTGCCCAATCAGCATCAGTATAAGCATGTAGTTCAAATTCATCATTTCTATCATACCATAAGCCATATTCCATTGTTCCTTTCAGATATCTAAATATCCTTTTTACAGCATTTAGGTGTGTCTCTTTAGGTTCTGCTTGATATCTAGCCACAATTCCAACAGCATTAGCAATATCTGGTCTGGAGTGAGTCGGATATTGTAATCCACCAACCATCGATCTGTACTTGGCCTGAAAAACACTCTGTGTCTCATCATTATTTTTTAGTTTGTGACCAATCACCATGGGTTAACCAACTGGTTTACAATCTTCCATTCCAAACTTTTTCAACATTTCTTTAAGATACTTAGTCTAAGAAATAAAAATCTCATTCTTGTTCTGATTTATTTGTAGTTCTAGAAAGAATTTCATTTCACCTATCATGGACATCTCAAATTCATTTTCCATCTCTTTAGAAAATTTCTTAAACATTTCATCATTGTCTCCAAAGATAATATCATCAATAAAAACTTCTATTATCATAATTCCATCTTCACTAGTTCTTAAATACAAGTTACTGTTAGCATTGCCTTTTGTGAACCCAAGGTGAAGTAATTATTTGTCTAACCTTCCATACCAATTGGGGCTTGCTTCAGTCCATACAGTGCCTTCTTCAAGTTTCATACCATGTCTTCATCTTCTGATAGAGGAAATCCATCAAGTTGTTCTATATAAACTTATTCTTCAAGATCCCCATTCAAAAATGTAGATTTTACATCCATCTGATATACCTTGAAGTCCTTATGTGTAGCATAAGCCAAGAATAATCTCACAGCTTCTATCCTAGGAACAGGAGAAAATGTCTCTTCAAAATCTATGCCTTCTTGTTGTGAATAACCTTTGCATACTAATCTTGCTTTGTTTCTTACAACAATTCCTTCTTCATTCATTTTGTTTCTGAAAACCCACTTAGTTCCTATCACATTTTTGTCTTTAGGTCTAGGAACCAATTCCCAAGTGTTATTTTTCTTTATCTAATTAACTCTTCCTTCATAGCTTTGATCCAAGATTCATCTCTACAAGCTTCATCAATAGTCTTTGGTTCAACTTGAGAAATCAAACAAATTTCTTCCCTTGTCTTTGATCTAGTCATTACTCCTTGACTTGTATTACCAATAATTTGATTTTTCAGGATGATTTTTCTTTACATACCTCAGAGTCTTAGGAATCTTAGTACCCTCATTTGTATCATCATCACAAGTCTCATTTTTGCATTTAGTCTCAACAAGTTCTTCTTCTTCTATAGTAGCAGCCTCTTTGGTCTCTGTATTCTGATTACAATCATATATTCTCTCTTGTATCTGAAACTTTTCATCTATCTTCACATTGTTACTTTCAATCATCTTCCTTAATCTCAGGTTAAAACATTTGTAAGCCTTTCTTTTAGTAGAATAACCAAAGAAAACTCCTTCATCACTTCTAGCATCAAATTTTCCTATCTCATCATCTCTTTTGATGTAGCATTTACTACCAAATATTTTGCAATATTTTATAGTAGGGGAATGATTAAACCACAATTCATAAGGAGTCTTACTTGTACCTTCTCTGATTTGAATTTTGTTCAATGTGTACACTATTGTCCCAACAGCTTCTCTCCAATGCACATGGGATATATTTCCTTCTAGCAACATTGTCCTAGAAGCATCCAGTATTGTTTTGTTTATTTGATCTACTATCCCATTTTGTTGTGGAGTCCTAGGAGCATATGTCTACCTTTTTATTCCATGCTCTTCACAAAATGAATTGAATAGATCTGAAGTAAACTCTCCATCTCTGTCTGATCTTAAACATTTTATCTTAAGACCTGATTCATTCTCTACTTTTTCTTTGAATATCTTGAATTTTTCAAATGCTTCTAATTTTTATTTCAAGTAAGTGATCCACATCATTGTAGAAAATTCATCAATAAAAAGTATAAAATACCTTTCACCATAGTATGATCTTGTTCTTGTAGGTCCACCTAGGTCTATATGTACCAGATCCAACTTTCCTTTTGATGTATATGATTCACTTTTATAGTTGATTCTAGTCTGTTTTCCCATAACACATTCTCTACATGTGGTGTTAGATGGTTTCACAATCTTTGGTAGGTCTCTCACTACATTATACAGGCTTTCCTTCATAATATTATCAAAATTAACATGACAAAATATTTTGTGCAATAACCAACTGTCATTTTTCTTTGCAACAAAAAGAAAGAAGCTTCAGATGTATTTAACTCAAATACATTACCTATAGATTTAGTACTGGTTGCAACCAAGTTTCCTATCTTACCTCTGATAAAACATTTCCCATCAATGAACTTTAATTGATATCCCTTATCTATCAATTGTCCAATACTCAAAAAGTTGTGCGTCCATCAACAAGCAGTACATTGTCAGTATTAGTCCTTCCATCCAAAAAAATAGATCCTACTCCTATGATAGGTTTAGGAACATTGTCTCTGAATCTTACAACACCACCATCATACTTCATTAGTTTAACAAACTTATTTTTGTCTCTAGTCATATGATGTGAGCAACCACTATCTATAACCCATTCAGATTTCTTATCAACATGTGATACTAAAGCTTTTTCCTCATGTACTATTTTTCATCTTTAATATCAATAAATCCAATCTCTTCATAATCACAATCATCATCATCATAGATACCTTAACTAGCATAATAACATTCCTTATCCTTTGAATACTTAGGCTTGAAAACTTAGGTTTGTGCTTAGGAACTCTTGTAGGACATCTAGATGCAAAGTGACCTATCTTATTGCATGAAAAATATTTCAAAGGTAAATTTCCTTCAAATTTACCCTTACCTCTCTTTTCTCTTCTAGCGATCAGTGCAACAAGTTCATCTAGCTTTCTTTCCTCTTCTTGTATATGTTCCCATTCATCGGCATATTCACCAAGCTCTTCTTTTATGTTCTCACTACTGGTGCTCAGAAGTGCAGATATTATCTTCCTATGTGTAGATGCTTTAAATGTTGTTTCAACTTTAGGTACAAAATCTCCCATTTCTGCAGCTTCAAAGGTAGTTAGCTTTGCAATCAACATTTCTTTGTTGAAGTTTGGAGTTAAAGGTATAATTTCTTCTATAGCCTAAACTTTGTTCTTGTATACTAGTGTCAATGATCTAAGGATCTTCACAATGACTTCTTCCTCTTCATAGGTGCCTCCAGAATTTATGATTCCAATCACAACCTTTGTAACTCTTTGTACATAAGCCCTAATATTTTCATCATCCTTCATTTGTAGCTTCTCCATCCTTGTTTTCTAGTTCTATAACTTCTCTTTCTTGGTAAACTTGTCTCCTTCATACAATGCTTCTAATCTTGTCCAAATCTTGTGTGTCGAGTCCATATCTTTAACTTCAGTAAATTCTCCTTCAGAGAGTGCGTTGATTAGTGCTTCCCTTATGACCATGTTATATGAAAATATCATATTTTCATCATCAGTAGCTTTATCCAATTCATCCTCAACCTTCATAATTTTTTTGTTCTTTGTAATCATCCAGTAGTTGATGCCCAAACATATAAAATGAGTTTGCATCTTGTTCTTCCAACTATGAAAGTTTTCAGGATCAAATTTTGGACTATCCTTCCTATAGAATGTCATCTCCAAGATCACCTCAAGTTGTTAAGCTTTATCTCTAAGGATGAGTAGCTCTGATACCAATTGTTAGGAATAATAGTCCACCAACACAACTAAGAGGGGGGGTGAATCATTTGTATGATAGATTATTAAACTTTAAACTTTGAATAGCAGCAATATCAAATCAAATGAACACAATGAATGCCAACACAATAACACAATATTTATTGTCGAGGAAACCTTGTTACAGGTAAAACCCCAGTGGGAATTAACACCCACTAATGATGTACTAAGAATATAGTATCCTTGTTAGAAGATCTAGCCCTGTTAGGAGCTGATTAAAACATTACAGTACATAGTCCTTGTTAGAGGACAGACCTTATTAAGAGTTAAGAAAAATAAGGTAGGCTCACTGCCCAAAGAAGGTTATGTCCACCTTCAGAACTCACTATTCACAACACAAGTGTATGTAAAGAGATACACAATCTTTGAACTATCTAATAGCAACTATATTTTCTTGATCAACTCTAATGAAGTATATAAATTATCCTCTCTTCTACATCCAACAGACACAAGCTCATAGCCTCCATAATCCTCTTTTACATCACATACATTCTTCCATATCTTTTCAAAAGAAAATATCTTACATATATACCCTATTACAAAATAAATGATCAGGTCATCAAATTAGGCTTTCCTAATATAAAAATGATTACATAAATCCTTGATAAGATACACATGGTATCTAAAACAAGTATACATCAATTAAAATTCAATAATTAAGGACCAACATTCGTAATCCATGCTCGCCATTCATGATACATGCTACAATTCTGAAGTCGGCTTCCAAATAGGTCATCTCTAGAACACACACCACAGCTGATCTCATCCTTCTTTCCATACCTTTCTAAGATCAGTGAACATTCTTTAGTAACCTATCTATCATCCCTTAAGCTTGCATATACTGAATCTACATCGCCTGTAAGATATACTCAAAACTCATAGACTTACTCTGTTAGCTTCCACTGTCATTGTCTAGTAACTAGTCTTTGCTAAATCTTTTGTAACTCAACCAATATGCAATATTACATCATGAGATCTTAGATATAAGATCACAACACCTTCTTGTACTCACAACTAACTTCGCACATTCTGAAACATCCACACAGTATATATATACTGTAATAACTAGCATGTTCTCTTCATAGAAACATATGTCGACATCAGTGACAAAATATGAATGACAATAGCAGTAATTCCAACATTACTCAACGTAGTGATTAAACATATTAAATGTATCCAACAATCTCCCCAATGCATTAGCAATATCCAACAAAAGTTCCCCTTGTTTTTTCTTCTTGTCACATAGTTCTAACATGGAGACCTCATGTTCATAATTGTATGCATATTGTGATATGAACTTTTTTCTAACTCTTGAAATGATTTAAAAGTATAGAGTAATAAAAAAAACCATACCATAGCATGTTTCCCTAGACTACATTGGAGTAGTCTCATGAGCTATGTTGATTCATATTAAAATTCTAAGGTAGAAGCACAAAATTATCTTTAGTGATCTCTAGGGTCTCCTTTTCCTTTGTATCTATTGATACTAAGTAATTCCAATTTATTTGGAAAATGTGGCATTGGTATAGTGGGATCAAATGGATAGGGACAAATATCCTCAAGTGAAAATTTGTGAGATGATGTTTTATTATTCTTGAGGTTTTTGACTTCTTGTCTTAGCGATCTCAATTCATCTAAGTTAGGATCACTTATTGGTGGTGGTGTTGATTTTGGTGTCTTTGTAGATATTTTATAACTAGGTTGTTATTAAAATGGTCTACAATCCTTCACTTTATCCTCATTATGTGTCTTGAGTTTTTTAGGCATGCTACATCTGATATGAATAAATATGCATCCATATCATAAGGTATCTTGACTCCCTTATCAACTATGGATTTAAAGTATTGGTTTGGTTCTCATTTCATAAATTTTTTGAGTAATTTAAGGAATTTTGGATCATGAAGTTCTTATTCTATGTGTTCTTGTGTTATTTCCTTATTACTTTAATGATTTTGTTCTTTTTCTTGATCATGGTCTTCATAATTGACACTAATATCTTCATCATCATTAAGAGTTCATAATTTTTTTCTTGTTCCATCCTTTTTTGGTACTTATTTTTTGGTGGTGTGATATGTTTCTGATATTTGACCTAAAACAAATGATAAGGTAGATAATATGAAACTCTAGAACTATGCCAAAATGCAAACTCTAGGAGAACCCAACTAGGATACGAAAATATGATATGAAACTCCAAGTGATAGGTTGAAATGAATGAGAAGCTTGATCCAATAAATCTACTTCTAAGGAAAGTGACTCTAGGTTTGAAATTGATTATGTAAACAAGGCTTGACTTGTGCTACTATGGATAAACATGAGGAAAATTAGCAAAGGGGAAGAGTATGCTAAATAAGGAGATGATGAACTCCTAACAAGTTACTCTATCCTAGGATGTTGATTGTTTCCCTAATTCATATGATGAGTGATGAAGGAAAAATTATATCCAACATTCAATTTAGGATCCAAATAATGTAACCTATATGTCAACCAAGGGATTTTTGGACCAACACCAATGTATAAGACCTAACAAGAATATATGAAGTATGCAAGGAATAGGAAAAAAACCCTAGAAGGTCATAAATTAAAAATGATGCCAAGAAGACTGGGATAAGCTATTATGGAGAAGGAAAAAGTGCACCGACCTAGAGACTAGTTAAAGTCTAAAGGGGTAAACCTTCCCTTGGACCACCTCACTTAAATAGCATGCAAAGCTAGGGGGATCAAATTTGGTTTGTTGTAGAAGAATTGTTTGATTATCCTAGAGTGTTTAAATATAAGTTTTTTATATAAATTAAACACTAAATGAAAAAAAATAATGATAACTAAAATAAACTAACTGATAAAAATATTTAAACTACTAAAAATGAAAGAAATAAATGCAAAGAACGAACACTGAGCTTTGTAAGCTCACTACCTTGGGCACCAGTGCAAGTCATGGATGACAATGTGGGTATGGGACGCTAGTGTAGTGTATGCACATATCATATCTTAGAGTACAAATAATAGTAATAGGAATCAAATGAAACTAATAGAGAGATAAACTAAGATGCAAAACAAAAGGAAATAAAATAATGGTACAAGTGATATAATATTATGTAAAGAAGATAAAAATGAGGGAAAGAAGATACCAAATTTTGAACTTTGATGAAGTGATTTGTTTAACTCGTCCCTCTACAAAACTTGAACACAGAAACAAAGAAAAATTTTAGGTAGCCATTTGGAGACCTTCCTTAGTTAGATCTCTATTTTTTTGTTTCTACCTCCATAGCAACCAAGTAGACATGATAAAACCGGTGATAGATAACCTTGTGGAATTGTAAATAAATGATAATGTAAATAGAGAGATGGATGAAGAGTATGATATGCTATCAAAGACACTAGTGAGAAGAATACCCTTGAAAATATAGAATTTCAATACCAATTGTGAACCCAAAGCAATGTTTATGTGATAAAAGGTACAATGAGAGTGAAATCATGAAGCCAAAGATGTGATAATGGAGTAAAAAAGCAATCAAGAAGCACTGGTGATGAAGCAAAAAGTTGTATGGTAGAAAGAAGAAGCTAAGAGAAGTCCATCCAATCAACCCAAAAGACCAAGTGAATGCAAATCAAGGCCATAGATTGCATGCAAGGTCAAATCTTGTGTAGACAAGTAGAGGATTCAGGCATTACAAATGCAGGTTGGCAATTCATAATGCCTCAACAACCTGCACATCTATATTTTCTCAGATGCTAGCACACCACATGGACATCTCTACAGCATGTGCATCTTGTGTCATCTAAGGCCACATGGTTAGGATTATGAAGCATGTGTTGATATGGACAATGCAAATGGATGACGAGGATTTGATCCCTTAGGCCAAGGTAGGGGTAATGCAAAATGGAAATTTATACAAGGGTGTAAATTTAGGCTATTGCATCTTGCCCCCACTTTAGCAAGCATATCATATAAGAGATAGATATGAAGCTAATATAGGAAATATTTACACAACTTACCTGTGGTGATTACATCACATGGGGTTTCCCCCAACTAGGATTCTCTAAATTTTTGTTGAGTCGCATCTATCACACAAGTTATAGACAAGTGTGCTATATGATGAAGACAACATGTTAGATATAAGATCATCAATGGTATACCAATATCGGTGGAAATTTTTGTTATCCAAATAACCATATGATAGAAAAAAAATTTATAGTGCTTCGACATGCATAGATAATTCTAGATAGGCATGTGATACAGATACTTTGATAGTGCATTGACATGTGTAGTGAATTCTAGATAGGCATGTCATAGGGTGGATTAGACACATGGGAAGACATACATAGAAAAAGCTAGATAAGTGTTTTATAGGATAACTTAAGATCGTGCTAATACACATAGTGTTAAGCTAGATAGGTGTATGATAGAGAAAGATCGAGACACTAAGATAGTGGATTGGCCCCCAAAAAGGTAGACATTGAGATCAAATTTTGAAATTTTGTGAGATAATTCCTGTAGTGTAGAGACATCATGATCATTGGATAGAAGTCAATTTAGACACAAAGACATAGATAATACAAGTCCCCTTGGAATGGACTATGCTACTCAGAGGGGAGAAAAAGACATTTCAAGGAGAGAGAAGGCATTGTGGCATGCCAACATATGAGATGTTACCATGGAATGTCACTTCCTGATGGGTGACACATAATTCCACAACATCAACACAAAGATAGTGGGATTTGATGAATTGGAATCAATGCCTAGAATAGAAAGGATACATTCTCTCAAGAGTGGGATCTGATGAATTAGCATAAAAGCCTAGAATAGAAAGGATGCATTATCTTAGGTGATATATCATCACTTCCAATCATGGCCTAGATCTAAAGAAAGACACATAAAGACAAAGAAAAAAAATTGGGTCAACATAGAAGGAGTGCCTAAATGCCCCAACCACTTTACATCATCCCCAAATGTTGAAAGTCAAAGATACAACAAATAGAAGAATAAGATGACAAATAGAAGAAGGTTCACAATAGATAACCTCTTTTTTAAAGGTACTAATATTCTACAAGGGTCTTCTAGGAGGGAAAAACACTAAAAGACAAGTACTAGGAACACAGGAAAACACACTCTAATATACAGATGTAGAAGTGGGTATTTCCTTCATAGACCATCCATTAGAAATTCATTATCCTCCCAATTGTGATCATATAGGGAGGGAGATTATGATTTCACTGATATCCTCAGGGGCCCCACTAGCAGCTAGAGCCAAGGATCAAGCTGCCTCAACATTATCATCTAAGACCTTGACCATGGCGAGTGATAGGGATCATGTAAAGATCATCATTGACACTGGAATATCCTCTAGTGAGTCAAAAATGTTAGTGTCAACACTTGTAGGAGACCCATAAAGAGGCACAAATGAAGAAGGCTCCCCACAAAACTCAATGAAAAGGTTGCAGGTGAACTCAAGAGAATCCAGATCTTTATCCACTATGAGAATAGACACTGAAAGAGGATATGTCAAAGCATATTTGTGATTCTTGAACTTTGAGATAGGCCCCTTTTTGAATTTCCTATTGAATAAGAATCCTTCAAGCCATTGATAAAGCTATCATGGTGGTCCTAATATGGGGTTGGTACAGGCTAGGTAGACATCACCATACTAGATACCACTTGGGTGTGTAGAAATTTTACCATCTTGAGAAATAGAGGGATATATAGAAAGGTGGTGATCAATGGTATCTCCTATGAAGGAGAGATAAACACTTGGAACCATTTTTCATGGGGCCCAAGGCTCACTCTTGGTGCAAGGGAAGTGTGACAAAGGTAGTCGCGGGGTAAGAAGTTGATGAATCTATAACTAGAATAGGAGTAGAGGTAGAGCTAGAAGTGGATGCAGTAGTATACAAAAGCTGACAAGATGTAGTATTTTCCCTTGCAAGGGCCTCATGAGCCATAGTCATTTCACGTCGGTTATGTTGATCCTCATGCACAAGCTAGTTTTGACTTAAGTTTAGGCCAATATGGGAAGCCTGTGAGGGTACAACACCATCCTTCTCCATGGGAGAGGTCATTGATGTTGTTACTGACATAGAAGAAGGCCCTATCAATGAAGTAGGAGGTGGATCTGATGGATGAAATGGTGGCTTAGTCACAGGAAACCTTCCTCTTTTTTCCCTGTAGGAAACTAGAGGAACATATGGTTCCCTCAAAGGGAGAGAAGAAGGTGCCAGAGGATACTATCCAATCTTGTGAGACCTCTTACCCTAACCATAGAAGGTAGGCTAAGGTATGTTTAGGATGATGGAAAATGAGAAGAGGAAAATGCACCTTGGGTTTCAACATCATAGGTGCCTTTATTTTATCTACATTAGATGTGGATGTTGGAACAAAAGACACTACAAGAGGTTTTGTGGCTTGAGGTGGGAAAGGAGGATTCATATGGGGCATGCGCTTGCCTTGATCCCTCGATGAGGAAGGGATAGAAGATTAAGCACGTTGAGCCTCATTGACATGTTGACCAAGAGAATGTGCTACAAATCTTAAACTCATTTCCCTGGCTTTATATGCTTGATACACAAGAAAGGTGACATCTTTTTAGGGATCCAGGGGCCCTATCAAAGTATGCTAGAAATGATTAAGAGAGAAGCCCCCATAGGAAACTAAGGAGTGATATCCATTATCCTAGATAGTATGGATGGTCCCCTTGTGAGGAAACATCAATTATTTATGAATAATTGATGAGACGGCTCCCATAGAGGTCAACCAAGGGATGCCTAGTTTATCCCTAAAGAGGTCTGACTCAAGGATTACCACAAATATTGAAAATACTTCTTTGGGTCCCACTTGGACTGTCAAAGTGGTGGACTCCAAAGGGAGAAGGGATGGTTTTTCATGCATCCTAATGGTGGCATTACAACTCATCATATTTACCTCAATTTAGAGGACCTCCTTTGTAATGATGTCAACTCATCAAGTAGGATCCACCCAAATGCCTCTAACAAAGATTCCATTGATAGAAGAAGGGACATAGAGGGGAGAAGTATCTCTTTTATAAGGCTCTTCTAGAGGGTGAATGTGATCGTAGCTTTTTCAACCCTCTAGGCTGGCGAGAATATTAGAGTGATAGTCACCATGTTGACATGTGGACTATCACCAATTTTAGAAAGGTTGATAGTTCATGTTGGGTTCACCAAAATGTGGCGAAGGAAAAAGTGCACCGACCTAGAGATGGATTAAAGTATCAAGGGATGAATCTTCCCTTGCACCACCTCACTTAACTAGAAAACAAAGCTAGGGGGATTGAATTTGGTTTATTGTAGAAGATTTCTTTTATTATCCTAGAATGTTTAAATATAAGTGTTTTGTGTAAACTAAACACTAAATGTGAAAAAATAATGATAACTAAAGTAAACTAACTAATAAAAAATTTAAACTACTAAAAATGAAAGAGCTAAATACAAAGAAAAAACACTAAGCTTTGTAAGCTCATTGCCTCAAACACCAATGTGAGTTGTGGATGACAGCACAGATGGGTATGGATGCCAACGTAGCATGTGCAAGTCTCATACAAGTAGAGTATAGAGAATAGTAACAAAATCAAATGAAACTAACAGAGTGCTAAACTAATATGTAAAACAGAAGGGAAAAAAATAGTGGGAAAATAGATATATTATTATGTAAAGAAGATGACAAAGAGGGAAAGAGGATACCATATTTTAAACTTTAATGAAGTGATTTGTTGGACTCGTCCCTTTACAAAACCTACACACATGGAAACAAATAAAGTTGTTGGGTGGATATTTGGAAACATGCCTCAATCAAATCCTTGTTTTGGTATTTTCACCTCAACAACAATCGAGTAGACATGACAAAAACCAATGATAGATAAGCATATGAAATAGTAAATAAATGATAATGTAAGTAGAGAGATAGATAAAGAGTATGATATGTTAACAAAGACACAAGTGAGAATACTCCCTCAAAAAGAAATAATTCCAATGCCAATTATGAATCAAAAGCAACGTTGATGTGATCCAAGGCACAATGAAAGTGAAACCATGGAGTTGAAGCTATGATAATGGAGTGAAAAAACAATCAAACAGCACAAGTGATGAAGCAAAAATTTGTCTGGAAAATAGAAGAAGTTAAGTGAAGTTTGGATACTCAACCAAGAAGACCAAATGAATGCAAATGAATGCCATATATTTCTTGCAAGGTCAAACTTCATATACATGGGTAGAGGATTTGGGCGTTAAGAATGCAAGTTTGCAAATTGTAACACCTAAATGAAAATGTGCACGTCTATAGATCTGTGGATGCTAGCACACGACATGGACATCTTTGTGGTGCACATGTGTTTTGTGGTGTCCAGGTTGCATGTTTGAGATTATGAAGTGAGTGTTGACATGGCCAATGAAAATGGATGATAGGGATTTGAGTCTTAGGCTAAGTAGGGGTAACGTGAAATGGAAATTTACACAAGGGTGTAAATTTAGGCCATTGCACCTATGTTTCAATTTCTCTATTTTAGATGTGTAGAAATAATAACCAAATATGCAAGATTATTGTTTGGTGACAATGTTGTTTGTTTTTACAAGGTTTCAATGTTTCAATTGTGAAATGTTGATTTTTTATTGGAAATGTTTTTTTAAACACACACTCAAGATAGAATTTCTAAAGACCAAAGATCTCTAGAAATTTCCTATCTCAAATTGGGGAGTACATGAGGGGTACCTTTGGCATGTGTATCAAAACGCTTGAATCAACAAGTAGAAGAAATTTGTTTATTAAAATAATTGGTTCGTAGTGGGGGTACCTTCAAGGTTCTTTGTACCACCAAGTGACTCAGCCTCAATCCTCTCCCTATAAAGGAAAGGATTTTAATATGCCACACATGAATGTGGGTACTAGGGAAACTAAGGGGTGTACCAAAATGCTAGCATCCATTTATAGAGTGGACCAAGGATTGTTGCTTGAACCATTATTTGGGGTGAGTACCTCATTTCCCACCAAATACTAATTTGATCTAAGAAATAAAAAATTGGTTTCGTTATCACTTTTCTCTTACACCTAAGATCGCATGAAGCACAAGGAGAGAGGATACTTTGTGTAGCAGTGGGTCCACCCAACACATGCACAAGTTTACCAAACACACAAGAAAAATATTATTTTCAAGCTCTAGTTGAAGTGTGATGTAATCTAAACAAGAAGAGTTCATTAACTATTTAAAAATCAACTCTAAATTTGTTCATTAAAATTCAAGCAACTTGCATCAACAACTCATCAATAGTTTCATTTTCAAGTCTTCAACAAACAATTGTCAACTTGCCTAAAAACATAAGAATTAGCCCCCAAACATTAATTAAAATTCAACTAAAATAAAACTAAAAACTAGTCTAAATTAAAACTTGACCTAATTAGTAAAAATGAAAAAATATAATCTAATCTAGTCAATGAAAATTAAAATCTAAATTAATTTAAAAATTTAATTTAAAACTAAAAAATAATATTAATTCAAAATAATTTAAACTAAATTAATTTAATTAAAAAATCTAAATAAAAAATAATTTAAATTTAAATTAGTCTAATTAAAAATTCTAAATTAATGTAATTTAAAAAATCTAAATTAATTAACAAACAAAAAAACCTAATTTAAACTAATCTGAATTAATGAACAAAATCTAAACTAGTCTAGTTTAATCTAAATTAAGAGTTAAAAGATAAATTAAAATTATCTAAATCTAAATCTCATTTAAGTTAAAATTTAACTAATTTAAAAGTCAAATTTATAACTAAAATTAATCTTAATCTAAAGAAATATAAAGTGCAAATTATAAAGGGAGACTTTGAGTTCAATGCATAATCCTTCATCACAGAATAAACTAATATACTTATATTTTAATAAATCTATGTAAATTAAGCTGAGAGATATCAATTTTAAGATAATTATTAAATTATTTTAAACTTATTTACCATAATATTAAGAGGGAGAGAGAGAGAGAGAGAGAGAGAGAGAGAGAGAGAGAGAGAGAGAGAGAGAGAGAGAGAGAGAGAGAGAGAGAGAGAGAGAGATTTTGTTAAATATAAATCGCATTAATAAATTTTCCCTCAAGCAGGTTAGCTTATCACTTATTATTTTAAACTTGTTTACCACTACATTAAATAACAATGAGAAAGGCACACATAAAAATAGTAATGCTAAATATAAAACTCATTAACAAATTTTGTGTCATACAAGTTAGCCTAGAAATTATCTTTGCAAATCAAAGTAGACATAATGAATATTTAAATTAGCTTAGATCCAAACATAATGAATATTTAAATAAGTTTGAATTCTTATAATTTTTTGTTATACACAAATCGCTTTATAAGAATATTCATCAAATTCACTTTATCAAAAATACTCACATTAGTTTTACTTCCCACTATATTTCTTTGAGAATAGTAACTAAATTCACCTTAATTTTCTAAAAACATTTAAAAGTTGAAAATTCATATAAATTTTCTAGACAAATATAATCTTTTTTTCTACTTTACTTTTTGAAACTATGAGTGCTTCCATGATTTGTTTTGATTTTTTCATTCTAAGATTTCTCCATAGATTTACTTTCTCAAAAAAAAATTGAACTTTGTTAACTTGTTGGGGAGCTTTAAATTGGGCTAAGGAATCAAACCAGAAAACTTACATGCTCCTTATAGACTTCAAAAAATCCTATGACATGGTGGAGTGGAGCTTCATCTTTATGATGCTTGAAAACTTAGGATTTCCAATGAACTTTTGTAATATGGTGAGAACATTAATGAAGGATGCACAAAACATAGTAGAGGTAAATTGGGATAGATCATAACCATTTTCACTTACCAGGTCCATCATACAAGACTTCCCATTGGCGCCTGCAATTTTTGTCCTTGCAGCTGATGCAATGTATTTCATATTAAGAGATGCACAATTATCCCCTAAAGTCAATGGGATTCTCCTACCAAACCAAGTCACTAAATTGAACTTGTTTTGTGAAGCATTTGGAAATAGAATCTCTTTGCCTAAATCTATCATGTTGGATTGGGAGAACAGTGCACCTAATTGATTAGCGAATATGAAATAGATTGGCAAGGAACCGCACACCAGATAAGATATTTTCAAGGCACTATAAGGAAGGTAACTTTGGAAAGTAATGATAAGACACAATATTTCAAAATCTCTACCTAGCCAAGGTCATTCATGGATAGATCTACCTATGACAAATATCATAGTGGCCAGTTTCTAGTTAAACCTATAGGCTCATCTATTTGCAAATCCATATGGAAGGCCTAGGAAACGATGAGGAAACATATCACCAACAATGAGGTTATTGAGCCCAACAATAAAGTATGTGGTGAAAGGTCTATTTGGTGGAATTTGAAATACAATGATAGACCCCTTGCCTTAATTCAAGGTTGCTTAGCTAGAGCCTAGGCCAATAAAGGAATTAGAACTTTCAAAGATATCATCATACATGACCACATTATACCTTGGAGTGTTCTCTGCAATTCATACAACATACCCCATACCCAATGGAGAACATACTCTATGCTAAAAGAAGCCTACCTTTCATTGTCTCTACACAAACCTTGTGAAATCTTGGAGGATAGATTCACTTGTTATCTCTAACCTAATGGAACTCTCATCCCAAGTATCAAAGCCAATAGTATTTACCCTACCATTGCTCATAACAATGAAATTCTCAACCACCTTTCTTTCTCCTGAAATACTTCTATTGAATCCTTTGATTAGAAAGTTGTCCTTAATAGTATCTGGTCCAGACCTATTGAACCAAAAAAAAGATGTTTTCTTTGGAGTCTGCTACTACTTAAACTTCTTGTTTATGCTCCTAATGGAGGAGTTAACCTTTGCCCAATTTGTAGAATTCTTGAAATAGCTATGCCTATTTTCTTTTTCTATTTATTTGCTAAAGAGGTTTGGAAATTTTTTGGCCTTAACATTGGTTGTAATTGTGTGTGTGAAATTGTACCTGCCTACGGACACAACACTTCAGTAAAACATTATTGGTTAACAAATCAAAAAATCTGTAATGAAAAAAAATATCATTAACCAGGCAATTTACTGTCTTCTATTAGATGTGAGTATGGTATTCTCAAAAATAACCGAGATCAGTGACGATGCAACACCTAAACGAAGGATTTAAATGATGAAAGCTATGAAAAATGGATGCAAATTTAAGCTATGTTTTTAAATTTTCTATACAATATGGATGAAAAACAATGTAAAAATAATCTAAAACTAGATGAAATATGGATTGAAATATAAACTAGAAATGAAATCAATGCTATGAAAATGAAGAAAACAATGTTAATAAGAATCTCAAAATTTGCAATCTTTCAATTCGCCAGATCCCACATGCAAGATTCTCCAAATTCACGGTCGTTTGTAAAGGACTGAGGCCTCTTTATATAGAATTATAGGGTTTTTGAGAACTCATGGAAAGCCAAAAATCTCTCCCTGATCTACTCGGGTTGATTATTGATTTATCAGGAAATTAGAAATAGTTATCTCATAAGTCATGCAAAATTAGCTTTTTAACTCAAATTAGGAGTTCAGATCACTCAAATCTGCTTTTCAACCCATAATCACATGTTGAGTTCAAAAAGTTAACAAATTGAATTTAATAGTTTATTTAGAGTTTAACTTTTTTTCTGAGTTGTGCATGGATAATTATGAATTATTTAATTTTCCATGTATTTTATTCTCAACTTAACTAATTTTTGAATAAAAATAACTGATTTATGGGTTAATCAATTATTTAATCAAACTTTATTCAAAACTATATCATCAAATTTGACAATTAGATTTAATCAATTAAATAAACATTTAATCAATTATTTTTAGGAATTTGATTTATTGTCAAATAAAAACAATATTAATTAGGAATAAATTCAATTAAATCTAATTAAATAATTAAGTGGCCAAATTAAGTTTAATTAATTAAATATTCAACATATTCAATTAATTAACTTTAGGATAAATTAATTAATATCATTTATCGCCAAATAATATTTAATTAGAAATAATTAGGATAAATTAGGAATATTTAGGAATATTCCCCTATGCAGAATTAAGACAAGATCAATTAGGTTTTTGATGATTCAATATGCAGATGTGCCTTAGGTTAGGACGTTAGAGTCGATTTCAATCGATTTGTCGATATAAAAAGTCAATGGTATTGAAGCCCATTTTTTGGGGTATTACATTTTGCCCCTCTTTTAATTAATCTGTGAAGTGCAGTGGTTCAAAGAGTAATCTATTTTTTATAAGATCCGAACTCAGTTATGTGGTGGAGAAACTGATCCTGAAAGGTTAACTGATTCTAAGACAGAACCGATTTAAATATTTGAAGATGTTGATTCAGGTCATGATTGACCAAAGAATCTAGATGATGTTAACTGTACCAACAATGAACCAGTGATTACGAAGAAGTGATATGATGTCTGATTTTGAACGTATGATTACGAGGAAGTGACCATCCTGACTCTAGACCTGATTGTCCAAAGGAATCGAAAGGATGCCAAATCTGAACCCTTCAGTTATGAAGAATCAAGGAAATAACACTAATGAACCGATGGTTACGAAGAGCTGACATAGTTTACAAAGATTAAGAGAATACCAGACTGATGTGAATTTTGAATAAATTTGATATAACCCAAGCGACGAGGACTTTGATGAATCAGCAACTAGACGTGGTTGTTGTCTCGATTGTTGAAGGAAATTTGATTCATAGAATTTATTAATGATGTGTAATACCATGCCCCTTTCGGGATAAAAATCAAAATCTATAAAGAAAGCTAGCGTGAAATGAGTAGAAGTAATATAATCAACTGTAGAAGTGGTTGTACATGTTCGAGGATGCGTTCTACATCGTTTAGGGGTCTTGTTGACCAAGTTTGACTAGGTTTGACCATGAGTTGACCATGGTTGACCAAGTTGAAATTTCAATAGTTTGATGTTAGATAATCAGTTAAGTTGAATACTGGATTTCTATGATGTTACAAAGGTCGATGATGCAAGCAATCAGTTGTCCTACGTCCAAAAATTTTAAATCACATTTTTGACAAAGTAAATGATCTCAAATTTCGATTTTGATCCTATAAATGGGTTTAGAACATCAAAATTAGCCAGGGTTGCAATTTTCACACAAAACAAAGCACTTTGAAAAATTAGGTTAAAACCTATATAAGGCCTAAAAGGGTCATTTTCAATTCATTTTAAACATTTGACTTTAGAAACTTTGTGGAGCCCTCTAAGAGAAAATGAAGGTTCATGTGTCTTCACATCATTTCAAGCACTCCAGGTGATATCAAAGACCTCGTTAGTATGGTAATCTGGTAAGTGGACCTTTGTGCCTCTCTGTGAATTCAATTTCACATGTTTTTAATGCTTTTTAGGATCTTTAGGATGATTTTTGAATTTTTGAATTGTTGCCTCACGAGATGTCGTACAAGAACCTGTGGGGAGTCGTATGACATTTCAAGTCCAATTGAAGTGTCATTTGTGTTATAGCATAGTGTCGTATGGGAGACACTCATCTCTCGTACGACATTTTGTCGGGTCCCTCAAGTGTTGTGTGGGAACTTGTAGAGTGTCGTATACCCATCAAATGTTGTATGGGTAGTTGTATATTGTCATACGATAATTGGCACCAACCTAAATTTTCGTATGGAAAACAATTAGCAATATTTAGGTCCTTAGGCCAATTTTTCAAAAATTTTGATTTTATAGCTGAATTCCATAGCCTTTAATGCACTTATTGATATGCTCATTTTCTCTTTTTGCATACATATAGCCTTAGTTTTGAGAAAATTTCTAATAGTTCTCCCCTTTATGTGCTTTTTAGGTCCTGTACCCGAATGTCCATGTCTGTATTTCCCATCCAGCTACACAGAGACTCTTCCTGGCCTTGCCTGATCCTATGAGAGTGCACCTTGCAACGTGTGGTTTTGAGTACTTGATTAGTTGGCCTGATATTCAGGGGAACCATGGGTTGATTACCGTGCTCATTGAGTGATTTCATTTGGTGACACAGACCTTCTATCTCTCGATAGGGGAGATTATAATTACACTCGAGGATGTCTATAGGATACTTCAGATTCCATTCCATGGCCCTCACCCAGACTATCTTAGTGCGGGTAATATGGGTTGGCGGGCATTCCGGACACTCTTCAGAGCAGATTGCTCAGTAGATTTCGTGGGAGGTGCTCATATAGTGTTATGATCAGAATCATCATCTGGAGTGTATCATTGTCGAGATGATCGGAAGGATTGTCATGTCTGACCGTCAGCAGAATGATCTACTAATGGGCTAGGCTCCTATGGTTCAACGATTGACGGTGCATCCTGCAGAGTATGGATGAGGATAGTGCCTGTTAGCACACATGTTGGTAGAGATGCATGAGATTTTCTACCATAAGGTTAAGATATTTGCTTCTAGAGCCATTGTACTATAGATATGGGCATGGGAGCACATTCCCATATGCAAGCCCATATACGGTGATGAGAGGCAGGCTCAGGAGCATCTCATCTATAGGTACTCTAGTTTTGTCACATAGGTGAGGATGGGGCACATAGAGTACTGGCACCAAGTTCTAGATGACATGACAGTTGTCATCTGGAGACCATACCTTCAAATAAAGGCTTGGCCTATAGCTTGTGCTCAGTTCGGCTACTTTTGTAAGAGCTAATTTTTGATAGGGTGGTCTACCATCGTCCTTGAGATATTCTTAATCACACACGTGTGGAGACAGTATGGATTCATCTAGGATGAGCTAGAGGAGTTCACAGCCTATGCACGAGAGGTGCGAGAGATTGGATTGGGATGGTCTGCTAGGTTGTCTTATGCAATGTGCAGCCTTAAGTATAGCGGGCTATAGAGTAGGGACTGGGACTACCAAGCCCAGGTAGTTGATGTAAGTGTCACTAATGCATATATTGCATATATTGTGAAGCATCCCATTAGGCAGTTCTCTAATCTGACAGAGTTGATTCTGATTATGGAGGAGACTGAGGATGTGACAGGTGCCCCTATGGACAAAGGACAGAGACGCGAGGAGGTCCAAATTCTGATTGTGCATCCTACTCCACCGAGGTAGAGAGTTGTTATTACTCCCCTGAGACCATCTAGATAGATGAGACCTCCACTCATACCATGATTTGTTCCAATAGGTAGACCGGTAGTTTTGTAGCATTGGTACAATAGGGGTGAGGGTGGTACGCTAGGTTAGATTGGTAGCACTGTAGGTGCAGAGGAGGCACCGGGAGCACACCAGGATGCACCCATGGAGGAGGCATAGGATGCCCTAGATTTTGACTTAGGAGCTAAGGTTTGTCGTCGTAAGACGCAGACTGAGACAGGTGTCAGCGGAGGTGATGAGACCATGGAGGAGGCTAAGGTAGCAGCCAAGGTAGATGCTGGGCTGACGCAGACTCCTTAGGATAACATTAGGCAAGTTCATCATCAGTTGAGGGACCAAACATCCCACAGCCTATCTTTGGAGGTACATTTACAAGAGAGACTATCAATTGAGAGAGGCTCAAGCAGAGGTCAGACGGTTGCAGGCTGAGGTCATTCGTCAAACAGGGCATGCTTCATACTATGTCTCTTCATATTATTCAGTGGTGCTACTAGGACAGAGAGTGACATCATACTCTCAATACATGTAGGAGTCCGAGGGAGTGCAACCACCACAACCAGATCCACCACCTGATGTCCCACCTGGAGGAGTAGCAGCAAATGCTAAGGAGCAGGTAGATAGTTGATTGCCTTTAGCTAGATCCTCATTTTTTACATTTTGATCATACTTGATAGCTCATCGGAGCCCATTCATTTATATATGTGCATTGCACAACTTGTACTATGATGATAGTTTTATATATATGAGATCAGATTTTGTGGTTTTGACTTCATAGCACTTGTCATTTCAATTTATGATGTTTTTATCATGTGATGCAAATGTATCAAATATTTCCTTTTCACTGTTGAATATATGAATGTGCAATGAATTTTTACTTTGAATGTATGAATATGCAATGTAAAATATAATGATAGATGGTAGATGAATAAATGCAATGTATGATTCTTTGTATGCTTTTGATGGATGCACATGTATGTATGCAATAAATATGTGAAACGTTTATGAAAATGGGATGTTATGCAGTGATACACATGATATTTTTGCAAGTACATGAAGAGTTCAAGTGCTCAGTCATTATCAAAATGGATGTTTAGCTCAGAACGGTGACTACTTGCTGATTAGTTTGTAGGGACCTTCATACGACGCTCAATCCTTGTGATGTGTTTTTAGTGCAAATTTGGAGAATATCAAACATCATGCTTTATTCTGATCATGAGAAAGATGCAACCATGTAAAATCCATAATGTCAATGAAATGCAAGACCTAGGACTTAGTCATTGATCATCTGTCAATTTTTATCATCATTGAATATTTTTAGGTAACACCAAATAGACGATACGATGTCCACTAGTTAGGCAACCATGAACATATGAATATTGACTTTTAGTTTGAAATGTCAGATTTAGATATAAGCACCAAGGCACAAAAGAAAGGATGACTTGAATATCATGACCATTTTGATTTAGCAATTTGTATAAGCATCAGAACATAAACGTTGTGATGACCTTAATACACCTTGCATACAAACACACCAAGCAGTTGGGAGATCATCCTTGTCCCAATGTGAATTACCCGCAGTGACCCTTTATCGTTCACATCCTTGGGTAATGTTGTGTTTCACAATAGGAACAATAAATCATTCAAAAATATAAATTTAAATCAGACTTCCCTGAAGCATCTGGGTATCAATGGTCGACATACACATGGACATCTAATTCATGATGGAGGCACTTATAGTGGACAACAATTCAATCCAAAATTTCTAGAGTTATTAGATTTTCACTTACAAATAGAAGACAAAGAAAAGATTATGCCCCCAGTCATCACTCTCTAAATCCTATGAAAGGACTTCATTGATGAGCTCGAGAGAACATATTATGCAAAATCTCAACGTGAAGAAGATTAAAGCATCTATGAAGAGATTATTTTTGTTTGTTGTTGTAGTTTGTTTGGTGTTTTCATCAAGTGCAAAATCTTTTTCTGGTAGGGAGACAGAAAAACTGACTCGAATATAGCTTTGAAGGACTTTGATTGGATATGACTCATCTGAGGTATACTGAGGGTTGTAGGATAAGACATTGGTTGTCCCAAGTTTGAAACATTGATAGGATACAGATGCTTTTGTTGCTTAGTGCATAGACCGACTTTATTGAAAATAGGACATTAAAGCAAAAAAGGAGATATGTACAAACTAAAGCGGTACTGAAAGCTGGGAAATACCAAGATTGCACTGATAGATGGAGCATTTAGTACAAGTGGCACCTGTGTACAGGGTTTGCACCATCTTGGCAGAGATTCTATTTTTGCTACCAAGGTGCCTGTTGACCAGGTTTTCACCAAGCCACTTTTTCTTTTTCTTCTTTTTTGTATTTTTCATCTTTTCAATTTTTTTTGTGTCTTTCCATTTTTATTTTTTTTATTTTTTTGTGAACCATCAAGGCACCTATTGCTAGGTTTTCACCAGGATGGTCATTTTTTCAAGACTTTTTCTGATTTTTATACTTTTTTTAGGATATTTTTGCAGACTGAATGTTGGAGGTGTAGAATTTCTTCAGATGGAGAATGTTGAATGATTCTCGAAGCTATTCTCCTTTAGTCATTGAGATTTGATAGGCTCCAAAGCCAAAAGTAGAAATGATAACAAAGGGACCCAGCCAGTTGGGTTCAAACTTCCCCTTGCGTTCTCGATGGGATTGATTTTTAGTATTCTCTCTCAAGACTAGATCCCAACCTGAAATTCTCTGTGTCTGACTTTCTTGTTATAGCCTCTAGACATTCATTTCGGATATATTCTGAGATGATGGAATGCATCTTGTCTACGCTCATCTAGTAGTTCAAGCTCTTGTAACCTAGATACTTTGTAATCATCATCAGTTACTAGACCATGTATTATGATTCTTAGTGATGGGATTTTAACCTCAATAGGCAGTACCGCTTCAGCCTCATATACTAAAGTGAAAGGAGTATCCCCCATGGGCATTCTGATACTTTTTTTGTAGGCCCAAAGAGTTGGATTTATCATTAGGGGCTAGTCTCTACCTATTTTGTTGATTGTACAATGTAAAAATTTTAATAAGTTCTTGTTAGATGCTTCAGCTTGTCCATTCCCTTGTGGATAGTAAATGGATGACCAATGTTGAGTGATCTTGAATTTAGAGCATAAGGAATCTAGATCCTTGTTCTTGGCCTCCATTGTCTGTGATGATGGAGTGTGGTATACCATACCTACAAATGTTGTAATTCAGTATGAACATAGAAATTTTTTTGCCAATGGCATGTGTCAAAGGAACTGCTTCTACCTATTTTTTAAATTAATCTGTAGTTGTGATGATATGAGTATGTCCATTGGACGAATGTGGATAAATATCCCCTATGAGATCAAATGCCCATTGTTGAAATGGCCATTGTGTTGTAAAGGGAATCAAATCTCTCCCTGGCATATGAATCAAGTTTCCATGGACCTGACATTTCTAAAAATTCTTAGCATATTTTATGGCCTCTTTTTCCATGTCTGGCCAATAGTACCCTTCCCTAATGAGTTTTCAAGCTAGTGTCAAACTGTTGGAATGTGATCCACAAATACCTTTGTGGACTTCCTCTAATGCGCGTTGTGACTCTTCACATTCTAAACACCTAAGAAGTGTACCATCCAGACTTCATTTATATAAATCATTACCAATTATGACATACTATCATGTGTTTCAAATAAGGTAGAATTTTTCATGATGGTTAAAGGTATCGGGAATGATTTGGTCTCGAAGGTAGGAGTATCTATTTTTGTAGCGGGAGGAATCATGACCAAAAATGTTGCAGATCATGTGGGTTTCTGGACAATCATAGGAGGGGAATGACAGTGCTTCCACCAGGAACTCATAGTGTAGCTCATGTTCGGGATGTTGTAGTAAAGATGATAGTGTTTCCATAGCGTCAGTAGCCTTGTTCTCCATTCTAGGAATCTGTTCAAATGTGACTGTAATGAAGTACTTATTTAGATCATCTACCATGCGCTTGTATGGAATGAGTTTCTCATCTTTTGTTTGATATAAATCATTGACTTGGTGTATGACCATTTGTGAGTCTCCATGGATGTGCAATTCTATTACTCGCCATTCAATTGCAATCTTCATACCATTTAGTAAAGCTTCATATTCCGCTATGTTGTTAGTACAAGGGAACTTGATCCTGAATGCCTTTGGAATGGAGTAACCCTGTGGTGTTATGAATAATATGCCAGCTCCAAATCCGTTATATGTGTAGGATCCATCAAAGAATAAATGCCATGTTCTGGAAGATATGTGCATGATAGAGGAATCTGGGAATTCCATTTGCATTGGTTGGTCATCAAACATTGGTGCTTCTGCTAACTGATCTACAATGACTTGTCCTTTGATAGCTTTTCTTTCATCATACTCAATGTCAAATTCACTTAGTAGCATTACCCATTTGGCTAGTCTACCTATGAGGGCATATTTTCTCAATAAGTACTTCAATGGATCGATCTTTGCTATTAATTGTGTAGTATGAGCCAACATATAGTGTCTTAGCTTTTATGATGCGAAGATGACAGCTAGACACGCCTTCTCTATCATAGAATAGTTTTTCTCATAGGCTACCAATGTTTTGTTGATGTAGTAGATAGCTCTTTCCTTCTTATTCTCATCATGTTGTGCTAGTAATGCCCCTAGTGAAGTATCTATAGAGGAGACATACAATATTAAAGGCTTCCCCTGAATAGGAGGCATGAGAATTGGTGGATTTGCCAGATATTGTTTGATATGATTGAAGTTCTTTTCACATTCCTCATTCCATGTGAAGGTCACACCTTTATGCAATGTCTTTGTGTAAGGTTGTGATATGTATGCTAACTGAGATATGAAGCATCTGATTGATTGTACCCTTCCTTGTAAGGTCCTCATTTGACTGATGTTCTTAGGAGGTTGCATCTCCATGATTGCTTTGACTTTTGTTGGATCCACTTCAATACCTTTCTTCAAAATAATGTACCCTAGAATTTTTCTTGAAGTGACACCAAAGGAACATTTCTTAGGATTTAGTCTGAGACTAAATTTCTCCATTCTATCTTGTATTGTACCCAAGTCAGCTAGGTGTTCAAATCTTTTCATTGATTTAGCCAAAGTGTCATCAACATAATCTTCCATATTTTTATGCATCATATCGTGAAAGATATATGTCATAACTCTCTGATATGTAGCACCAGCATTCTTAAGACCAAATGGCATGACGTTCCAGTAGTAAGTGCCTCATGCATAAGTAAAATTCATCTTCTCTTGACCTTCTGGAGCTATCTTGATTTGGTTGTATCTAGAGAAACCATCCATTAAAGAGTACATTTCAAAGCCCGCAGTCATGTCCACTATAATATCAATATTTGGTAGTGGAAAATCATCCTTAGGGAATGTTTTATTTACATCTTTGAAGGCTATGCATACTCTGATTGATTTATCTGGTTTTGATACTAGAACTATGTTTGAGATCCACTCTGCATAATCAATAACTCAGATGAATCTGGCTTTTAGTAGTTTCTCTAGCTCAGCTTTGACAAGGAGTGCAACATGAGGATGCATTTTTTGCAACTTTTTCTTGATTGGTTTAACTCCTGGAGTGATAGAGAGATGATGCATGATGAGATTAGGATCTAATCTAGGCATATCTAAATATTTCCATGCAAAGTTGATTTTCTTTTTTGTTAAGAATTTTGTGAATGCTTGTTTTTCTTCTTCTGACAGAGATTGTGCTACATGAATCAATTGAGGTTCCTCTATTGTGCCCAAATTGATAGACTAAGTTGGTTCTATCAATACTGTAGATATTTCTTGTAAGTGACTCGGAAGGACATCAAATATCTCATCCTTAGGTGCCTCAAAGAGGTTTTCACCTTCGAATACATCTTTTTATTTTTACTATTTTAGGTTCTGAGACTGCCACATAGTGGTTTTCACCCTCAGAACTCTTTTTCTTTTTTCTTTTATTCTTTTGATTGAGATATTTGATATTCGACTCTGTCATGCTGACGCTAGGCTCACTGATGGAAGTCATCATGGGTTCTACTACGTTTAGGTAGCACACAAGAGCATAGTCTATTCGGAAAGTATGGATGTCTTGGCTTGGATCCTTGGATGTTTGGTCAATAAGCTCGGGATGTTGGATAGTAAGTGTGGGAAAGGATTGGCTGATAGTGTTTATGCAAACAATGTTATCATCATTGGTTCTGATTTGACTCTCAAATTCAAGGATGATATTACTACTCAAAATGTTCAGTTTGTTAAGCATCTCAACGTCATCGTTGGATCTTTCATTAGTGATAAGTGAATCAGACTCATGAGGTCTGTCATTTTTTTCTAGACTCATTTTGAACGTAGGTGTGTATCGGTGAATGACATCTATATATTTTTATGTTATAAGCGCATCTTCTTCTAGAACAATTCCCCATTCACAGTCATTTGATTCTTCATTTGGATCCCTGGGAAAATCAAGAATATGTGTGAAATCAGGATGGATTCCCCAAGGAGGATTACCTTCAGAGTCTGAGAGGAATTCATATTCATGGGATTCTATCTCAGAATCACTATTGTGTCCCAAATGTTCAGCTATTGTGATAGGTTCACCTTCTTCTTCTTGTTTTTTTTCAGGATTAGTCGGTTCTTGTGTTGCGACTGTCTCTTGTTTAGTAGTAGGATCTTGTGTGTCTACCACGTTGATTCTTTTAGGTTCCTTTTCATTTTCAATAAGATCTAAGATATGTTGAGGTATGCATTCATAAGGAAAAACATCAGTTGTATCTGAATCATCACTGTCGGAGTGTTGTGTTTCTTTCTGTTCCTGAATATCTATTTTTGGTTCTATCTGTTCTAGGACATGTGTAGAACTTCCACTGAGATGGAGAGGTTTCTTGTGATAACCTATGCCTGTAGTATCTTTGGTTGTCCTCCCACGGTGTTCAATGGGTTTGATGATGCCTTTGTCTCTTGTTCCTAGAGGTCCTTTTCCTGTGTATCCCATTTTAGACATTAGCTTGTGACCTGGTCCGTATGATTTTGCAGGAATCTTAGGTATTTTATAGTTGGTAAAATCTAGTGAATAAGGAAAGATAGTAATTAATTTATTTTTGTCTATTTTATCAAGTGAGGTTCTTTACCTAATTTGGAAATATAGGAAAAATGAATTGTTTAATGGACGAACTAGAATGCCTTTAAGAATCGATAATAAGGTTGTAAATCTTTGTGTAAAATTACACTAAATAAGAGTCATTTTTCTCATTTTCTTCAATTAATATACAAAACAATAGATAATATTTCACTTAAAGTATGTGGATTCTCTTCTAGACCTGACATACTAACTTTTATCATATTTATATAAAATTTTAAGATTAAATTAAGCTTTGGATTAACATTGTTCCCTGGGAAAACTTGTTCTTCCAAATTTGTGCATATTTTTTATAAATTAGCCACAAATTTCAAGAACATAAGCCAAAACATAGGTGATAATCTTCTCCCTCTCTATAGATACAGACCCCTCTCCTCATATATCATGATCAATCTTTCACCCATTCAAGTTCCCTCGTGGGTTTAAGAGCTTATTCTATTGGTTCATCTCTAAATTTTTATGTGATTCCTTTGTTTTGTTGTAGAGACATTGTTGAATGATAGTTAGTGGAAAGATTGATCCAACAACATGGGGGAAAAGGGGAGTTCCTAGCTTAGAGATGTGAAAAGAACATTTGGATCACCTTCCAAAGACTCTGAACATAAAAAAGCATAAGGTATCATTCCCCTTCTAGAGGTAGAGGAGAAGAACACAGTGCAGGAAAGGGAGAAAAGGTATTTGGGTTTTTTTTTAACTTGGAAACTCTACATTTTTTATCTTTGAGATGGATGTATTGGCTAATTTTTTTAAGTTTATTGTGTGTAAAAAGAAAGAAAAATTAAAAACCCAAAAGAGAAGCACAAATGGGTATTTGGAAAATCATCAAAATTTGAGGACCATTATGAAAAAGAACCATTGGGGGATGAAGTTGAGATGAAAGATGTGGGCAGTGAGAAGCATTCTATTGATGTGGCTTCGGAATATGCAACTATTGTAGAAGATGTAGTGGTTTCTTCTCAGGTCATTGTTGAAGTTGTGTGGCTCACCAAGCCTTATTATTGCATACATAGCACTCTTTTTAGAAACACATACATGGCTAGAGGTAACATTGAAGGTGAATGAGATGCCTTTAAAGAAATCACTTGACTTTTAGAATAATTTTTCCATTCATCTTCCAATTCTTTGTGTTTGTAAATGTCTACTATTTATTTTTCATGGAATTAGTTATCATCTACCAACTCTTCCACTTTTTCAATCGATTACATTCTTACTTATTGTTGCTACCTCAGTTGATGGGCATTAATTATTATTATTTTTTAAATATTTAGAATGAAATTTTCCACTTTAGGAAGCCTCTCGACTTAAATATTTATGACTCTTGAAAATGTGCAAAATAAGGCATATGAATCATTATAGAGTGGTAGATCAGGTAAGTCATTTGGAAGGACCTACAATGCATATGAATTATGTGATAAAAATGTCTCAAACTAGTGTGGCTTTGAACCAACGTATTAAAACCCATTAAAAGCATAAAGAATAGAGGATATTTGTCAGATATTCATAGTTGGAAATGTGTTCAATGACAAGTATTTAAAAAAGAAAAATGTAAATCAAAATCAGCACATTAGTTATTTAGCAGAATGCAAAGGAATATGGTCTCACATAATGCAATGATTGTACCATTTACATAGAATGATTTTGATGAAATGGTTTTTAGAGTCTATCCAAGAGTGTGTAGCATGTAATTATTGATAGAACGCCTCAAACAAGTGCAATTTTATCAAATGCTATGAATGTATGATATGTTAAATACTCTTATGTGATGGTTGCAAGAATGTTAAAAATTGAATACCAAAGTTTAATGCAATGCATCAATGCAAAAAAAAAATAGCATTAACTGTAAACTAGCAATTACATGAATTATTTGATAAAATGCATTACTTGTATACAAATTCATAGAGAGATACATATATTCAAGCAAAATTTAATTAAAAAGAAAACAATTGTCCCACCAAGTGTGTCAAATGTGGATGGAGGAAATGGTGAACAAGATCAGAGATCAAATCCTTCCAACATCACAACAATGAAGTTGTTCATATCAAATGAAAATGTCAAATAATAAATCAATCTAAATAAAATAAATACATTACATGAAACTCTATTCCATTGCCTTCATATTCCTCAAGATCTTGTATTCGAATATTGTTGTCTCTAAAAAGCACTATTCCACAAAAGGCTATGAAGAAATGAAAAATTTAAAATAAGAATGCAGATGCAATATGTCATAATGATGCAAGGATTTCAAAGATATGTATATGCCACATAATCAAAAATGCAAGAGGCTTAAAATGTGAGAGGGGAAATTTTTTTATGGTTGTCCTCATATTGAAAAAGATGTTGAGGGAAGGATGTGCGATATTAGGAGGTAGTTAGAGGTAGTTGAGAATTTATTTATACCACATTCCATAGGTGGGTGTAAATGGTGGAGTATGGGAAAGGATAAATAGGATGAATTTAGGAAATTAAGGAATATTTATGATTTTATTTATGATTTTTAAATAAATCAAGTATATTAAGTGAATTTAGTATAGGAAAATATTATATGAATTAATTAAATAGATTATGATATCTATTTAATTAATAGAAAAAGAATATGGTGAATTATAAGGATATTTTTATGTATCTACACTTGTAACCGATCCCACCTCTCTCTACATATGCATCTCCCACTATTCAGGATTGCCTTGCATAGTTCAAGTTGATTTTGTCATGGTTAAAAAGATATGGTCTTTCCAAAGATGATAATGTGTTTATTTTCTTGATCCTATCTAAGCTCATAGGCCCTTTTTAAGTGTTTATCTCTGTCGTGTATTCTACTATGGATGATATTAAAGACACTCATTAAATACCATCATTTGAGGAATTTTGTGATCAATTGATTAGGGAGAAATCTAAATTGACTCATATGGATACTCTTCCTAGGATTCATAATTTGATGGCTCAATATTCTATGTGTAAGTGTAATAATAAGAAGCCCAAGACAAAATTGTCCATAGGTGGTGAGCCTCCCTCCAAGCCTAAGGAAAATAATGATTGAAAGCCTCATCATCCTACGGAGAAACATCCTCTAAGGCTAAAAAGAAGGAAAATTCTTCCTTTTTTGGCAAGGCGGGGCATAATGATGCACATTAATTTGCAAGGCTAGCATAATTGTAGGAGGATACTAAGAAGAACAATATAGTGATGTCAAATTCTGCTTCCTTGGAAAAAGGTTAACTCTTTTAGCTAGGCCTTTGTCCTCTACTAGTTCTAGTAGGATTCTTGATTCTGGTAATTCTCATCACATGAATCATATTATAAATATTCTTGGTTCTCTTTCTGATAGCCTTACTTCATATATGGTGGTTAGGAACTCTTATTAGTAACCTTCTTTAGGGACAGGATAAGTTCAGTTGGTGTATGGTAGTTGCAATGAAAGAAAATAGGGTTCACTCGGATGTGTAGGTAAACTAGGAAGCTTAGACCTATCTCCACTCTTACATTGGAAGGAAGATGATATGTTAGGCTCAAGGGCTAGGCGGATGCAATGATCCTTCGCTATGTGGGGACTATGACTATGCAAAATGCAACAACTAGTATAAAATAGGAAGAGAGAGTGCTTTCTTACATGCACATTAAGACTAAGGACTAAAAGACTTATTCTAGAATCGTATGTAATAACCAAATATCATAACTGAGTTGTAAACCAAATTTTGAGCCAAACCAAAAGGATAGGGGAAACTCACTCACCCTAGTCCAAGACAAGGATGACTCACTCACCTTTTTCCTAGCACTTTGCAATGAAATCAATTGCAAATTATATCTCTTTTCCAAATCTGTCTATAGCTCCTCCAACATGTTTTTCACCTATTCCTAAACACAAAAAAAGAGGGAAAATGTTGTGTACAAAGGGGTTTTCCTAAGAAAACCCCCAATTTTGGAATCAACGGTGAAATTAAAATGAAATATGCTTGAAAGTAAAGTGTACTAATATATAGCAAAGGATATTTCTAAGAAATAAAATTTATTATACCCTGATGATGTCGTGCTCTTTGAATGTGATCACAAGTGTTGATGCAATAGGATGACTCCACAAAAACCTAAGAGGAAATGATAAAACACATGGTTGCATGAAGGTTGTTGAGGCTTGCTACAATGAAGATTATGGTAGGATGAAATGTCTTGAATGCTTGATGCTTGAATGTTGGAATCCTTGAATGCATGATTTCTTTCTTGTGGATTGATTAAGTTCCTTGGCTTACCAAAATGAGGTGGGTAGCCTTTTTATATACCTCTTCTAGTCATTTTGTGGTGTAAAACTCGAGGCGGTCCAACTAAGATCTCATAATCTCGCTAAACCCATTAGATGGTTCAAATTTAGGGCCAAACATCAAGGATAGAGGCAACTTTTAGGACAAGGACCACTCAAAGTCACCCTTTCCCTCCCCAAAAGCCCTTGTCTTCCCAAAGTGGACCCAAATTTGTACCAAAGGTCCTACTTGGGGAGGGGATACTAGGAATATGCATGAAATTGAATTGGGATACATGGAAATATATGTGCAAGGCCACACATGCTAAAATGGGGCCTTGGAAAGAAAGAATTGTATAGGGATACAATTTACAATGCTATATTTAGCCCCCCTTTTAGAGGAAGTATGATCCTACATAGATACTCATGGTAATGTAGAAGAAAGAGGGATGAAGAGAGACATAATCATGGGCAAGACTGCAAAGAGGTGAGACATCACTAAATTCAAGGGATCAAGCCTCCAAATCAAGGATATTAACTCATACAACCATGTGCAAGGGAACACACAAACAAAAACAAAAGTTTAAAAAAAGGCAAACAAAGACAAAAACAAAAGACACACAAAAAAGGGTTTAGTACTAAAAATAAAGGTTCTAAATCAACTAGTTAAAGAGACCTCAATAAATAAAAAGGGCTTCTATCACTAGTATCCCTCCTGGAATGCTATGGCAAGAGCACAAGCAATCACATCGAAAGATAAAGAGCACACATCAAATATGAGACAAGACTCCATGATCCTAGCAAGGCATATTATGCTTGCAGGATCATAGAGAGAGAGAGAGAGAGAGAGAGGAAGCCATGAACTACACATGCTAGCAAGTTTTGTTATACTAGGTGAACCGTGAAAGAACAAAAATTCCACAAAACAACAAGTTGTTTTATGTTGTGTGATCTATGAGACAAAAGAAGGGGAAGACAAAATAGTCTATTAAGTTGTGTTATGCTAGTTCCACTCATCCCAAGAAAGTATTTGGTAAAAATATGGATTTGACGGTCTAGCAACTTGTGTTATACTAGTCAATCCATCCAAGGACAACCAACTAAATCATTGTACACAAGGAAATATACGAAAAGGATTATCCAAAAAAAGCATTGTATCCAATAAAATCCACTATAAAAGGTACAAAAAGATAACCAAGGAAATTTGCTAAAAATGGTGTAAAAAGATAACCAAGAAAAACATTTTCTCCAATGAAATATGCTAAATCATTGTAAAACAACCAAGGAAAGCATTGTCTTCAATGAAATTTTCTAAAGATGGTGCAAAATGATTTTCCAAGTAAATCATTGTCTCCAAGAAAATTCACTAAAATGGTGCAAAAGGATAACTAAGGAAAGAATTGTCTCCAAAGAAATCCACTACTTAATACACAAGGAGATTGCATATATGCCCCCTCCTTAAGATATTAACATGAAGCTATGATGGCATCTTGAGAAAATGAACAAGGATAACCACCTTCAATGCCAAGGAGATACCCTTTAGGAAACAATGTACACACAACCCTAGTAAAAGAGGCATAACTTTTTTTAATCCAAGGGGGACATAGTTGTTAAAAAAATATTTTGCAACAAGTGTAAATGGATCCTTTTGAAGGATAGGAGAAAGAGATATGTGTTCAAAAACATTGACCCCTAAGAGGAGATATTGACAAAAATAACATCATCGATCAAAAGAGGGGAAGGGAGAATAGAATTCACCTTTTTCACCCTATTGCTAGGTAAAAAGGGATTCCTAATTAAGGATAACACACTTTAAGCCCTCAAGTAAAGGATTGGTTTATGATGGACATGCATTTGCAAACAAGGGGTTGTGATCAAGGATACATACATCTTGTATAAAAGAGAATCCTTGATTAAAACAAACAATTCCATGTAAGAAAGGACATCACATGGTAAACAAACACCGCTTCACTAATGAAAGTGGACTCTTATATAGGATAAGGAATTGAGATATGAAACTATTTCCCCCCATGTGTAAAGACAAGGAAAAGGGGGAAGGAGAATAAGGGATACACACCTTCCCTAATGCAAGGTAAGGGGATAATTGGTGAAGGACAACACATTATGTACCCTAAGTGAGAGATCTTTTATAATAGACATACTCTTTCAAGAAAGGAAGAGGTTATGAACAAGGATACAAATCTCTTGACAAAGAGAAAATCCTCATGTAAAACAAACAAGTCCGTGCAAGGAAGGACATCGTGTTATAAAAGATACAAGTAAACAAAGGGGAAAATGGGTCCTTATAAATGATAAGGAATTAAGAGAGAACCCTTGCTCCCCAAGTGTGACGACAAGGGAAGGGACCTATTATGTTGTTCACAATAAAATTTTTGGATATGAAAGCATAGCACCATGCAAAACAAAGAGCCCCCAATAAGATAAGTCACTAAGATCACATGATGTGGAGCAACATAATAGTCAAAGGAAATGCTAGTACACAACATTTGTAATATCAAGAAAAAGGATAAGGTCTATTGTTAGACAAATAAGATATATATCTACTAAATCTTGAACAAATTGTCTAAATTTAATACAATCAGTAAGAGAATGAGTATAACTATAATAAATAAATAAAAGATATTAAACACCATTATCATTTGATTTTTTATGTTTTGGAAAGCTGTAAGAAAGAAATTTGATGTTCTTATTATATTTAAGTCTCCAAAAGATTCTTTCAGTAATGGCCAAATGATCTTCTATAATGTTTATTTATTTTGATAAAAGGATCGGAAATGAAAAATTAGGAGGATGAATGTTTGCTTGAGTTAAACATTTGAAGCCTTGTCTAATGCATTTTGAAATGTCTATGGGAACATGTTCCATCTTTCCAAGATCTTTTCCACTATAGTCTTGCTTAAAAATCATGTTATAACCATTTTCATAATATATTTTTAATTTGGGGGTTGGATGACTTTCCTCATGAGGTTTATGGAAAGGTGTTATGTGGGGCTCTACAAGAAGAGGTTTAATCCTATCAACATTATTCACATCCAATGTAGGAGGTTGGGAAGAAGTGTTGTTATCTAGGTCTTTGTCTTCACTCAATGCTATGTTAGGAGATGCATCATGAATGAAACATGTAACATTATCTTGTCTCAAAAGAGGTTGATGGCTATGATAAGATTTAGGAGATGAAGAAGGATCTGGAGAAGTAACATGCTTAGTCTCTTGCACCAAGGTACCTTTGTGAGGAGAGGGTTTACTGCTCTCTAATGTGGAATTCATTGCACCAAGGTACCTTTGTGAGGAGAGGGTTTACTGCTCTCTAATGTGGAATTCATAGAAGTGTGCAAGTTGTCCTCATTGACAAAAAATACCCTAGGAGAGGTCTGAGTGTGATTCATCAATGCTTCATTTATACATGTGTCATTCAAGTATAGCAATGGTAAAGTGACATTAAAAAAGGTGTTTATAATATCATCCTCTTATTTCAAAATATCCTTATGAGTAAGATGATATTTAGGAGAGGGGCAAACATAACTCATCAAGGCCTCATTTATAGAGGGAATGTCGTTGAAATGCCTAGAAAGTGAAGCAGCCTGTAAGGAATTGTAAATTATATTACCTTCTACAACAATATTATTTTCTTGAGCGAAGGTACTCTCATGGGGGAGGTACATATCAAGAGAATAATCAACATCATTCTCCAATGGTTCATCCCAAATAGGAAGATTCTTGAGAAAAGTATTTACAATATCATGCATTGATATGTCCTCATTAGGGGGAGAAACTTTGGGAGAGCAATCACAAAGAGGTTCATAAAGGGGATTATCATATATCATGAATCCTTCTACTCTAAAAGTATCTTCTTGCACCAAAGTGTTCTTATAGGGTAGGCACATTTTAGGAGAAAGATCCTTCAAAGAAGTGTTAATAGTGTCTTCTTGCATGAAAATAGCCTCATGGGTGGGATCAAATTTGAGGGAAGATAATAATTCCATTCATAAAATGCACTTTTTTCAAACAAGATATGCAAATATGGATGTAATGCAAATATATGAACTAGACCTCTAAATGTATGAAATGTAACAATAATATAATACATAAAAATCAACTCTAAACATCCAAATCAAAATTAAGATGTAAGGAGTTGGGTTCGTCAAAATGTAACGAAAGAAAATAGGGATCACTAGGATATGTGGGCAAACTAGGAAGCTTAGGCATATATCCGCTCTTACATTGGAAGCAAGATGATCTGCTAAGCTCAAGAAGGCTCAAGCACTAAGCAAATGCAGTGATCCTTCACTATGTGGGGACTAAACTATGTAAGTGAAATTGAAAAATGCAAGATCTAGGATGAAATAGGAAAAAAGAGTTGGTTTTTTGTATGCACAAAATGACTAAGGACTAACAAATCAATTCCAAGCATAGATTTGATAACCAAACACTGTATCTAGCCTATAAACTAAATTTCAGACTGAAACAAGAAGATAGGGGTGACTCACTCGTCTTAGTCTAAAATAGGGGCAACTCACTCACCCTAGTCTAGGATAAGAGCGACTCACTAATCTTTATGTAAGCATTTTTTTTAACAAAATCAATTAAAATTTGTAGCTCTTTTTCAAATCTTATTTTAGCTCCTCCCACATGTTCACCAAATGTTCCTACATAGAAAAAGAGGGAAAAGATTGTGTAGAAAAGGATTTGCCTAAGTCAAACACCAATTTTAGAATCAACCATAAAATTGAAATGAAATATGCTTGAAAAGAAAGTGTGTTGATATATAGCCGAAGATAGATCTAAGAAACAAGGTGTCTTATCCCTTGATGATGTAATGCTCTTTGAATGTGATCACAAGCCTTGATACATTAGCATTATTCTTAAAAAAACATAAAAGGGAATCATAAAAGACATGCTTGCATTAAGGTTGTTGAAACTTGCCACAATGAAAAATATGGTGGGATGAAATGGTTTGAATGCTTGATTGCTTGCTTGTGGATTGATTCAGTTCCTTGAGTTAACAAAATGAGGGAGGTAGCCTTATTTATATACCTATTCTAGCCATATTCTAGCCATTTTGAGGTGCAAAACTCGAAGAAAGTTGACTCAGATCCAAGAGTCCCACTAAAACCAAATAACAATTGCACAGCTCCAATTTGGGGACAAACGTGACTTTTAGGACAAGGGCAACTCAAAGTCACCCTTGTCCTCTCCAGTCGCCCTTGTCCATCCAAAGAAGACCTGGATTTGGACCAAAGGTCCTTTATGGATAGGGGAAGTTGGGAATATGCACAAAATTGAATTGGGATCAATGGAAACGTATGTGGGAGGCCATATATGCTAAAATGGGGCTTAGATAAGTAAAAAATTGCATAGGAATGCAATTTACGATGCTACGGTAGCGTTGATGGTGTTTTTTCTTGTTTTTGATATTTTATAGAATTTGCTTTCCATCTATTAGATTTTCCACCATGGTGATGGAAGACATGTTGAGTACTCTCCTACTGATGTGACTATCTGAGAGATGTAGGATCCTAAGAAGGTTATTCCTACAAGGATAGGTGATCATGCAACTCATTTATATAAGTTGGTGGATTTGAGTTGAATAGAGAATTTGGTGATTGGTCTACCTAAGATCTCTTGTTCAGATGGAGTGTCTCAAGATTGTGATCTTGACAAACATCAGAGCGATCCATTTCCTGAGTGTTCGACCACACAAGCTCTAACTCCCCCTGAGTAGGTGCATAGTGACCTCCTATCATTCACTGCTCCCCCATTTTCAAGGGCCAAGTATGTGCTCACCTTTAAGGATGATATCATTGATGGTGATTCAAGTGCTTGGCAAGGTGCACATCCAAGTGACATGTACAATCAAATTCTACTACTAAGAGGTAGCCCAAGAAGGGCAAGGAAGAATATCAATATCTAAAAGCAAGAAGAATGTTACCCATAGTTGCCACCAAGATGTTAAGACCAATCAAAAAAATCAAGTGACTAAGAAGCCTTAGTTGATGATTTGGATTTGACAACTCACATTGGCAATTGAAGCACAAAGATACAAAACTTTAACCCTTTTACAAATTTTACAAAAAATAATGGTGCCTTATACAATCCATACAATATACTGAAGCATCATGCAAGAAACATATGAACTAGAGGATTCCAACAATTAGACAAACATCCATAAAGTTGTGCCTTTTTAAAAGTACTATAATGGGAAAAAACTTATCAAACTACTTCAACATTCATGCAACCTACAAGAGGCAACATAAAATACACACCCAAAAAATATGGTCAAATGACCCCTCAATGTCTAATTTAAATGAAACAAAAATTCATATCTACCATCTCAAACCTCTAGAACACAATGGTGATGTCAAAAGCATTCCACCATTTATTTTAGAATACCATTGAATGATAAGATTGGTAAAAATCATTCAATATTTTATTATTCTATCATTTTTATATCATATGGAAGATCATTTTCAAAAGTGATCATTTCTATTTTGTAAATGTGGTTTTTTAAACTAATGGATTAGACATAATAATTTGGTACTTTATTTAATGTGAAGTCATTTTAGTTGTAGGATTGTAAAACATATTATTTAACATAAAATCACACTAAACATAAGACATCAGGGCTCTAATACCATGTTAGATTTAACAAAATACAATGAATAATGAAGACCCGATGTCTACAAATTAGTCACAAATTAATTTTAAACTAAAACACAAATAAATAATAATAATAATAATAATGTTATTCCATTAATCAAGTTAAGAGATTATAAGAAGAGTCATTTAAAAGAGGAAGAGTCATTTATGGGAAATGTAAAAGAGGTGAATAACTCAACCAATAGGAAACGAACTGTGGAATCTCTCTCAAGTCTCTTAAAGAACAACTTCCATGGAAAAATGTGACACCTGTCACCATACCACTGTTACTTGAGTAGCCTAAGCAAGTTAAAGTAGGCACAAGAAAATACGTAATGAACTAATAAAATGAAATAGAACCTACAACAAACATTAGACAGACCAACTCTTCCCAAAAACATGGACCACCTGAAATATATTCTCTATTGGCAAAATTAAATACCACTATTAAAAACCCTTACACAAGTATTTTCACCTTACTTGTAGACTCAATTTCCCAATTATGTGTTTCTCCAAATCAAATACATTTACCTAGATACCACCTGAAATATATTTTCTTTATTGGCAGAATTAAATACCACTATTAAAAACCCTTACACAAGTATTTTCACCTTACTTGTAGACTCAATTTCCCAATTATGTGTTTCTCCAAATCAAATACATTTACCTAGATACCAGGGAATTTGCAAAATATAGTTGCCTTCACCTTCTGATCTTCATCTTTTGGTTTAATGATTGCCATGGTTGATTTCTCGAAAGCTTGATTGGACCTTCTTTTCATTTTCCTACCTCTCACAAGTCACTGCCTCATTTTTCCTCTTGAGACTTCCTATTGCACTAGCCACGCTAACTTGGCATCCTTTTCTCCTTAATCTCTTATATAAGTTCAGACATAACAGTTCTTATGATTCACTGTGTTTATTATATATTTGATATGGAAAACATTGTGTTAAATAGCTTAAACATGTGATGCTTCCACTTTAAAAACAAACAAATATCAGCTTCAATAAAAAGTGAGTCCAAGTAATCCCCGAAGATCCAAGGAAGATTACACAACAAGATGGGGAATTGCTCCTGATGTTTAGGCTCAGAAACACATCTGAAGACCAAGTAGTATAGAACTTGGTTTCATCAAGTGGCATTTTGAAACCATTGGATCCCTATGGCGGTAGTTACAAAACTATCAATTTGCTGAAAAGGTAGCTTCCTGCTGATGGCAGAAATAAGGATATAAAACAAACAATTTAACAATTGATTAATTATGATTTAGTGTGTTCTATGCACAAGGTCATCCAACATCTATTTAAGTATATGAGATCGGATTTAATAATCCAAGGCATTCCATGGTAAATGCATCTTCAATAGTTACCATAAGAGAATAAAAATACAATACAAGCAAAGGAGAAGCTCAAGGAATAATTAGACTGCTAGTGGTTGCAGATATGTGACACTAGAGAGCACTAGGAGATAGGAATGAGACACTCGTAATTGTTTAAAATTCCAAGGAAGCATGTAAGTGTACAGTTAACACTTCCAACCGGTTTTGATTGCTTTGAAGTTTCCATGATAGTAGGTGTTCATGCAGTGTGATTTCTTTCTGGTCATGTTGTTTATGACATGTAATTCACTCTCTACACTTCAATGCTTTTGAACTCATATTACAAGGATTACGCTATTGTTGGATGAAAATTCAAGTAGCATAGTATGGACTAATGTTTACTTTGATCACAAATTGGCAAAAGCGTAATCTAGTAATTGATTGCGTAGCATCAGGGGTTGCTTGGTCCCAGTTACCAACATTTAGTAGAGCAGGCTTGGTCCAAAAATCAGATGGAAGAGGAAGGGTCAAATCTATACGGTAAAAATCTTAAGAAGATTTTCAACATAATTATCAAATCCCAAGTACTTCACAAAGCAAACTTTTGATTCATAAACCATTGACCTTAATAATCCTCTTTAAACGAGAAAACAACAACATAAACCCACGTAATCAAGAGCAGAGGATTTCCAATAACAGTCCAGGTTAGCATGTTGAATCCACCAAGATGATTCTCAAATGCCCAATGCTTCACAAAACAAATCCACCATGATGGTTATCAAATGCCTGATACTTTATAAACTGTACCCTTTGATTCATAAACCATTGATCTCATTAGCCTCTTTAGATAAGAAAACAACAATAAGATAAACCCTAGGCATCACAAATCGGGAGTTGATTTTATATTAACAGCCCAAGTTAGTCTGTTAAAATCAACCTAAAATAGACACAGCAGCATATCAAATCCATTTCCTTTACATCTGAGGAAAATTCCTTCTAAAGGTATTTCCACCTAAGGAATATCATCGCACTTAGCAAAATAATCCTCTAATAGCTTAAGGTGAAGATCCAGGCTGAATAATGGCAGGGAATACATGCTTCTACATATAAGGCAGATTCCATCGCGAAAATGCTATCCTGCAATGTAGCACCTTATGTGAATCAAGAGATATCAAAGAAGTTTAACCTCCCCCTTAGGCTGCAGCCCAAACTCCAGAAGATGAGCAAATCAGGATGCTGTTTGAAATCGAAGTGGAAACAGCTGACATAAGATGAACCAAAATCTGAATAATTGTCATGCTGCAACCTTCAAAATTCTGACAATTTTAACCATATTCTCTATCTGTAGTGGCTTACAGTAAACTATTGAATTGATAATGAAATTCTGTACAAAATGCATTTTTTAATTGCTTTGCAACATTTACGAAAGTAGGTTGCCTGCAAAAGCAACAATGAACAGTTTCAACAGAAAATTGTGAATTAAATTTCATTTCTAGCACACAATGATACAAACAATTTTAAAACTCTAGTTTGCTAGATTTTCAGATTTCCACAGGTTGACATTTCTGTAATGTCCTTTTTTTTCCCTTCTATGAATCATGCCATCTCCTTTTTGGAATTCATTAATTTGTTATCTACTGATACAAAGAGAGGCACTTACGAACCTCCGCAACAAATTCCAAATCCCAAACAAAGATGGAGCTTTCATCCAGCATTTTATAAAATGCTCTATTGGAAACTGCTAGCATGATTTTTGATTTAAAAACCAGTCAAATAGGACAAGCTGAGCTGCAGCAACAGAAGCCGATTAACTTCATAGGATCATAATTGCACATATTCTGTTCCACAGACTTGTAATTTTGTGAGAATTCTTGATTTACTTCCATTTCATCCTTCTTCAAACACATTTTCTTCATAACCAGCACCATTTTCAGCATGTAGTGAACTGTTGTTGATGATTCGTAGCTTTCCTTCCTGTACAGACATGCATTTATATATAGTAATTCATATCTGGAAGTATGGTAGAATAGAAGTAACTGGACTCAATTATTTAACTTTGAATCATGTTTGAATTCTGAAAAAACAAAATGAAATTCTAAAACTTGCATTTAACCTTTGTTCCATATACAAGGCCCCCTCCAACTAAAGGGTGAAAGCATGCAACATTAACCTCATCTTCTGCACTTGGAAGAACTCTTACTAACTTCATGTCAGAAACTCTGTAAATCTGCAAAACAAAACATAATAAAATATTTCTTAGCAAATGTACTATTGCAACTGAGAATTTTAAAATGATACAAAATACAATGAATTTTCTTTTTTATTAAAAGATCAAATATTATTGCTTATTAAATCACCTTTAAGGAGTAAAATGCTTTATTCACCATCACAACTTACCGTGCTATGTATCTCTTAAATTTAATTTGGCGTATCACTTCACTCAATATGTAACTTTGTATGGAAGAGAAACCTGAACTTCCCAATAAATTGTCGGTATAAAATAATCCATACAACCCTCATTAATAGTTAACGAGGCTAAGTTTTTTACCAAAACATGCATTATCCTTCCTCAAAAAGACTCTAGAATACTGGATTACTGGTCGATGATAACAAAGGCTATTTTAAAAAGACTAGATTATAGACAATCTAAAAGGTGTTCAAGAAAAAAAAAACATTGTAAGTAGACCCACAGGCTTTTTTACCACCTTTTTTGCAACTGGGGATGCAAGAGAATCTCTATGATGTATCTCAGGCAGTATATGTTTTCTGAACATAGCTTATATTTACTTTTTTATATAAAGTTGATATTATATTGATGTAAAAAGTTGGTGATATAAAAGCAACCAACTTATGTTATAGCAAATTAATAAATTATCAATGTTAAACAAAAATCCACATGGAGCTACAAAACATCCATCAAGATAAGTGTAACCTCTATCACCATTCAGAAAACTAATCAGAAAAGAAGATAAGAGTATGCTACAATAATTCCTGATTGCCTTTCAAGTCTATATCATTTACATCCTTAGACAAATAAGCAAGAGAAAAAACAGACTCGTGAAAGCTTCATATAATAATATGAAACTTCATAAAAGATGGGCCACTAAACTGACTTTTGTCGTCAAGGTCCAGTTCATGAATGCTACAGAGGTTCCCTACCATGATACCTGTGTGGGTGAGACATTTTTCTCTTTGCAAAGATTTATGGAGACACGCATCACTCAAACCAACAGGTTATAACTTGAGAGCAGTTCATGCCTTAAATCTACCTGAATTCTGAGATTTTGTGTCCTAAACTTAAAGCAATAGACTATCACTTGAACAACAATTTTGTGCATTCCATCTAGGTAAAAGGATCTGAGTAGTGAGTAAATCATGACCTCTAAACAATGTACGGAAGAGCAAAATCAATAATATTATTTTTTTATTAAAATATCATTTTCACCTGGAGTACTCAGTTGAAGAGAAAAATTACTCTTTGAATCAATTTGGTTTGGCATGTCTTAAATATAATAAAAAGTGTTTATAGATTTGTGAATGGCAATATCCAATTGCTGTATTTCCTGTGTCATCTTGTGGTTGACTCCTGTATTATTATCAAGTACATGATATACCGTAATGCGAGACTTCCAGAGACTAATTATTAAAAGAAATAGTAATAACATTAACATGTGCTAATAAAATTTAAAACTATGGATCCATCACAAATATTGAAGCCCTTTTCCCTATCTTAAGTCTGAAAGTATGGGTCACTCAAAGCAATTGGTCTGCACTTGTAAGAAGTTTACACATTAGATCTCTACTAGAGTCAGAACCACAACTTGCACTCAAATATATGTAATTATTGACTTAGAAGGGTCAGCTAAGAATGGTAAGGCACTGGTGGAAACTGTAAGCTACTTATAAAAGCATTATCTTCTAATGTTGAGAATGCCACGAGCATGACAAATCATGAAAACAATGGCCAACTTAGTCACCAAAACTGAACACTGTGCCTAATCATTCTATCCAAGCTTCATGGAGACTAAGCATGAGAAAACACTAGAATGCACACCTCACTATCAACTGGTGCCATAATGCAAAGATCATCATGAGGAAAACAGTAAACTTCTTGTGTACATTAATTAAATGCATCTATTTCATATTGAGTTTGCAATACTGCCTCTTTTGATTAAACATAGGGACCTTTGGTTACATCATGAGGAAAAGTTCTTGTGTACATTAATTAAATGAATCTATTTCACATTGAGTTTGCAATACTGCCTCTTTCGATTGAACATAAGGAGTTTTATCGTATCCATGGACCTGATGTTTCAAGGCTCAAACTCCCTCTAAATGGAATAAAGGATTAGTAAAATAAGTGCTTTTGGTCAATTGTATTTTTATGCCATGTCAGGGCCAATCCAAGCTCTTATATGTTAAAGTCAATCCAGGTTCTCCAGTGTTCCAAAAATTTCTTCAAGCTTGCTGCTTTATACCAGAAAAATACAGGGTGAATTGAGACACAAGAATTAAGGAACAGGTAAAAGGAAAATGCTATGATGTCATGATCATCGTAGTAGCTTAGTTTTGAGTTGTTGCTTTATATATTAATGAAACAACACAAAGACTTAACAAAAATTCTAAAAATTAGAGTGGATAATCTCATAAAGCACTCCACAGATGTCAGATAAAAAGAAAAATGACCAGAACATGCACATTGGCTGATGTTTCTATCATGGGAAGGGGTATTTTCAGCTCCTTATGAACAAAACCAGCTTTGTTCGGAAAAAAATTTCATTCTCAAATATAGACCAAGGCATTTCCCAATACGAAAATGAAACTAGTCTAGAATTGTCATTAAATAACATATGCAGAAAGAAATCAAAGAAATGGAGGAGAGTGGCGGTAGCGGATTTGCAGGGGGCACTAGGGTTTCCTCAGGTGTTGGCAATGAAGATTCAGAAGATGACAGCGACCCAGATGGTGTTTCAGTGGGGGTCCCAGGTCTTTGGGCCTCCCTGTAGCTTCTTCTCTGTACGTGGATGGTTATTCTGGTCTACACGCAGCATTTTTTCGTGGTGCAGCCTTCTTCTTGGCCTTGTTTTGGGTGTTTCTCTGCTATATGTGGTGGCGTGGAGAAACCTAGGGCTGATGTTGCCTTTCCTAGCTCTGGTTCAGTTGAGGGCATTGATGCTTCAGCTTCTTCTGGTTTCACTTTTGCCGTCATTTTGGGTATTGATAGCTCTGTTTGCCCTTGTTTTGGACAGTGTTTCTTCCCCTTTGGCTGGTGCCCTTGTGGTTTGAAGGGTTTTGTAGGTGCTGTCTGCCTGCTTTTGGTCATTCTTAGCATAAGGAGTTCTGCTCTTGTGCTCCAGTGGTATTTTTGTCACTTTGGTGGGCAGAGTTGTGGAGGAGCCTGCCTTTTCTAGGGTCGTCTCGGGCTTTTTTCATTACTTCTTTCCTTGTTGCCGTGGAAAGCAGGGGGTTGTTTTTGGCTTGGTTGCTGCTGGAGCTGAGGTGAGTTCCCATCTGGCTCTCTTTGCTATTGGTTCCAATTCTTTGGAGTGGCAATGGTCATGTTGTTGCAGGATTGTAGTTCATCCTTACCCTTGTTTGAAGTCTATGGTTGGCACTTGCAGAAGTTTTTTGTCTGGTTTTTATTGAATGTTGTTTGGTTGTTGTTGGCTCTTCCTTTAATGCTGTCTTATTTGCTGTTCTCTTGGAGTGGAGAGAACGGAGTGTTGGGTGTACAGGTGCTTCTCCCTCGGATCTCGGTCCTACGCTGTTGCGCAGGAGCTTGTCGGGTTTCAGCAGCTTTGATGCTTGGGGAATGATAGATTTTTGCTTCTCTTCTATGATACCCATTTTAAGTGTGTGTGGCTTTGGTCTATCTGATTGCCTCGACCTCAGCTAGGCCAATTTTAGATTTCTATTTTTGGTTAAGGGTCTCTTCTTCTATTGTGGAAGGGAAGTGCTTTTTTTGGTGAATATTGAGAGGGCTCTTGTTCCTAACTTTACTATTTTTTAGCTGAGGGATTCTTCCCTATCCTCTTCTAATGAGTGTACCACAGAGGTGGAGAGTTCTCCTATGGAGATGGAGACATTCCTTGTGAGATGGATTGAGGGTTTGTTTCTTCAGGTATAGGCTTCCTCTCCTATTCGTCCTATTGAGATGGTGGCTTCTCCTATTGAAGTGGAGAAGGATTGTATGGGAGAGGTGGTGTGTTGCTGTAAAGGGGCTGATGTTGGTTTTGTTCCTGTTGTCTCTCCTTTCACTCCTATTGAGGTGAAGTCTTTGGAAGAAGAAGGGAGCTTTTGGCTGTATTAATGTGATGGGGGCCTTTTCAAAACTCATTGATCAGATAATGGGAGCCTATCAACACTCTTTCGTTTAGTCACTTCGGCCTACTGCTGTTGCAGCCTGGGGCTTCTCTTGTTTAACTTCCTTTAGGCTAATGCTCTTCAGCTAATTGTTGGGCAGTTGTTGGCATGTGTTCTATCTTTTGCAACTGTTTGTAATTGAATTGTGGATCCCATCAAAATCCGTCTGTATAGTGTTTTGAGGCCCCTCCAAAACCCGTTTTACCCTTAATCAAAGACAATATGCAAAAAGAAAAAAAAAAGTGTTACAAATATGATCTTTAATACTACAGTGAACAGGTTCAATTTATATATTTCTAAATGTAAGCAACAACAATTCATATATTTGTATCAGCATCTCCGTGTTAGTTAACTTGATTTTACCATTTCATTACTAGTGGTGCTTCAAGTAATGTTGGGAATGGCATCCAAATTTGGCATGTAAATATGATATCACAAATTAATTATTTCAACAAAATCCAACCAAACAATTACCAAACTAAATAGTACTATTAAGTCAAACCAATATGCAAAAGAAATGCTACATTTCATATAGCTATTTTTAGAACCCACACAAAATCTTTTACAATAAACCACTTGCAAAAGCACATCCGCAAACCAGATATAGCTCTAGATTTTACAGGCAATCAACGGCAACAATTCTTGACTGCAGGACATGATCCTGGTTAGATACTGTGGAATTCATTGTGTCAACTTTATGAGAAGGCCAAAAACAATGCAGATGATAATTAAATATGTAACTAATCAAACTTAACAATTTCCACCATTTGGATGTTGAGCTCCATTTTACAGTAGATAAAGGCATCAAACCTCTAAGATTGTGTAGATAGGTACAGTGTCTGTTCCATCAACAACAATGCTTCTCAGAAGAGAATTGTGACGGCGACCATAAGCTAGTAGTATATGTGCAGATGTTGGTGAAAACTGTCATGAAACAATAACAAAACCAAGTTAATTAGACAGTACTGCAACAGGGGGGGAAAGTAATGCAAATATTAACTATATTTAGAACATCATGCAAAAGGTATAATAAACCAAAATGTAAATGTGTCATTCCTCTCGCAGCCTATGATGAGAAGTTAAATCAGACAATGTATAGGATAATTAAATCCTTGAATTTTTATTTTAATTAATACTTGTTCAATTTTTTTTTTCAATCCAAGGAGCTGACAGGAACAAAAAATCACAAGATGAAAAGCACAACCCACATCAAAAGGCAAAAACCTACAATTAATACACTAATAACATGCTCATAATTATTTAAGTACAAATTCTAACTTGTGATACAAGATTTGCCAGGAACTTGGCCTAATCACCAAGCCCCAAGCCGAGCCAAACAAAACTCACAAATCTCTAGGATCAAACTCGGCAACATAATCCCATGGATCAAACTCGACCACATAATAACTGCTCAAAATTCTTTCCAAAAAAGAAATGAATTTATAAACCCATCACTTGCAAGTTGCATCCATGACAAAGGCAAAAAGTCACACAAAGGCAAAAGAAGACATTGTAGCAAAACACAGCCAACAGATTTAAGCAACAAATAGTGATCAAAATATGCATGCATGTGCATTTTCTAGCAGCCCACGGTGCATTTGGAGGAGCCCATGCTCCATTTGGAGCAGCAAATTTGAAGTGGTATGTCTTTCTCTGAATCTTTTCCTTATTATTTTCATTTTTCATTTGCTATTCCATTCTACTTCTAATTTCCTTTCTCTATTTTTCTCTATTTTTTCCTTGTTCTATGATCCTTCCTTTCTCAATACCTTTCGCTTTTTTAATCTACAAAGCACAAATGTTGAATAAATTTCCATTTAGTTTTTGTTGTATACTTGCAATTTACAAATAATTATAATGTTACTGTCAATTGAAAAGGACGTATGTTGGAATATCATCCCAAGGGCTAAGAAAGGGGGAGTTTGTTTGCAATTATTGCAAGATGAAAATTAGTGAGTGAGGCATTAAAAATCTAAAATTTCACCTCATACACTTGGCCAGAATGCTTCTGTGGACACAAGTGCCACTTGAAATTATGTGAGAGATCAAAACTCAATTAGAATCAAAGCGGACATGGCAAACACAAGTCAAAGAGATTCCTCTACTTCTACAATTTCCCCATTCCCTTCCAATCAGAGAACTAATGTTGGCCTAGAGTTTGTGGATACAGGTTAGATTCACAATTTGTACCAAACACTTCTCCAAGTTCCTAACCATCATTAAACAGCTCAAGTTGGAATAAATACAGACGCCAAGCAAAAGACAGTGCAAATGGAGATTTTTGCTTCTATTGTTTGATTTTGTTTCACATGGTTAGGTGATTAGTTCTTATTTTTGTTTTGAAATATGTTTTTTTATTTTAGGTTTTTCAAATTTAGAATTACTCTTTTTTAAGTTCTTATTGACAAAATTTAGTGAATGTTATTGTTGTTGTTGAGGCATGGTTCATAGCCTCTAATGATGAAAAGATAAAGGGCCCAATTTTGAATGAAAAAGAGGCAGATGTGAAGACCGTTAATCTTTGCAGCATCATGTCTAATGGTTGGAGAAATAGGAGCAACAAGAAGTTAAATTTCCTTGAGTCTTCCTCATGTAATACAATTTTCCTGAAATCCATTTATGTTTCAAGGAAGGTGTAAAATGCATATTTATTTGCCACGATTTAAGAGTAAGTCCTGGCCACAGTGGCCAAGTCTAGAGTTGTGCATATCATCATAGATAGTTTAACAAATTATATTTTTGAAAAAAAACCTCTAATGGAGAATCTCCCATCTATTTTTTAAATTTTCTGCTCCAGTTATTCCCTTAACCTTATATAGGAGGATCTTGACAAACTTTAGTGGATCAAATCAATTAGGTATCATGTTCAAAATACTTGCATATACATATAAAACTATGCTTCGAGGACTCACCATAACAAGGACCGTAATGACCTGAAATAATTGCATACAAAAATAAACCCACAAAAGGATTCTAACAACAAAATATACCTCAGCCAATAGTAAGGATAAACAGAACCATAACTGCTCTATCCAACATATGGATACATAAGGTTTTCTATTCTTTTTTCAATCATGGTTATGCATTCAGATTGAATATGCTGATATAAATTTACTTACAGGGCACTCCCAGCATACAACTCTATATTGATTGATAAAAAACTGACCACCTATGATGATTCTGAGCACCTGTAATATTTAAATCTGAAGCCAATGATGACCCTAACATCCCTTCGTCATCTAAGAGTAGGAAATCAACTAATGGTACAATATGTTGGCCCAGTGCTTTTTGATGTTAAACACATGGAAAATATTGTGAATCCAGCTGCCCACTGGCAACTCCAGCTCATAGTCCATCTCACCAACTCTCCTTGGAACGCTGTATGGTCCACAAAAGTGGTATTTGAGCTTTTCAACCTCTACTTGATGGAAGCCTACCTATAAATAAGGTTGCAAGCATAGAAAAACCATATATTCAACCTCAAATGATCCCTTTGTTTGGTATTGATTTTATGTATAGCTTATGTTAATTGCATATATTATGGGCATATTACAAATGATCTTTTAAGTGACCTCAAAATGTCTAAACTATACTACACCAAGTCACCAATTGTTGGTATCATGTTGTCAATGAAAACCAATTAGTGAACGTAAGTGCATTATATAATTATAAGGTCATGAATAATGTCATACGAATGGACATGTAGTAAGTGGCATTATGGCAATGCCCTCCAATAAGAAAACACTTCATCCATGTTCTTTATTGATCTATGACGTAGTTCCTCAAGTACCCTTAGACCCACATATTTACTATGTCTATTCATCACTCTAGGGATGATAGGTGGTACTAGGAGTGAGCTGGTCCTAGTCAAGCAAAAATAACTCCTATCAAAGTTGTTGAGGAATTTGCTACCCCTACTACTAAAAAAGGACTTAAGCAAGCCATGTAGCAAAAATACTTCTTTGAAAAGCAAGTCAACTACCTATTATGCTCTAAACTCAATAGAGAAGGAAAAGAAATGCATGTATTTAGTTAACAATCCGCTACAATAAGAACGCGGTCTTTGCCATTTTATTTAGTAAGGCTTATCATGAAATCCATGGATATACTTTCCCATTTGTGGTTGGAAATAACTAATTGTTGTAACAACCTGCCAAAAAAGTATGCTCGACATTATTCCATTGGCAAGTCGTGCACTCTCTAATATCCCCGCTAACATCCTCCTTCAGGTACTTCAAGTAAAAACTCTCCCACCTGTCAATAACTCTTGAAAAAGCTAGGGTGACCAACCATACATGTATCCTACAAAATCCTCATTATTTTCTCCATTGTCTAGAATTTGGGTACAAGGAGAATTGTGTTCTTATATAAGATACGACCATATATGGTCGACCACAATATACCTATCAACCTTCACACTTCCAACTGAAAAGTTAGCAGCAAATTTGTTCTTAATATGTGTATTGTCCATTTTTTAGTTAATTTAATCTTGTGGGCATAAAGCTCATTCCTATGTTTCTCGTGGACTATGTGATGCCCCCTTTTTGAAATTAATAATAATAAAATTAAAATATAACATAATTAAATTTAGTTAAGTTAATGAAGGGTCAAAAGGCATAAAATGAAAAGTTGTGACGCCCTCAAACATGAGATATAAAAAGGGAGAACTTCATTTGAAAGGGGAAGAGAGGAAGGAGGAGAAAAAGGAAGGTGTGAAGCAAGGAAGAATTTCAAAGGGACATCTTTTATCTTTTATCTTTATGTTCATTATCAGGACATCTTGCAGCAATATGACCTATTTTATTACAAGTAAAGCATTTCAAAGGGAGCTTTCCCTTGTACTTTCCTTTCCCTCTGGGGAATCTTCTTGCAATGAGTGCTTCAAACTCTTCTTGCTCCATCTCTTCTAAGAGTAGATTCTCAGCAAGGTTGCCAATCTTTCCGGTTGAGCAGTTACTGGTTTCTCTTCCCTTTTTAGCGGAAGAGATATTGACAGAGGACTTGAAAGCTGCTTCCTGAATAGATAAGCTGTTATCAAAGTTACTTAATTCAAAGGCAACCAGCTTACCGATAAGGGAGTCTAGAGTGACTTGATCTTTGGTCACCGATCTGAGCTCTTGAATGGCAGAGATCTTGATAGCATACTGAGGTCTAAGAGTTCTCAGTATTTTGCTGATTACTTCCTCTTCACTGAGCTTTCCTCCGGCACATCTGATGGGGTTGATCACTTCTTTGATCCGATTGCTGTATTGCTCTATGTCTTCTCCTTCATTCATCCTCATATCATCATACTTTGCTCTAAGGCTTTCGACCTTGGCTCTTTGAACATTGGGATCCCCTCCATAGACTGTTTGCAGCTTGCCCCACATCTTGAAGGCAGAATCAAGGTGTTCAATCTCAGCATAGACATAATCAGGAAAGTGTTGGCTATCATATCCATAGCAGTCGTGTGCTCAGTCTTTATCTTTTCCTGATCAGGTGTCAAGGTGCCATTGGGCTCACTATAATCAGTGGTAACGTGAATCCAGTACTGGTCACCGATAGTCTTCATATACAGCTTCATTCTGTTGCACCATAAGGTGAAATTTTCTTTTGAAAACTTTGGTCCTTCCTTCCTTATCATCTTGACTTTTTCCTTATGCGCTTAAGCAGCAAAGAAAACAAGACCAAGCTCTGATACCAATTGACAGTCCCAACCGGTGCTGAGAGGGGAAGGGTGAATCAGCACTTGTAAAAACTCTTCTTACTTTTTCACTAAATCCAATAAAGTAAACTTACAGCACAAAAGGCAAACAGATTTAAGCAAATAATAGTAGTAAGTAAACAATGACAAAATGACACCAGATTTATCACGTGGAAACCCAGTTAGGGTAAAAACCACGGTGTGAGGAGACCTCACAAATTTTGTACTCTCCTGGAGTACACCTTGTTAAGAGCTTTCTCGTTTAGAGGATAAAAACGCACTTGCTAGATGCGACCCGGTCAAGGGATTTGTTACAATAAGGTCTGTTAGGACCTGCCTGGTTAAAAGACTTCTAAAACACCTTGAGAGATGTCATCCAGTTAAGGGATTTTGATACAAGGGACCTGTTAGAGTCCACCCAAATACTGGGATTTGCCTATTGAAGTTTGCTACAAAACAATAGAAGTGTGATCTTTACAAATGGTTTTGCTTAGCCTGATAAGATCTCTCTTTGCGCTCAACTGAGAATCAACACCGGTCACCATAGGTGTATTCTCATCTACTATTGTGCTGTTTTGCACAATCTATTATCTCTCTTTCGTTACTTTCTTTTACCCCTGCTTCTGTAGCATATAGGTTCACTCTTTTTTCTTGGCAGAATGAAGGCAACTTTTCTTCACAACAGGCATAAGATTATATATTGATTTGTTGTCCTAACTGCTCCTCAAATGCATGACCTAATCCTGAGTTCTTACGAAGACATCACTCAATTGAGTATTGGTTCACTGAGCAAACATCCAATGCATGCTCTAGCTTTATCCGCTTCATGAAGAAGATAGCAGTTGCGTGTCAGGCAACCTTCCTTCATAGGAGATAACACTTTGATTTAAAGTCACTGAATCCGGCTTTAAATCCTTCGGTCGCGCCTCAAGAAACCATTGATTCCGGCTTCAAATCCTTTACCTGTGCCTCAAACAGATCACCAAGATGACTCAAGATCACCCGGATTTATTGTAATAAATCCTGGTAGGAGTCGGTTGGAATAGACAGTTGACTATGACTTCCTTGGTTCATATCGGACTCTTATAAAATATCAATTGAGTTCTTCATGTTATAGACAGATAAGAGTCTTTGCCCTGTTGCTGTCTCTTTCTTGGCTTACCGGTTGTTGTCCTTGGTGTGCTTCCTTTTGCGCAGATTACCGGTTGCACTGTCCCGGTTGTGTTATAGACACTAGTTGGCAATTGTCTATACCGGTTACAGTTCGATCTTTGATTGATACTGGAATACTCTCTTTCCTAATTGAGTGCATTGCCCGGTTACTGATGCCTAGTGTAGCGACCGGTTACAATGGATTACAGTTGTTCTTTTCTTGCCAAACCAGCCTCTCTTGATGTAGATTTTCTTAGAGCTTCAGCCTGTATAGAGATGACAAATCTCTACCTCTTTTGTCAATCAATGACAATGCTTGGACCGGTAGAGAGTTTTACCGGTTACCATCATTTGATGCTAACAATCGCTGTTCAGTATACTTCACACTTATCGATTTCGGTGTTTGTATTTGAACAGCCGACCAATATATTGCCTGTAGAGGGTAGGATCTGCAAATGGAGAATTTGTTGCTGCCTCCTTTAGTTTCTGAAGGTTTGTTCCCATGGGGGAACACATGGGTCTACAATTCATCATACCAAATCTCTTCAGTATGTTCAAGGTATACTTTCCTTGATTTAGCACAATGTTGTCTAAGTTCTGCCAGACTTCTAATCCAAGGAAGTAATGTAGAAGGCCCAAATCTTTCATATCAAATTCTTTAGCAAGGTCTTTTTTACATTGATCAATAAGATGATCTTCTCCTATAATTAACAAATCATCAACATACAAAATCAATATCAACATATCACCTTTATTTTGCTTAAAGTATAGATTTGGATCTACATCATTTTAAAAAAATCCCAATTCCATGAGATATCTATCGATTCTCTCATACCATGCCCTGGGGGCCTATTTAAGTCCATAGAGGGCTTTCTTTAATCTGCACACATGAGATTCTGCAGTGTGAATCTCAAATCCTTCTGGTTGCTCTAGGTAGACTTCTTCCTTTATCTTCCCATTTAGGAATGCAATCTTTACATCCATCTGATGAGCTTTCCATCCTTTGGTTGTTGTGATGGCTAGAACTACTCTGACTGAAGTATATCTGGCAACAGGTGCAAATGTTTCCTCATAATCAATTCCTTCCTTTTGTGAGAAACCTATGGCAACAAATCTGGCTTTATTTTTCTCTATAATGCCATCTACAGCATACTTGATTTTGAATAGCCATTTGGATGAAACAATAGATTTTTCCTTTGGTCTTGGAACTATTTCCCAAACATCATTTTTCAAGATGGACTGGTATTTTTCTGTCATGGCATCCTTCCATACTTGGTGTTTGAGGGCTTCTGATGCAGTGGAAGGTTCAAACTTGGAGAGATCATTCATTAAGGCCACATAGCTGGAAAATCTTTGGGGTATTTTACTTTCTCTAAAGGTCCCTGAAGGAGCTGCAAAGTTCTTTGATTCTTCCATTGTTTTGGTGGCCCTGTTGGAGCTCTAAATTTTTGGTAATTTGGAGTCCTATATAGTGATAAAACCCTAAAAGATGGCCTATTAAACTCCATGCCCAATAATTAATGGAGTACATGAAATGGGATGAAAAAATTATATTAATTTTCAATTAAAAAGTTGAGAGATTAAGGAAGGAATCTCTGTGACAAGAACAATCAAAATTCTATGATCAAAGCCTTCAGAAAATGTTGGAATTTCAACCTGCTTCAAAGATGATGCCAACAGAGGCTAAAGATGGTCGAATTTTAAAAATCTAAAAAAGACCCAATTCAGGAAATCAAATTTCCTATTTCCAGTAAAAATCTTAGCTTTCCACGAGGTGTTTTGGTTTTTCGACTAGACCTAAATCCGAAAGTTAGGTAGTTATTTTTTAGTTAATTTATTATTTTTTCAAAATAATTTGTAATAAGGTTGTGTCTTTTCACCCTAAAGAGGTGTGAAAGCCACTCAAACACATATATATACATAATGTAAAATGTAAAGAGACAAGACAATACAATTCAGATTTTCATAGGATATAATTCAATCACAATTACAATATGAACTCTAATGTACTATTTTTTCAACATTAATAAAGATAAGTGCTCTTCTTTTTATTTGTGGTTATAAGTTATATGTTTTCAATTAGTCTTTCGGATATTCTATTAAATAAAGTATTTCACTGTGTTATATTCCCTGAATATTATAATTCGAAGTTAATATATATAGCTTGAATATCAATTGTAGGATCTGCGTATCTACCATTGTTCTTATCGGTCTCTTAATTTGAGTTAAATTCGATAGGATTAGTTATATAAATTGATTTGAATTAAAAATCAAGTGGAAGCCTATAGAATGATAGTCTTGCTTTATTACAAGTAAGTTTTTAAAATTGTCTCTGATTGCACGTAGGATTGAGAATTTCTGACTCTATAACCCAAATATTCAGTAGGCACTGATCTAATCTTTAACTGAAAATTGTTATATTTGGTTCATTTGTAGTTTATAGATCATTAAGTCATTATTTCAAAAGCATTACTTTTAATTCTTTAGTATAATCCATTTAGTCAAGTATTATAGAATAGAGATTTTCAGGAGATTAGTTTCTTTCCTCAAAGGATCATTCACCACCTTTGGAGGAATCTTGTTTTGTGTACATAGTTGTGTGACAAAGAGAATTAAATAGTTCAAAATAAATTTGGGCCTACTAGCCTTGGCTTGATTAAGCCAAAATTGCAGAGGTATCAGTGGTGCATTACCATTATACTTGTTAGTTGGCCAAAAGTGAATCCATCATTTTTGGGCACCAACAGGCCCAAAGTGGACTTTTCTTATGATTCTCTTGAGATAAGTTTGGTACTTCATCTTCATCCTCTTCAGGATACCCCCTCTAAGGCTCAGGAGCAATATCCTCTTCTAGGTTTGAAGGTGGAGTAATACTTTCAGACTCAAACGAATTTCTAGCCCTTTTAAAAGCTAAGTCTTCCTCATATATTACATCTCTATTGAGTTCAATGTTTTTATGTCCAAGTATAAATACTCTATAGGCTTTAGAAGTTTCACTATATTCAACAAAGATTCCTTTTCTTCCAAAAGGTTCTACTTTTGTTCTTTTCTCTTTAGGTACATGAAAATAGAGAGGGCATCCAAATATCTTTAAGTGAGTGATATCTGGTTTTACACATGTAAAAACTTCTTCAGGAGTTTTGTCTTCAATATGAGAGTGCGGACATCTATTTTGTATGTATACAGCAGTGTTGGAGACTTCTGCCCAAAGATAGGTTTCTAGATTTTGATCAAGGAGCATGGCTTTAGCTGCTTCTACAATAGTTCTATTTTTCCTTTCAGCAACCCCATTTTGTTGAGGATTATAAGGAATAGTGAACTCCCTCTTAATCCATGCTTCTTTGCAAAATTCTCTAAAAATGTCAGAGGTATATTCCCTCCCATTATCAATTCTTAGGGTTTGTATTTTCTTTCCAGAGGAGTTTTCAGAAAGGGATTTGAATTCCTTAAATCTCCTTAGAATCTCTTATGATTCTTTACATCTGAGGAAGTAAATCCAAGTTTTTATTTTCTTTCCAGAGGAGATTTCAGAAAGGGATTTGAATTCCTTAAATCTCCTTAGAATCTCTTATGATTCTTTACATCTGAGGAAGTAAATCCAGGAAGTCATCAAAAAATATTACATAATATAGTATCCCTCCCACAGAAGGTACAGACATGGGTCCACATAGGTCAGAGTGAACTAGTTCTAAAACATTACTCATTTTACTAGAACTACTTTGAAAAGAACCCTTATTATTTTTGCCTAGGGCACACCCCTTACATGTACCTCATACAAGTAACCATTTATGTGCCCTAGAGTTACAGCCTTCTTGATGGAAGAATTCTTTGGCCATGCCAACACCTTGCTATCCATGTAGGTTACTCTATACCCATTATCCTTTAGTGCAGATATGGAGACTAAGTTCCTCTTGATGCCTGGAATGAAAAGAACTCCAGTGAGTTGGATAGACATTCCTGACTTCAACTTAATGGTGCAAGTTCCGACACCTTTTACTGGATGTGCTGAGTCATCTCCGATGGTTACCTCTTCATCAATTTCTTCTATCATAGAGTCCAATAGTTCTCTATATCCAGTGATGTGTCTTGACGATCCACTATCTATAATCCAAGTATCAGATTTGTTGGATACTTGATTAGAGAGGGCAGAGTAGAATGCGTGTTTCTCTGAATCATGCTCTCTTTTATTTCTTCACTTTGGCAAATGTAGCTTGTTGTTTAATTCTATCTGGGCATCTAGTTGCATAATGCTCGTATTGATCACATCTAAAACATTGAACGCAAGACACATCTCTCTTAGATGAACCCTTTTCATGATGGTCCTTCCTCTTCTTAAAGTGTTTCTTCTTTCCTCTCTTGTGAGAGTTTATTTTTAACACATGTAGATCCTCATCTATGTTCTTTTGTTTGATCCCTTTCTTGTTTTGTCTTGACTCTTCCTGAAGATAGTCAGACCTTAGTTGATCGAAGTTGGGATATTTAGATCTTGCACGAATGCCTTGAAGAAAAGTTTCCCAAGTGTTTGGTAGGCCATCTAGTCGAATGAGAGTCAGTTCTTTGCTCTGAATTACATATCCAAGTGTTGTCAATTCATCCCTGAGAGTGGATATTCTCATAAAGTATGCATTAATGGATTCTCCTTTATTCATACTTATATGGTTAAGTTCCCTTTTCAGGGCTACAGTTCTGCTAGCATTGTTTATTTCATACGTGCTTTCGAGTGATTTAAACATATGGTACGCAGTCTCATATTTTGTCAGGATTGGAACTATATGGTCTCTAACACCATCAACTATGATCTTCATAGCCTTTTCATTTCCTTCAATCCAAATGGATTTTTCGGGATCATTCTCTGGCTCTTCTTCTCCTCCTTTATGAAAGACTCGACTTTATTTCATTTTAGAATCATTCTAATTCGGAATTTCCATAATGAGAAATTGTTTCCTCCTTAAAGTCTATCCTCAAATCCAATAGCTCTTGCCATAGAAATGTGATTTAATAATTGATATTTTAATAATTTATATTGAATATCTCAAGTTTGAGAGCTTCTCGGATCTTCCTTTACCAGCGCTCTGATACCGTGTTAATTCAAGGCAAACTTATTATTCAAATTCCAATTTAATCTTTTATAAATATATGCAGTGCTGATTATATATATAAATCTCTATTCTAACAATATCAATGTTATTTGCAGGAGAAGAGGAACTGAAAGTATATGCTTGAAATGAACTTGTTAGTTCAGCTATGATTCAAATTATAATGAGAGGAATATATGTATTGATCGTCGTTCAATATACTTCACACTTATCGATTTCGGTGTTTGTATTTGAACAGCCAATCAATCTATATATATATATATATATATATATATATATATGTTTGTTGGGCAGTGATAGGTCACGTCTATGATAGACGTGACTCCTTTAGGAGTCACGCCTATCATAGGCATGACTAATAGTCATACCTTATGGTAATACGCACCGCTTCAATATATATTAACTATCAGTTAATACCGATTCAATCCAAAGCATTTCATTGTTAATAATAATCGGTTTAATACCGATTCCAATATCACATGCAATACACCACTAATGATATCAGTTTGATACCGATTCACTATAGATGATTATCGGGATTAATACCAATTCATGATAATCGGGTTTAATACAGATTCATGACTATCGAGTTTAATACCGATCCAATGTTAATTATAATTCAATACTCATATTTATCGATTCAATTCGATCATAAAGAGAATAATGTATATATATATATATATATATATATATATGTTCTTCTTTAATCTGATCAAAAGTATGTATGAATTTCTCTATTGATTATAATATGAATTTATCTGATCGTGACTATATGCAACAACAGTTCCTGCAACTCTTCTCCACCATATACATCAAAAGCTACCATTGTCCTTGCAATGGTCTTACCTTCATTTTCAAGGTTGCCTTGTAATAGGTTTCTTGAATGAAATAGGCAGGACCTTTGGTGTGAACTATATTATGGAATACAACATCAACCAACCATCGCTCTTCTGTACATTACTTGTCAACTTCTCCAATTTACCAATTCATTGAAGTACAAGTTTGTTATGTGTCCTTACCGAACTGATCATCTTTTGCCAGTGCCACCATTTCATTATTATTAACTAATGAAAATCATTTAAAATTGTTTTCAAATACATTTTCCAACACTTTCCGCTTCTTAGAAACAACCTTTCTTGGTGTCAACAACCTTCAGAGTGCTGGAACACCTCCATCCTGTATGGCTTATCTAATCAACCACAGCCTATCCATCAGATCTTGTCTGACAAGGCTTGCAATTTTAGCATTTTTTAACGATCTCCAGGTGGCAGTGGACTTACCAATAATAAATGTTAGTCTTGTTGGAACACCTATTCTCATATTCAATCAGTCCAATCTAGTTAACTTTCAGCAATTGAATTGATATATCTGCCTGTAGTAGAAGACAAGCTACACTTGTGGTAGGATTCTCCAATCTCTTTGTCTTGACCTAAAGGCTCCAAAGCATGTTATTGCAAGATGCCACTCGGCAGCACACTTTCAGTGGCTTTTGTATCTACACTTGGCTCCTTGTCATCATCAGCTTCTGATGGGGTCCACCAAAAAAGCCTTGTGTCGAAAGGAATAAGTAACTTTTTTATTCTCTCAAACTTGTTACCACATGTTCCTGGAATTATCTCTCTTACCAATACTGTCATCCTTAACAGACTCTTTTCATACTATGTTCCCAGATCATGGATGAGAGCAGAAAGGTGGGGTTAGGCCTTCTTTCTGGCTCTAAGTGGCTTATAAATAGCAAGGTGCAGTTAGGCCCCCTTCCAGGCTCGTGGGAGTCATATGGTGAGTTTAGGCCCCCTTCCTAGCCCCTAAAAAACCTTTTGATGCACTTGCCTTTTGCAGATCCAAATACTTCTTTCTATCTTCTTTGATCCTGCCAGCCTTCAAGGTAAAAATAAATCCATGGATGCATTCTAGTCAATGAGAAAGGATCTAACAATACATGTGTTTGTGTGTATGCTCCGTGCCTGAATATATTCATGTATATACTTCGTGTTTTTATGTGCATGCTCTGTGTTTGGTTCATACCTAATGTGTTTCCAGCATGTCTACCCCAATGATTACTGTAAACATACTCCTATCATCATTTTGTCAAAGGACACTTGGTTTAACGGCATAGCAATGTTGTAAGCACCTACATGGTGCTGAGAACAAATCTCTTCAATACAAAAAAACTAAAAAATCATGAGATTCCTATTTCTAGTTGATCTAGAATATGAGAATAACTACAAGTTTTTTTTAAGGTCACAGATGTGTGTCATGCTTCTAATCCTCATCTTAATATAAGCTCTTATTCACATTGTTAAAAATTATTGGAACACCCCATCTAGGAGTGAAGGCAAAATCATATCTTCATTGAGTCAATATTAGAGTTGTGCAACAGAAGCTAATCGTGTTCCTTGGAGGATCTAAGGATAACAAATTTCCAAGAGTTAGTTTAGGGACCCTCACATTGAAAGGATTTGGATAGAATTGGTGTTGCTTGCAGGCAAGCAACTTTGGGAAGTGCAGACTGTCATGTCCCTAACTCAAATCACAGCCCTTATAAAATATAAATGATAATGATAGTAGTTTGTAAGGAAAGAAAGTGGACCTAGGTTAGAACAAGGTTTAGGGCCATCTAGAGAGAAAAAAATAAACAAATAAATGATAATACCTCTAGTTGGGCCGACCCCATGTAGATGAGTGACGTACCTTGGTGAAGGAAAATAAAATAAATATAAGCTACCGGTTCAGGTTTAGGGACGGGTGCGGGTACGAGAAGCCGTGGGTACGTGAAAATCTTTTTAGGGGTTTGGGTACGTGGATACGTGAAATTGTTTTTAGGGGTTTGGGTATGTATGGGTACGTGTGTGTATATATATATATATATATATGCATTATATATACAAAAAAATAAGAGAAATATACAGAATTCTAAAACTAAATCATTTCATAGTATGATACTTGATCATTTATCAATGCCAAATTCCAAAGATAAATATTAAATGCCAATTTATAGTGGAAAAATATTCGAATAAGCATATACGTACCCAACAGGAACCCTGTGTGAACCCATACAGGTACCCACAGACGTACCCGTACCGGGTGCATACCCTAACCCAGTATGGGGCCTGTGGGTACGAACACGGTAACTAAGAAATAAATAAAAAGCTGCCTTGGGCAACCTAGAGTAGAGAGGTGTATCTCTTGGGTGAAGAGGTGCATGTGTAGTATAAATAAGCAATCATTTGGAAGTCCTTGGGGGCAGCAATTTGTGGAATAACATTTCTATTCAAGGCAGACTTAAGCAGATTGTTTCAGGCCTTGGGAGCAGATATTATTGGCAAATTACTGCGGATCTTATGAGCAGAAATTATCAAGAGAGATTGAAGTATGTACAGCAGTAAAGGAAAGAACACAGATTCAGATCAGAAAAGATCATTGTGAGCAACAGTACGAACCAAGATCAGATCCAGGATTATTATACGGAACAGCTGATAGCATTAATGACTATCTTTGTGCGTAAATCCAGATGGGGACAATACACTCTGAGAATATGATACTTATTCACATAATCTGTGTGCGCACCACTGTAAAGGATTTCCTGAAAATCTTCACTGTGAGTTCTTCTGTTAATTGCCTAAGGGTTCTACAAAGTATCTGTCTGACATACATTTAAATCAAGTTGATATAGGAGCACTAGCAATTACAGGCAGATGAATAAACTGAAATGAGAAGCCCACAAGGATCTAAATCAATTAGCCAGTCTAATTATTTCTGCATAAATATTTTACACACAATTTAATGTAGAAGGAGATAGTTCTTGAACAGCAATAACAAATTCAGAAACCATCCTTAAGGTCACAATGAATAGCCAATACAATAAACATTAACATAATTCATAAATCGTACAAACTGGAGATCTTCCATTTGAACAAGACCTAGAAAGCATATAGCAAGCAGCAAAAGAACATAAATATAACATAGAGCATTCTAAATTATTGGGTTGTAGATTGACCAGAAAGATGAGTTACCTGGATTGATGTAAGACAATGAGCAGCTCTAATAGCTCTTGATGCAAGCACCTCCCCAAATCTGCAACAGAGAAAAAAATTTGGATCAGGCACACATGTGAGGAACAATAATCAAATAATACTGACAACCTAACAGCCCTTACAATGGAATAACAGATCAATAAATTATACTTTCAGGCATTCAACTTTGGAAAACATTAAATAGTAGATTACTGTCTCATTCCATCATCTTCTATCAGTAATAAAAGGCATGTGTTTTTGTACTATGACACTTACGTTGCCTCTTCAAGTGAATAGATACGAAGCTCATAAACCACCTGCTGAGCAGATATTGGATGCCGTGTTGGAGATGTTGCTGTCCCTCCAGGACCAAAATTTGACTGAGACAGCAGGCCTACATCGGACTCCTGAGATGGAAGTACACATGCTACACAAGCAGCTAGGAAACGCCCACAAGGTGAAAAATGTGCTCCCATTTCACTGTATCATCCAAATTATAAACATAAATTATCCTTAAGTTGTACTTTGAATTATCAGTTATCAATTGTAAAATTACATCAAGCATGTAATACAGTAATACACATCATTCATATATAAAAAGCATTTTACAAGAAAAATCCACAAAGACAAAGTCAAATTGTAAAGTTATAGGACAAGTTTAGCACTCAAAGGGGTAGCTCATCAGCTGCAGACACAAATAAGAAAGGGTTTGGCCTTGCATCCAAATATTTATTGTTTTGATATTATAAACTGTGACATGCAGAAATAAACCATTGGAGCATCCTTGTTAGGTGAAAAAGCTATCAAATTTGCTGAATACAAATGTTGATTTCAAAGTCTTGATATATAAAAAATTGCATAGCATAAAACAGACAACATGAAAAACAAATCCATCTTTGAATATATGTTATGACTAGCCAGTGTTGCCAGAAAGCATAAGGGACTTCAAAATGGTTTGAATCATATCAGAAATAACAAGAAAAATCCATGCAGAATAAGGAAATTTTATGATGTTTTAGTTCTTCACAAATATGGTATGGTTGCTCAGCACTTGTCTCCAAGTATTCATAGCTTCATATTGCATAGACATCACACAATTCTTTAAAAACTAATAATGCCTTCATATCTAACATCACAAATTTATACTTTATAACTTAAAGGTCTCAGCAACCAAAAAGCAGTGAAGTGAATTGATAGAATACCTGCATAAAACTGCATGTGGTATGGTCAAGCGGCATGTCTTTGAATCAAGCGATGCACAAGGATTCTTAATATCATATGGCCATATTCTTAACTTAACGGTGCATGGTAACTCAGCAGCTGCAGCCGTAGCAGCAAAGGCTTCATGTGCGGCTGCAGCTTCAGCGGTACTCAGAATTGGTTGTGCGCCTTCAGTTCCAAGATGCAAACCCACCCCTCCACTTGACTGAGAGTTCAATCGGGAACGTGATCGATGACGCCCTGCAGACCTTCCATGAATTCTGTCTGTGGGCATACCAGAAGCCAGTGTAGCTGATGCCAATGAAACTGTAGCATTCTGTTGTAATTGATCTGCAACAGTGATACGAACATCAGATGGAATAGTTTGCATGTGTGTAGGTCCAGTTGTAGGTAGAACTGGATGTAAACCAGCTTGTGTCTGACCCATCACCCACCCCTGCAGGAAAGAGAACTCCCACCCTGGCTGATCTCCAAGAGGAAGAAACTGATTAAGTTGCCGACCCCCTAAAAGAAGCTGAACATTTACATTTTGAGAAATATTTAAGGGCCAGAGAATTGAACTTGATCTTATCATTTGTCCTTCCTGGCTTGAAGGTGACCTGGAAATTGAGCTTTCACCAAATTCTTCATGTCCAGGCTCAGCTCTGTTTAAAGTTCCAGTTTGATTAGACACCTCTGAAATACTGAGAGAATCCCTTTGATAATCCCTCATATGCCTTTCTGCTGCTCTCAACAACATGTCAACCCCAGACTCATAGACAGTGTTTTCTGGCTCATTATGCTGCCTACTATTAGTCATGTTCTCAGAAGCTCTGCCAGGGTTTACTGATTCAGAAAGCAATTCTCCAGTAAAAGTAGAAGTATTAGCATTTTCTGGAACTTCCATAGGTGTACCCCTTGCTTGCAGGTCTAGTTCTCTCACCAATTGTAATGTTTCTGTGTTTTCAGCTTCAGATTCTCTTGCATTAGAATCAACCCGCAAGCCATCAGATTGCGAAAGAGTCATGTTATTTGAACCTACAGTGGCATGAGGCCACAGAAGGCGAGGAAATGGCATCAAGGGTCCTAAACTTGGAGTAGAAATAGGAATTGAAGAATCTCTGCCAATATTGACAGGTGTGAAAAATACATCAGGTGGAGGGTATCGTAAGTATCCATGTGATGTAGCCACTGTCATTGGAGAATCAGGAGCATCAAGATCATTAACCTGCAAGCTAGAAAGTCAGATTTAACTAAATATAAACTAAATGATTTGATCCATTTTTTCCTTGTAACCCTATTATTAAGCAGATTTCCTTTATTTTGCTTCTGTTTTGGTTATCAACTCTATCACAAGATTGATTTCTTCAAACACAAAATTACATTAGAAGAGGCAAGTTTCCACACCTCAGCAGTTAACAAAATTGGTGCAGCGTGAGGATGAAAATGCACAGCACGTAGAGACCGACGAGTACGAAGTACAATCATTGGTACAGATGCATCTCCTTTTGCACTATGACGCCAAATATATAACTGGTGAATCATTAGAAACATAAGTATCCGACTACAATACTCAACTCACAGTTCAGTCAAACAGAATAAAGAATAAAACTGAAGTCCATGTTCCCTGAAGACAGCATTTGTTGACAGAAACACATTCTATTTCTGTTACCTTGTGACCAGAAGCAACAGCTAGTAAGTCCCCATGAGCATGAAATGCAATGGAGGCAATTGGGCGGTCTACAAACAAAAAAAAACCAATTATTTACTGCATTATTTTCATCACTGCAAATCATGGGAGTTTTGAAGTAACAAATACTTTAACTTGCACTATGTCAGTAGAACCTAATCTAATAAAGTAAATTACAAAACTCAACATGAATCCATAGACGCATTATATTACTGAAGTCACGTGAACCAATGCATTCTGCCGTATTTGCATCCCAAAGGCGTACTTGATGATCCAAACTTCCACTGGCAAGAATTTCCTGACGAAACGGATGAAAACGAACCTGCAATCGCTTCCAAACCAAAGATGGAGTCAAACCAAAACTTGAAAAGTCTTACCATAGATAAGGTCAAAAATCAATAATGGCCATTTAAAACAAAAAATTCACAAAGAATACAAGAATGAAAAAAAAATCTTTCAGCAAGAAATATCCAACCCTAATTCTTTGATGAATAACCAGAGAATTCAACCAACAAAATTTATATATTTCAAAAAAATATATATTTTAAGCCTTATATTCTAAAATCCAAATAACAAAAGTAGAAATAAAAGTGGAAAATATTGCTGGGTGAGTCCGCATAAATTTTACCTTTCTCACACATAAAAGACATTGTTCAGCAATTAAGTCGTCAACCCTTTATTTCTCTTTATTCCCCTTAGCACAGAAGTTATAAGAGTGATAACAACATGCTGGGCTTCTCAGTATTGGGATTCTGTTCTCTGTGGACTACTAAGTTGGGCACTGTGCCTTGTAGTTCTCTATTGCCTAAAGAGGAGTCTACATTTCTCTGTTTATAGCTGCTTCTGGGAACGGCAATTTCTAGGGTTTGTTGTGAAATTTGGGAAGGCCTTTCAGTTTCTGTAAGATAGCCTTTTGATTTGCTTTCTCCTCTGGAAATCAAAGAATCTGGTATGAATTTTAATAGCACAATTATCTAGTACTGGGTCTCCAAGTGCATTGGCTTCATTTGCCAGGCGTTGAGACAGCCTCTTCTCCTCTCAATGTTATCACTCTCCATATTTTTGAATCCTTCTCCTCTGCTGCTTCAATGGCTTCCCCCATGGACCAACATCCCCCCTCGCATAGAGAATCTAATAAGCCCTCTGGCATTGGATGGGCAGCCATCTGATAACAAATCATACAAGACAGCTGACTAGGTGAATAAGAAACACCAAACTTCACAGACAGCAACAATTTTTTTCTCCCTCACAGATTGGGACCTGCATCCTTAGTAAATTCTGTTCTTCAAGCTCTGACTGACCGTGGACAATCCACCCCATCTAAATGTCATAAAGAGCGTCCATATCATTTAATTTACCTTTGAGTCTTGCTTTAAAGTGTCCTTCAATAATCATTTGGAAGTTCATTGCCCGTGGAACATTATAGTGGATCTAACTACAATATTAAACTATTGCATGGTTCCACAAATTAGTTGGATGTTATTTCAGATCCCAAATTAATTGATTTTTAATTATTTTTGGCATCTTTTTAAGATTTTCCTTAGAATGCTTACAATTAAGATTTTCATGTAAATCAAAGAGTTTTACCAAAGATACCAAACCTTTTTGAATCTTGTTGGTTTTCAGGTTGATCGTATCTTCCTCTTCATCTGCCTGTTGATCGAATATATATTCGATTTGCCTCTAGATGGGTATATTGCTGTGACTGTATATCAACAATATACAATTTGCCTCTTGGTGAATATATCGCTAAGACTGTATATTAACAATATACGATTTGCCTTTGGGTGAATATAAATCTTCACTTGACCTGTAGATTACTATTGTTGCTTCAATATTTATTATTACTGAAGTATCATATATTCTTCTTATATCTTATCGTCTTCACCAAATGATCTATCTTCAATATATATATATTTCTCCATTGTAAATGGACGTGTCTATCTCAATTGACGTGACTGCTGAGAAACTGTAGATTTAGTTGTATCCTTTCATAATGAATATTTAACTTAATTGGGTAGTCTCATATCAATTAGTTTCATATAGATTAGTCTCCCGTCGATTAGTCTCATTAATTGTAATTCTGGAGAATGCTTTATTATTGTAAATGCTTGACCATTGAACAGTCCTCCCAACGCTAGAAATCAACACTCCCTCTTAGTAAGGGAGGAATCCTTCTTATCACTTACAAGTTACATCACCTTATTGTGATGATTGACCACAATGGCTACATCCATATGTGGAAAGATATCACCTCTTGTGATATAACCCATTACAACTTATCCATAGATATCACCTCACATGATATCCACCATTATGGCTTATAGAAATCTCCACACGTAATATCCACCAATATCGCTTATCCATAGATATCACCTCACATGATGTCCACCATTATGGCTATCCATAGATATTACTTCACGAGATATCAACCATCATTGTGAGATCGTCACCTCACAATGATGGTAAGATACACAAGTGTTCATCATTGTGAGATCGTCACCTCACAATGATATTCACCATGGCTCATTCAGAGGATGAACACACAAGTACAAGAAAGTCACCATGGATTCTCTCACATGGTGTTTTCATGGCGTCACACACATGACATCCACCATGAACCATATCAGAGGATGGTAATAAGGGCTTACACCTCAAGTCTCTCTCAAAGAGAAGTGCATTAACAAGAGTTACACTTTAAACATCTTAAAACAAAATACGTTAGTATATATATATATATAAACAAATCAATGATGTTGAGACTCAATCTCAGCTAAGGCTTCATTCTCCACCATACCAAGCTTACCTCAAAAGTACACAAACTTTATTCTAGAGAGAGGCTTGGTGAGAATGTATGTCGTTTGCTCTTCCGTACTAATGTATCTCAAATGAATGGCATTCCTTTCCACCATGTCTCTAACATAGTGATACTTGATCTCCACATGCTTCGTTTTGTCATGAAACATAGGATTGACAGAGAGCTTTATACAACTTTGATTATCACAATGAATAATTGTAGACTCTAAGAATTGTCCAAACAATCCTGCAAGAAGCTTCTGAAGCCACACTACTTCTCGTGCTCCCACACATGCTGCAATATATTCTACTTTTGTGGAGCTTTGTGCTACTGAAGACTGTTTCCTGTTGCACCAAGAAATCATAGTAGAACCTAAACTGATACAACAACCAAAGGTGCTCTTCCGATCAATAACACATCCTACCCAATCAGAATCAGTATATCCATGCAACTTCAAGTTCATGCCAGAAGAATATCTTAGGCCATATCCAATTGTGTCACGCAAGTATCTCAGAATATGATTTGCTGCAACTAGATGTATTTGCTTTGGTTCACACATGAACTGGCTATGTGCACTCACTGCATAGCAAATATCTAGTCTAGTATTGACTAGGTACATCAAGGACCCAATTATCTGCCTATATAGTGTAGAATTTGCCAAATCTAAATCAGCTGCAACCTCTCTTAACTTACGCAAATTGGTCTCCATGGGTGTGGACATGGATTTACAATCCAGCATACCAAATCTCTTTAGAATGTCAATGGTGTACTTCCCTTGACTCAAAATGATCTCATCAGATTTCTCCCAAACTTCTAACCCAAGGAAGTAGTGCAATAAACCAAGATCTTTCATCTCAAATTCAGAAGCTAACTCCTTACATTTGATAATAAGATGATCTTCTCCAATGATAAGTAAGTCATCAACATAAAGTACCAAAATTAATGTTTCCCATTAATTATCTTGAACTACAAGTTTGAATCTGCATCGCTCATTAGGTAGTGATCAATCCTTTTGTACCAAGCACGTGGAGCCTGCTTAAGGCCATACAATGCCTTCTTTAACTTGCAAACATGAGTTTCCTTCCCATGTACCACAAATCCTTCAGGTTGTTCGATATATACTTCTTCCTCGTTTATACCATTTAGAAAGGTCGTCTTTACATCCATTCGATGAATCTTCCATCCTTTAGGAGTTCAAGAAAACAAAGAACAAGAGAGAACATCAGAGAAAATTATCACCAACTTGAATTTCCTCCACAAATCCAAGTTCATTTTGAAGGATCCAAGTGCAAGAGGATTTCATCACTTCGAGAAGTTCAAGATACAAGCAAGTTCAAATCATGGCAATGAGAGAATTTCCAAGAACGAAGATGGAGATAATTTGGGAGATGAAGCAATTTGGGAATATGCCATCACAATCAAAGGCTTGGCAATGTTGAGTATCAAGAGATAGTTTCTCATCACAAAGGATTGATCAAGTGTACTAGATAAGGATGTTGAGATGGTGCCCACTTGTCTTCTACCAATCAGAAAATTCAATTACATATGTTCAAACACATTCAATCATATTATGCCAAGTGTACAATTTTCTTATTGGCTCTCAAAAGCATTGTAATTTTCTTATTGGCCCACAGAGTGGTTCCTACATGTAATTGGATGATAGTGTGGCAACCCTAATTAGGGTTTGTAGGGATAAATCTTGGCCCTTGATCTTGAATCGATCTTGGCCCTTTATTGTAATTGAACAACTACAAAAGGCCAAGGCCTTCTCATTTGTAACAATTAGTTAGCATTAGAGAGGAGCTACTAGTAGTAGAGTAGGAGAGGAGACTTGTTGAAATTGTTGCCATAATGCTATCAAAGTAATTGATGATTCATTGTTGGTCTTCATGGTGGATTACTTAATGTTGCTTTGAAGTGTTGCATTGTTTCTTCAATTCCTCACTTAGGATTTTATTTCATGTTAAGTAGAAGTAGAAGCAGATGGATGGAAGATATTGTTGAATAGCGATATATGATGGAGCTAGTGTCCACACCTTTTGGTACTTGCTGATTGTAAGTAATAGTTCAAGGTTAGATCTGGGCCTAAATTGCAAGTGTTTAACTTCTATTGGAGATGTTCATTTAGATTGCGCCTTCATAGGGTATTTGGATGGATATTGACAATGTGAAAATCATTCTTGCATCCTTAGACACTAGCACCCTCCTATGCCTAATTGACACAGCGAAGCAAGGATTAGCTAGAGGCTCACCCCATCATCAACACTATCCTACATTCTTAGAGTTAGATAGAATTTCTAAACCCTTTCTCCTTTGCAAGTTATTTGGTTGGAAGTGATTTGAAGAAGTTAAAGTCAAGTTGATATACATTGAATGAATAGTGTAAGTCCCTTTGTGATAGCCAGCATATCACATCAAAAAACCTAAGTAAAAGTCCACCAATAAGAAGGAACCTTGAGGTTGTCTCATTTTGATGCAAGAGCATTTTGGGTTCCTGAAGATCTTTCTTTATCTTAGAGGAATTCCCTGTCAGAGGGATGCAATACTTTGTTTTGGGCAGCTTTCTGAGTTTCTGTGTTGTGATGATCTGTGGAGATCTCTGGCATGTGCGATGTTAGGGGTTTGTCCCTTGATGTTTGTGGAAGCTATGTCTAAGGTTGCATCTCTTGAGGTGGCATGGTTTGGGAGATCTTGGATGAACTGTTTCAAAGTTACAGTTGTTTTCCTTGCCGTCGGAGCAGTATTTTCCTGCAGTTTTGGTGTTGATTGTGCGTCATGGCGACCTTGATCCTTAATGAATCAGCCTTTGCACTCTTAGGGCCTTAAGGGGGACCTAAAGTACTATCTTCTCTTAAGACCACAAGTCCTAATTCATTATGAGTAGAAAGTTATCGCCATTTTGCTCAGGTACCTATTTTTTGCCAGTTTTCACGCAAAACGTGGAGTGTTTCTTCTTGCGTGGTTCCGTGTGATGAGATGGGGCCTTGCTAAGTTAGGATCATGTTCTTGGGTCATGTGTGGACCTAAATGTAAAGGCGCATTAAGTTTTGATCATTCTTTATTTAGTTTTGGTATCTCTCTTTGGGCTGGACCTATATTGTAATTAAATGCCTGACTGGCCGACTTGTGGCTTAGCTGGCTATATATTGTGAGCTTGGGTTGATGTAGATAAGAATCATAAGAGGAAAGATGTAGATGTAGTAGTGATATGATGGAAGAGTAGAGTAGAAGCAGATTTGCGAATCTGGGAGTTGTAGCAAAACTAGTGGCCTGTGGGCTTAGGACAACAAGGGGTTGTTTGGTGGCTTGCGAGCACAAGTTTAGATCCTATCTTGGTTGTTCCTATCAGAGGCTGCCTGTTGCAAATCTGAACTAGTTGGTGGTTCCTTAGATCTTGCTAGATCTTGCTGATACTTTGTAATTTCATTGTACTAGGCCGAAACCCGGAAGGCCTTACAGCCGAGCATGTTGAATGAAATTCTATTTTGAAACATTATCTTGTTGATTTCCGCTGTGCTTGGTGTTGTTATAATCAGCAGTGTACAGCAGTGTAGGTTTGGACCATCCACTATTGGATCCTCCATCTCTACCCTGCGTCACATTTGATCACACAATTCAAATACATTGTTTAGCATATGAGCATCCTTATTCAAGAGAGGATTGGATATTTAGTGTTTCACCTCGAGACATTGAGTATTTGATTATGTATGTTGTAGTGGAACAAAACTCACATGAACAGGTAGCAACCCCCATATTATGAGATGAACATAACTTCAAAGTAATTCTATCTCACTGTAGAATGTTGAAGCAAAGAGATTAAACAAACACAAAGCATTGTGATATTGTTACCAGGATTCAACAGTGTAGTTTTTGAGTCAAACTCATTGGCCTAGGCTTCATGAGTAGTGGTTCACAAGAACCCATCTCTCATAAGAATGAGTGGAACACTTAGCACTCAATGCATCTAGGTGATACTCACAGAGGTGAAGCATCGGGACTTCCCCGAAGGTCACCCACCCCAATACTACAGCTCAAACGCACTAACCACGGCATTTCATCCAAGGTTAAGCCCACTTTGCTTGCAACCCCATTTGCAAAACCTTCAGCAAGTGTTGTGCCTTATGAACCATCCATTATAAAGCCCCTTAAGCTCATCAATTGATAAGAGATATTTTCATCAAATTGTGATATTGCTATCAAGATTCAACTATGTAAATTTTGAGTTAAACTCATTGACCCAGGTTTCATGAGTACAAGTTCACAAGAACCCATCTCTCATGATAATGAATGGAACAAACCATGTTTTCAAAAGTCAAAGGGAAACCATTGCATGTCATACCTTTGTGTGCAATATCTAATGCTGACTTAAAAGGCTGTAAACATGCTCTTCAATAATACAAGTTTCTAGAACTTTTTTGTCAATCATAATTTTGGCCAGGGATTCTCTGGTCATCCTAATAAGCTATGCTGGATGGTTATCCACATATCTGCATTGCTAGCATGCAATGTTTCTGACCGAATCACCCAAATTCACAAATATTCTATGAGCAATGCTTTTGATCCTTCTATAACTTGGGATTTATCTCAAAAAAGAGATTTCTAGAGATTGACCCTGTTTGGGGACTAAACTTCCCTTTATCACTCTCAAGTTTCCTATGTTCTTCCAAGGCTAGAGCATCAAAAGTTAAAACACCTTTCTCTAGATGTCAATTGAGAGTGACAGCTATTTCAGGATCTAGAATTTTGATTTATTTTTACTTTTGAGTGTTTTTTTAAGCTTCTGCTGAACATGGTGTGATGGAATATACCATTGTGTTAGTGGAAATTACGGCACCTCTCACTGCATTACAATATCTTTCTACTCATATAGGAGCAGCTTTAGCTAAATAATTTACGCATAAAGAACAAAATTCATCAAAGTTTCGAACATTTCTGATGATCTCTCCAAACAAGCACAAGCATATTGCCAAAACTCATTTCAATTAAGAAAGCCACTTGGGCAGAAAGCTTATCCATGAGAAGGTGGGCCTTGGCAGATCTCCTCCTAGAACTATGTTTGTTGACCTTGCAAATTTGCTAGCAAAACTAAGGGATTCAAAAACCTCCTGTTTAAGCCTTTAGGAAATCTTAAACTACATAAAAGCCAAATTTGGTCAGCTGAATTTAATCAACTCTTTCTAAAATTAAATTGCCTAAACAAATATTATACAGATGTTAAAATTAAACAAAAATATTTAATTCCTCTCAGATTAAATCAGAGACTGAGATGTGAGATTTGAACTTTTAAGACCTCAAAACTTTCTGACATGAAAACAACTACAGCTTACCACAAAAATGAAAGAAGTCCAACTGGATCACACACTCTCCAAGATTGAAAAATCCAAACGATGAAACCAAAACCTAAATACATCAATTGTTTTAAAGATACAACAGTGTCCAAATGTCGAGTCTTCTCAAAGGGAATGATGCACCAATAGGATTGTGTAATTCATCTTTGAAACTTGCAAATAAGCATTAGAATTGTAGTGGCCCCATATTAAAATTCAAACACAAATCAAGAAGACTTAAAATTCAAAGAACAAATTTCTGTACACCTCTTTCAATATTATAATCTGTACACACAAATTCAATGGGTATCCACACAAATTTCTGTACACCTCTTTCAATATTATAATCTAACAATTTATAATATCTTAAATCAGAATAGATATCTTATATATGTATATCTAAAAAGACACCAAAAGATATCACACTTGAGGCATTTATCTAACAATGACTTAAACAGGTGCCTCAAAAACAGCAATACACGGGGCGCATCCCCTAAGGCATTAACCCAAGTCCTCGTACAGGGGACATTCCAAGGATAAAGGAAGCCTTGGGGATGTTTCCCAGGCATCCCCAATCTGCTTCTTTTTTGGGGGACGTTCCAAGGACAAGGCACAACTTGTTACATTTGCCAAGAGTCCCCAATCTTTTTTTTTTTTTTCAAGGAGGTCCCCAACTGAAGGGGACATCCTGGAGATGCCCATGGGATGCCTGGCCATCCCCTTTTTTCCAGCGGACTTTTCCAAGCAAAAAAAGTCATTCAATTTTTAAATTTTTGAGCCTCACAATCTCCCAACCCTAAAATGTAACATAAAACTTGTTTTCATTGCCATATGAGCTCATTTTTACATTCCAAAAAAAATTACAGCAAAGAGAAAAATGAGGAAACAAAGAGGAGGTTTGAAGATGTTGCTGGAGAACAAAAGCCACCATCCTATTAGAATGTTGTCATTGATGACAAAAAGTATGTTGTCATTGATGTCAAAGAGATAAGTCATTAATCCTCTATTTTGGTCATTACCATCAAGATGAATGTTCCCATTGTATTTGACTATCATCCTGATTGAAAAGTTTGATTGTGTTGTCTAAATTAAAGATTTATACAATCATTGATATTGTGGCCAATTCCATATTTATGTTTCAAGAAGACTTTTCTTAAGAGCCGACTTTATGTAAGAGAAGACATTTACATGGAATCATATATAAAGCAATCTGTTTATAAGAAGACTTTACTTATGAGCCAATTTTATGAGAGCAGAGATAAGATAAGAAAGCAGCAATTCAGATGAAGATGGTAGAACAGTGTTGAGGCCGGATCAAGGAGCCAATAAAAGATATCGAGATGTGGAGCAATCAGACAAATAAAATAAAAAGAGATAATATTCCAAATGAAGCTAAGAGATAGGACATTAGTGAAAAATGATAAATGAAGTGGAGCAATTCGTTTAGATTATAAACAATACACATGAAAGCAGTGAATCTCCACAAGTAGTGATTTGTTTAAATTTGTCTAAGCAACAACACACTTAACAAACCGATTAATATTTGTCATAGAAATTGTTAATACAAAGCAATGAACTATGGAAGAATGGGAATAAACACTGTTTGTAAGTGTTTACTATAAGTCAGAGCTGTGGCAAAGTCATCCATAACCAGGTTTTTCTTTACCCATGCCATACAATTCTATTTAGCATGTTCTCCCTACTTCAAACAAATGCTTAGAGATGAGGCAGTCATTGGTCTTTCTTTTGCCCCCTAGAGAATAAACTACGCACTACACTCCTTGACAAAGAATATTCCCAAGGTGAGTGTGGTGATGGAGGATATCAGACAGTGTTGGATCAAAACAGGCTGCTCTATTATCATGGATGGGCCAATATTAGACACAGCAACTCATCAATATCATAGTCAGACGTACAGCTGGCCCATATTTCCTTAGCCATTGATTGTTCTAGGAAGTGCAAATATGCGAAATTCCAGTTTCATGCTTTGAGAGATGCCATAGAGGAGGTTGGGGCAGCCAACATTGTGCAGGTGGTGACCAGTTCAGCACATATGTGTGAATTAGTTGGTGTGATGGTTGAGAGTGCTTACATGCACATCTTTTGGACCCCTTGTTGTGTTCATGTGTAGAGCAACACATTGAAAGACATAGGATATTGAACAACGCATTGCAGTGGGCAGTTTTAGAGGCTAGAAATATTCAGATTTTTATTAGCAACCATCACACCTCACTCCCTTCAAGACATTTTCGAGGAAGGAATTCCTCAAGCCCTTAGAGACAAGGTATGTCAGTTGTTCTCTTTTGTTAGAGAGACTGCTTGAGGTGCAGGAGGCTCTGCAATTAATGATAGTTAATCAAGAGTGGAGTAGATGGTCTATGGCAAGCACTGAAGAAGAGAGAAGCATCAAACAAAAAATTATTGAGATAATTGGTGGTCCAATGTGAGGTAAAAAAATGCTATTAATGTTTTTTAATAACTTGCTGAATACTACTCTTTTGTTTATTTTCAAATTATAGTTTGCAGATATATTTGCTCCTTCATTTCACGAGTTGTGGATGCCATTAGATATGCTTATACAGACTCTCCATGTCTTGGAGAGGTTTATGAGACATTTGATAGCATGCTTTGAAAAATGAAGAAAGCAATTTCTGATAAGGATTCTAATTCGGAGTTATATGAGCAAGAAACTAAGCCAAATGTGATGCAGCAGTGGAACACTATGAACACCCCACTTCATATGGCAACCTTTGGTTTTAATACCAAATGGTATGCACCAATACCTAGAAGGACACCTCCTTGTGATGACAAAGAGGTGAAACAATGGTTTATGAAGGTCCTTGGAAAAATGTGTTCAGGACAGGTGAGCCTACTTCGTACACAGTAGACTGACTTATTGGATGTTGGAAAAGGCATGGGAATGATGCAAAAGAATTGATGAAGCTTGCCATTTGCCTCCTTTCACAGGTAATATGCTAAGTTACCGGTTTGGGTTCAAGGACGGGTTCAGGTACGAGAACCCAGTTCGTGGGTTCATGAAATTTTATTTTTTTTCATTATGGTTCATATGGGTTTGTGTGTGTACTGTGTATATATATACATATACATAATTGCGAAACTTTGGAGCATCAACAGGCCCCAACTTTGGAGTAGGATGTTGATTTAGAGGACGTCACCCAAATTGATGACGACAAGACATAAGAGGGACTACTTGGAGTTCCATTAGATGAGCCAGCCTCTCCTACTCATAGTGGCAATGACTCAGACTTTGATTTTGATGCCATGTTGGCAAACACCAACTAGAGGCAGCCATCATACTTTCTATCACTATGTTTCAGAAATTTGTGACTTTGTCATTTTGATTTTCAAAGAACTTGTAGCCTTTGGGCTTTTTGGTGTATGCTACCATGCAAAATTATTTATATCATATGCACATTGACATTTGACACGAGTTATGGAAGCAATTAAGTAGTACTATTAATTTGTTTGACTCTCATCACTCAAGAACTTTATTCGTTGTGCTTTACTAAGTACTTTTGAATCTTTGATACTATAATGCATGTCAATATGATTACATTTGCAACTTCATCAATTTTACCATATGAATATCTGAAAATTCCCTATGTGTTTACTTATATAAGTATAGCCATCCCCTTCTGCATCCCCTAAAAATGGCTTAAAAATTTCTCGTTCCCTGAAACGTGTCCCGCCATCCCCCCATCACGGAAACGTAGCGAAACATAGCTCAAGGGTGATATCTTGCTGTCTTCTAGATAGTTGTACCTAAAAGTTCATTGGGCAAAGCTCTTGCTATGCAAAAAAAACTTTGCTGATGCTCTCTTTACACACTGCTTCTGAAAATGCAGCAAGGCAGGAACATCTCTTAGCCCAGTGCTTTTGATATTTCTGGCAATTCTACAGCTCATAGTGGTCTGAAGCAGACTGCTTCTTTGGGTGATATTAGGGTTACAAATAAGGGACTGTTGGTTGTCTCCCATCAGTTGAAGGATGTGCAAGTGTTGTGTCTTGATCTCAAAAAGGTGCTACAAAATCTGTTGACTACACATTCAAGGGGAACTTTGGAGGTAACTAGCACTTACGCACTCCACTCTGGATAGTGTTTCCTTATGCAGGGCAGCTGAGAAAACGGAAGTTATTCGTGGTGTCAACTTTCCTCAACTTGCAAATGACAAGGAGGGTTATGTGGTTAAATCCAATGGGATGCTAGAAAGGCCTGTCTTCGAGGTCGGTACTTCTTCTGGCAGTGTGCAAGGTTGGCAGGCTTAAAACTGGTTTTAAGACCTGGTGTTTATGACTTAACATTTTGCAGGTAACTTATTTTGTTCGGCTCTTTTGTGGTTTTATTCAGGCTGTTTCTGAAAAACGGAGAAATGCTGAGAGGGGGAGGGGGTGAATCAGTATTTCTAAATTTTAATCCAGATAAACAAAATGAGACACAGGATTTTTATCACGTGGAAAACCCAATACGGGTTAAAAAACCACGGCTCCACTAAACAAACTGGGCTACAACCCACTTACACAGAGAGCTACAACTCTTCATACATATTTCCCAAACAGGCTACAACCTGTTTACAAAAGGCTACCACCTTTTCACAAGAAAGATACCAGAGGTGCATGACCAGAATTAGTTCCTTGTCTTTACATGAACATAAAGACCCTCAAATGTATGATAAACTCCCTTGATACAACCTCCAATCCCGAGCATGCAATGAGAACTTCAGTGCTAAATTAGTCACAAATCTCTGCAATGAATCTAGTTTTTTAAAACTTTTTCATATCCCACATAAAAAGATCACTGCATATCAGAGTTATTCGTACTGTGTTTTTTTAAAAAAAATAACTGATGGAATTGTGTATTTATTCTTTTACACTTGAAAACATCTCAATCGCTCCAAAAAACTGTCACACGTGCTCCAAGATGCCTGTTTATTTTTTTTACTGGCTAATCCACATTTTTCTTCTTTCGATATATGTCTTCTGCAGAGAGAAAAAAGCTAGTTCATAACATGAATACACCCTATTATTCTTCTCTGTTCATTCACCATTTTTGACACCACACAACACGTTTTTTACGGCTCACGCTCTGTAGTTGTCCAGCAACACACAGCACGAAGTCTACAGATGTTCAACAACTCCAGCCCCAAAAAAAACGTCTTTTATTATCTTCTCTTTAAACGTGACTTCCAGCTCCAATGGAGAAGCACCCGACTCGGCAGTTACCCAGCGTTCAATTATTCCCTGCAACTAAAACGCATAAGCACAGACGTCTTGTTTAGCATTCAATGATTTCATAAGGAATGTGACGGTTACTTAATCAAGCGTTACTGCCACCGAACTTCCTCTTTATCACATTGGCTTGGATACTGATCGTGGTGTTATAGCAAATATGTGTTCTTTTAAACGTGGTCAAGCCCACTCACGAGAGTGCTCATATTTGTTATCCCTGACACGGAGGACTGAAACTCCACTACCTTTGACACATCCGAAACATATTCTGTAACAACACAGTTTACGCCTTGGTGATAGAAAAGTGTCATTCTGATTCCACGCACCTGCTTTTATTTAACAATCCCTTGGGAACCAAGAGACGTGTCACTCCAAAGCGCATAAGTGACAGGAGACTGCAGAGCTGCAGCTCGGACATTACTTCCAAAAAACGCATTCTTCTTACACAACATGTGCCAACTAGCAAAGACAGAGCTGAAGATACTACAATCGACCTACAGAAAAGCGAAAATTCTTGACAGCTAGAGCAACATCTGAAAACAGCCAGTGCAAAATCAATGACAGAAAACACAACAGTTTCTATCTTTTTGCCAACCTATGGTTGGCTATTTTTCTGGTGCACTCCTTATTTATGGCTTTAGTGCCACCTTCTGCTGATTTAATGCATTTTGGTTACTTCATGAATGAGAACCCCTATTGGTCCCCTTATTATAAAATCATATAAAGGGGGGAAGGGGGACAGCAAGGGCAAAGGAGGTTGGCAGCCATGATATGCAGGTTATGAAAAACAGACAAATTTGCAGGGCCAAATCTGATATTGAAAATACAAAACGTAGCCCACCAAATTTTAGCACACGACTATTTATTTCCATGTGTGGCTGGGGTTTAGTTTCTTAACTACTACATTCACATAACAACCTGATGGAGTAAATTGCAAAAGATGAGAAACTGAAACTCAAGGTTGATAACGTACATATTTAAGATTTCCATATAAGAATTTTCCTGTGCGTATTGATTAGTCAACTACAACGAGAGATTGTGATATTTCATATTAGAGAAACTGAGACTCAAGGTTGCTAATTTACATATTTAAGATTTCTATATAAGAACTTTCCTGTACATATTGATTAGTCAATTACACGAGAGGTTGTGATATTACACAGATAAGTGAAGCTACTAAAAGACATCTTATTTAAATTGCAATTAAGACAACAGTTTTTACCCAAAGCGATCATATAATAACTGTGAGAGGGAAACTTAGGGGTTTGAATCATGACATGCTCCCACCTCTACATAGCCAATGTGTGCAGCTTCTACACAGAAAATTAAACTCCAGTCGCCTCTAATGCCAGATTTAAACCAAGTTAATTAAAGAGCTGAGTCAATTTTAAATTCTACACAGGTTGCACCTGAATTCTAACGGAAGAAGCTGTGAAATTTGATCAGTAAAGTTCACTTCATTTAATTGGCAACAGGAAGCCATTGTTCTCCAAGGAGTCTAGCTGATAGACTAACTTTAAAACTTTGTATCATTATAATTTATTCATATGTAGAAATATATTGTCTAAAGAGTTGGTATATTTGCATCAATGGTATTCAATGATTTCAGATGTTTTGTGGTTCCTCATTAGGCGATAAAACTTTCTCTAATATTAAGATTATTAAGATTGGAATATGTACCTAAGGATAGGCTACCTTATGACAGAGATTAAATTAAAATAGTTCTGCAGTAGAATAATCAATAAAGCAGTTAAAAAACTAGAGTGTAAACATTGATTTAGAACCATCTATAAGTCTCTTTGACAAGTCTATTTTAAAATGTCCTTGTATGTGATTCTGTACTACTTTCAGAATATAGCTCTTTGACAAGTCTATTTAAAAATGTCATTGTATGTGATTCTGTACTACTTTCAAAATATAGCTCTTTGACAAGTCTATTTTAAAATGTCATTGTATGTGATTCTGTACTACTTTCAGGATATAGAAAGCTGTTGATTATCTCTCTGCCTTCTGTTAAGTCTTACTACCACCCTATTTTAAAATATGTCATTGCATGTAATACTGTACTAGTTTGAGAATAAAGAAAGCTGTTGTTTATCTCTCTGCCTTTGTTAACATCCTTAGACATTGTCTCAGTTATCAATTTAAGTTTTTTCATGTGGGGTCAAAACTAAAGTTCAGTTTCCTGAAATAACTAAAGCTTAGATATCCAAACAAGATAGCATTGGTTTGAGGTGCTGACAAGGATAGGTTGCGTAAGCAACAATGATCAAAAGAAGAAACTCAATGAATATTCAGAAAGGTTACTGACACTATTTGACAATACCTTACAAGTAAATCTAGGAGGTAAAACTTTTGGCTATTCCAAAGCTGTAGAATGTAATTTTTGAGATGACAGTAAGATGAACCTGTCTTTTGAGAAGACTGCAATCACAGTTGGAAGCACACACCAAGAACTTTTGATTGTGAAAAGGAGTTTAAATATAGTTCTGAGATCACAATAGAGAATTCTTTATCACCATAGATTGTTAGTTTGTTCCTTGTTTTCTTTGGATGTGAGCTAGTATCTTGTCAGGTGCTGTATTGGGTATTGGAATATGCATATCAGATGATGCAATTTCTTGATGAAGAGTTGGACAGACTAACTTCTCTACAGATTAAAGCATAAATGTGATTTAGGACGCATTTTATTTTAGGAAGACTTGTTCAAATGATTACTTGAGAAGCATGATGAATTTCCGTAGCTAGAACTCAACAAATTGGTTTAACAACTCTTTATTATAACAAAGGTTTGTGACCTAATTCTTTGAGAACAAAAAGTATATGTAACTAATTATATAGCAATCACACAAAAAAAGGCTGCTGTAATGCAGATATACCTTTCTTCAATACCTTCTTTTGCTAGTGCATTTTAATTGATTGAGACACTTGCTACAAAAAGCTGCAGAAAATACTAAATATCCTTTGATTTCTGATTTGCTGTCCACTCATGGAGATAACAAATAATTTAATAATGAAATTACAAGCCACGGTTCTTAACTAAGAACTTTAAAGCAGGAACAGTTAAGGAATTGAATGAGACGCACCACCCAAGGAGTTCGCCGATGTCCACTTAAAACTTTTATACAGCCCCCAGTTTGAAAACAAATTATTTTCACCGTATGATCGCCACTGTAACAAGAAACCAAATTAGACCAATGATGTTGCATCAAAGTCAACACATAGCAAACTAGAAACTTCCATTTGAAATTTGATAGAGAACAGATCTCACTGTGTGGAGGCCAGCCTATGCCCGTCAGGACTGAAAGCAGCAGCAATAGTAGACCTAGGAGGGGGTACTAGAGTGCAATACTTAGCAGAACAATGCCTCAATGATTCTGCCTCCGTCCTGGAATAAGACAGTAACATCAATAACTTGCATGAGATCTTGAAGCTCTTCCCACTCATGCATCATAGATTTCTTACAATCGTCTAGGAAACTAAATCTGTTCAGCTAACTGCAAGTAGGAAATAGGAAAAATAGACTGCAATTTAGTAACGCATGATTGCTCAGACAGGTTAGAGAAATTTCATGAACAATCAAATTGACCATTGCATAATTTCACCATCAAGACAGTATAGATTTTCAATCTGATCCAAAGCAAAAAGAACACAAGCACAGGAAAGGGAAAATAAGTACAAGGACACAAGAAGCAACTTCAACACCTGGGATAGAAGAGATCACATAACTGCACTTTTTCAGAGAGAATTTCTGAAATTGGATATCAAACCAGATAAATTCACCACTATTTAATTATTTGCCACAAGGAATTATGCATCAGTATTGTTTTCCATTGGCAAAAAGGTAAAAGGGTGAAATATATGACAAAAAAGGTGTATGAAAATTGTAAAAATACACCTAGGACAGAGAGAGGACCGCAACCTGAGACTATATAAGATTGGCATTATGGTTCCTTTCTAAAATGAGTTACACTATAAATGGCTTACCAAAAGAAGCAATATGCATTTCCTGATCTCCCAACTCTCTAGATGGATTTTAATCAAACAAGTACCAACATAGAAGCTTCTTTGAACTTCAACTTGGCCTCATTCTTCCTGTATTTTGTACTTTTTACAGGGGAGGGCCAAGAAAAATCTTGCAGTAGCTAGGGTTTTATTAGTAAAAATAAAACAATTTCATATTCGTTCACTTGAACAAAAACAACAGCTCTATTGTTTTTTAAACATCCTTTGACTTAAATGCAAAAAAGTAGATTTGACTGCTATAAAATTGATATTCATACTTCCAGAATATTTTAACTGGCTCAAGCTGGTTGCTTTACTAGAGACATACCAAAGAGCAAAGATATCAAGCTATGACAACTTGGATTGAGACTATTTGTGGACAGATACAATGGATCAAGGTTATATAGATGCACTGGTACAGGGTTATGCAATAAGCAGCTCCAAGAAATTGCTTACACAGAGTAACATTAAAACTTCTAATTAAAAATCAAACTTGAATTAGTAAATTTTAAAGCAAATCATATCATTTATTGATTTTAATAAATTTTAATACATCAATGAATATTAGCCAATTACAAAGTAAATATAATCCAAAGCATTCAAGAATTGTTATATACATCATCTAAATCAAAATTAGCAAATCATTCAGTTGTCACATGACATAAAGCTTAAACAAGGACATGGTGAAGAGTCATGTTTACTCTTTTATCTGATAAGAATAGAACTTGCATAAATGAGCGTAAAACACAATTAGTACCAGATTGAGTAACTGATGTATAACAGTTGAAGCTTTGTGTGTATAGAGTTTCTTACATATAGGTAGATAAGGGAAGTCAAGACCAAAATCAAACACTTTTCCCAGATTACAAGAATTCTATTTAAAGTTTAAAAGTGCCTGATGGTTGCCAAGAGAACTCAACCACTTACAACCAACACCTAACAACAACCCACAAACTGACAAGTAATTAATATATAGTCAAATATAAGATGACAAAACAAATTTACTTACTATGAACAAATAGCATCCTCCCCAAAAATACAGGTCAGATTCCTAGCTGACAAACAACAAAAAGAATTAAAACACTGAACATTAGCGCAAGAAGCAGCCCTAGAGGTGTTGATGTTTTGCTGAATGGAGTTGTGTCCTGCCTTTTTTCTGTTTTCATTAATTCCTAGGAGTGCCCTTCAAATAATCATCCATCCCTCCAGACTCAAGCCTTGCTGTTGAAATGCATTTTTCCAGATTTGTGGCTTCTATGCAAACAATGAAGTTCCAAAGTACAGACTCTTTACTTTACCTGCCATGACTGCAGTGGCAAATCCTGAAATTTCCACTACAAAATAGTAAATACTTGTTAAAACCCTCCATTTCAAGAGTTACTCCTTGCAGTCCTCATACCAATTATGGTTCTCCACACCCTAAAAGCAGTTGCTCAGGCCAATTCTTCTCCCATGAAAATGGAAATGTAGACATAGAGAGTCATAAATTTTGAATGATGTGGCCCATGTATGCTAATGCAAAACAGTCCTGGAGAGTGAAGGCCAAACAAGGGTGAGTAATAAGCCGTCTAGGAGCATGAGAAAGTGCGGGTTAATACTGGAGCATACAGTAGAGTTGGGTGAAAAAATTTCAAAAAATCATTTGAGTTCTACACACTGAACTGATTGTTAAATGGTGATATCCTGGAGTAAGGATTTGAAAGTTTATTATGGTTTTCAATTTTTTCCTTTTCCAACCATTGCAGAGCAATATTCCTTAGTTACCAGGTCAGATGCGGGTACGAGAACCAGGGACGTGGATGCGTGGAAAAAAAATTGGGGGGTTTGGATGCGTTCGGGTACATGTGTGTGTCTCTCTGTGTGTGTGTGTTACGTATAAAAAAAATTAAAGAAATATGATAGTTCAGAAAAATAATTATTAACTTCTATTTTAAAAAACATAAAAAAACAAAATAAAAAACACAACTTTATTTTAAAAAACATAAAATAAAATAAAAAATTTATTAATTCTTATTAACTTTAAAAAAACAAAATTATATTAAATAATTTATGTCATCACCATATTGTTTAAATCTCCATTGCATAAGACGAACTATATCTCAGATAATAGACTAGGTGAATAACATCTGAAAGTCTAATAATTACCAGGTTTTACAGGAGTTGCTTAAGTATACGTTTACCCACCATAGAATGGTTCAAATTGGAAGGCCGTTGATCATTGAAATTTTTAAGCTTGCTCTCTTGTGTTGGTTTCAAACAAAATAATATTATTTGCAAATTCTTGTTTGTCAGATTCAGATGGCATGACAACCATTAAATTAATAGCGCCGCTGTTAAATCAATATGGTTGGATACGGGGTGATGACAGAAATTATTAATATAGCAATCCGCATCCAAGCACACTGGTGCATACACTTGCATCCGATGCGGAGGGCCCTAGGATGCATCCAGTAACGTAGCAATATTCCTATATTATTTTTTTCTTTATTTTTTCCATGTAGGACCTATCTTGTACTGTGCTTTCTACCTTCATTAATTTTCTTTGTATTCTTTTTTCCAACCCACCCATTTTCCTTTATTTTCCTCTAAAGTTAATTGGGATCATCTTCTAACTTTGATTGTCTGTTGATGTATGCAATGCAGATAGAGCCCTTTATAACATTCATTAGCACAAAAAGAAATAACTGACTTTAGATTAAAATTTATAATTAATTTCTCCATCTTTAATCGTACCTTCTGCAACATTAGTTAAGTCCAATTCGAAAAAGTTTGCAAAATCAGTCATATTTATGGCTTCTCCGACCAATATCATTTTTGTTGTCACTTCTACTCCCAAACTATCATTTACCAAAGGAAACTCTTTATACTTCATGTCCTCCTTTCCAAATTGATGTGATGATTTATCATCTAACAAGACATCACCCACTTTATATTCTGTAAACTCTACAGAAAAAGTTCAGTGAATGTAATGTCCCCTTTTTGAAATAGGATTTAATAATAAATTATAATAATAATATTTAAATATGGAAAATAAAAATATAATTAAAATTAATTAATGGTCAAAAGCATGAAATGAACAGCTGTGACTCCCTCAAACATGAGATATAAAAGGGAGAAGAGTTCATTAGAAAGGAGATATGGAAGAATTTAAAAAGAATGGGGCATGTGAATTAAAGAAAGAGTTAATGGAAGAAAAGGAATGGGAAGAGAATAAGGAAGTGACTCCTTCAAAGGCAAAAATTATGAAGGTTGTGCTATTTCAAAGGGAGATAATTGTGAAAGGTTGTAGTTGTAACTCTTTCGAAGGGTTGATGACTTGTACTCTTTCGAAGGGTGGTAATTGTGAAAGGTTGTGACTCTTTCGAAGTGTAGAAATAATGAAGAGTTGTAATCTTTCAGAGGGTGGTAATTGAAAAGGATGTGAATCTTTGCAAAGGGCAGATATGATGAAGAGGTGTGACTTCTCCCTCACAATGGAAGATATAAAGGGTAGATGGTTTCATTTGAGGAGCACATTTAAGGGAGATCATTTTGAAAAATAATTTATTATTCTCAAAAGGCAGCAATGGAGGGTGGTGACTCAATTCTTGGGAAAGATGGTGACCCTTTCACCAATAAAGTATAAAGGAGAAATCATTCCAAGAATGCAAGGATCACTTATCAATCATCGCTCATGAATCCACAAAAGCAATCATCAGTTACCAGAAAAAGCTAATAATCAATCAGAAAATCATTATATCAAATCATCGTTCACCAATACATCAAACCAGTATTCATTACATAATCACTCTTCTAATCAACAATCACTTAATCATCACTCACCATTTACCTCGATCAAACAATCAAAGGAATCCATTCAATCAATCAATCATTCAACATCAGTCCAGCAATCAAGTGGAATCAAACGATCAAAGAAAAATAAGCAAAAACAGAATTGAAAACAGAACTAAATTAATATTGGCAGCAGTGCTAATTAAGAGATAAAGCTGATAGATGAGTAGAATTATAGATCTATGCATATGTGTTCAAATAGAGATACTTAGCATATCTGTTCAATATAGATACTTACAGGAATCATTGATCTTTGTGTGTAATCTAAATGCTCTTTTTAATATAGGCATGCAATGGAAGATATGTATAATAGTCCCTTTTGGATTATAGAGAAATGAATTGCAAATAGGAAGGATGGCCAGCCTTCTAAGTTCACAAGACCCAAGTAGGCCACCCACAATAAATGTTATGCTCGTGGGCCAGGGGGCTTAGAGTGCACTTGGGCTTGAGGTCTTATCAAGTATGCCAACCTGGGATGAAATGGATGGCCAGTCTTCCATGTCTGTGGGCCAAGAGGTGGAATGGAAGACCAGCCTTCCATGCTCCTAGGCTTGAACAAGGAGAACGGCCAGCCTCCAAGGTGCATTGCGGGATGGAAAGCCAGCCCACCTTCTATGCTCTTACGATACAAGGGCTGTTAATATTTGTGGCCTTGAGACAAAGATAAATTACATTGCAAATGGTTATTAATATTATGGACTTGGTAAAAATTAAAATAAATAATAAGTATGCTACTTATTATATGACATATCACATTATGATTGAGAAGAGGGACAACTTGCATATTGAATTGTTGAAATTGCTATGAGGGCCGACCTACATTATAGTCAGCTATCTATTGAGGTTAGCGGCTGAATAACAATAATTATAAAAGCCGACTTGCATATGCAAGTCGGCTGCCCTATCATATTGAGGAGACACCTCTCTTGAGGCATACTTATATGGGATCGAGGAGTGCGAATTAGGCATCATCGAAAACATTACATGACTGCCTTATTTCGCACTTTCAGCAGACTTACAATTCAGATCATCATTGCATATTGTTCCAACATTATAGCAGCTTCTTGGCAATTTGGAAAGATGAATAACAGACCTAAATTCACACCTGTAGCAGACCTAAGTACATACTTGGAGCAGACCTAAGTTCATAAATTGTAGCAGAATTGGAGAGGCATCATAGCAGACCTTAAAGAGCAAATTGTAGCAGACTTAAAGAGCCGATTGGAGCAGAATTATAGCATTGGATTGAAGGCTTCTTCTTACAATCATTCAGCAGATTTCAAGCATCTAAACCGGGTATTATCTATCTCCTATTCATCTATATTTTCGAAAGGGCCTAAGTCTTAGTTCTAAAAGATCATCTATAGATTGTTATTTTCTTTTCAAAGTCTGAAATATTAACAAGGGCAACCAACCTTGAGACTATGGTATGCAAACATTTCAACAAATTCCTAATGAGACTATTATAGGAATCTACTTTGAAAAGGCAATTGCTTATTTGGATTTCAATATGAATGATGTTTATGGATGTGATGATGTTTACAAATGATTAGTAAGTTAAATGTTATAATGGCTTATAATGTAATCCCAATTTCCAATGGCTATTAGGTGATCAAACTCTATGGTACCCCAATCTCTACCTTCTGAGCATTCTTCGTCAAAGTCAAGATGATATGTAAGATGAGACTACTTCACTTACCAACAAGTTCTTCAAATCTATGATGTATTTCCAACCTTTATTCTCAATAGACAATTAATTCTTCTTCCAAGGATGATAGGCCTTGGCTACTGTCAATCAACCTTGGCCCAATAATGCAATGTCAGTGGTTTTCTTTGTAGAGATGACAGCAAAATTCAAAACAAATGGTTGAGTATTGATAATTACCTACTGAACCATTAGAAAAGCTAACACCTTTATACATATCGATTTATATCCACCAATTGGAAGGTCAGCAACCAAAAAATAGGCTTCCCAAGACTCTTCCAAGTCTCCTCTAGAAGCACATTCATAATAATCCCACTGCCGATAATAGTATGAGAAAACTTCCTAATATCTCCATGTGTAAAGTTGTTGGTCATCAGACTAAATTAATTGTCAATAGCATAGGGTCAATCACTTAATTCCCCAACAAAGGAGGTTCTGCAATCAGCTCCTTCTATTTTATGTGGTTTCCCTTGCCCGATATTGCATCATCTGATACAAGATGGGTTTGGTCCATGCTGTGGTTAAAAATTTGGGCATTGTGGTACGGCTTCCTTTAGTTCTAGAATTTAATGCACAAATCTATCACATTTATAGGTATTGTGATTTGCAACACATGCCTTGCAATAGCCTTGTTTGAACTAGGTTTGCTCATAGGCATTGCCTCCGCATGGGATTGTTGTTCATCTTCAGTTGCTTCCTAACATTTTTTCTTGCTTTGACCAGCCTTTGCTTCTTCATATGTGGGCCTAGGTAGTCTACCTTGCTCATTTGAGATCTTCTTTCCATTATTTTGTCCTTGTTGGCTACATCCATCATATTGATGTTGGCTTTCCTTGAACAGTTAACATCTCTATGATCATCAAGTCCATACATTAGGTAGAGAAATCAATAAGTGCCCTGATTGGTAGAGATATCTCTTGTGAAATGACCCAACTTGTTGCACTTGTGACATTATATAATCAATCAACCTTGGCTATTGTATTCTACGGTCTAGGCATCCACTAGGTGATGCACTTGTAGACACATTCAAGGAGGCATTTGATGTTGATGGCTATCCTTGAGCAAAGAGTACTTGGGTGTTATTCTTTTTTAGATTTAAAGTACTCAAAGGTCGCTCATTAGAATACAATCATTGAAAACAACTTACAATCAACTCCCATTGACTACCCATAAGCTGAGATGTAATTGATACATTGTCGAGTACAACAATATAACAAGTTAATTATTACAAACTACAATCATGAATTAAAAAAAGTAAATCTCTAGTTACTAGCTGAGAATCTTTGTTGCATGGAAGTTGAGGCATTCAACCTTTGTTTGTTGGATGGTTGCTGCAAAGTCATTTGCCACACATAATAGTAATGTGGAGAATAATGGAACAAAAGTCAAGACAAATAAATAAAACTATCTGGATATTAAATAAAGTTAGGGTTGTGATTTAAAACCTTTATAATTTTAGTTTACTTCTAGTTTTTATAATTTTAACATGTTTTTAATTATTCTACTTTTTTATTGTTTATTTAAAAGGAGTGTGTGCCCAAAGTACACAGCGTATTGAGCTGCATCTAGCACATATACAATGCTGATAGATATGGGCTGTGTCTGGCATAATTTGATGAGCATACAGACATTTATACCAAACTCACACCTAAGTAGCCCTCTCCTCTGGTGCCTGACTGTTGTAATAAGATAGATTTTAAGGATTGATAGATCTTATGGTCGAAATCAGCTGCATTTGAGAAGAACCAGTGTGTCAGGCCCTATCTCATAAGCATCTCCTCCCTAATTCATGGAATGCTTCAAAGCAGCATTGCCTGGTCCTGATTATACTGTTCTCTGCCATTCAGATAGTTCAAATGACTTCTGCTAATCAAGTTGATCATACTTGCTGTAAGCATCATCCATAGATAAGAGAATGTTTCCCCTTTAATGTCATGGTGAAAATTAGAATGGAAAATCTGCAATTTTCAGGAGAGTCAATCTAAAGACGTTCTATCCACGTTTTGGATTTTGTTTTTTGTTTAACATCATCACTGAAGATTATTCTGATGCTTTCAAAAGGCTGATAATCAATTATTCCAAGTATAACCAGTAGAGGGGGACACTTTTTTATTATAATTCTCTTTAGAAGTCTGGATTACTGAATGCATAACACTCTAAAAGTAAGTATGATATTCTCCTTCTCTTACATTGTATTTTTCTCATTATTATTTGGAAATGAAAACTCCCAAGCACACAAAATATGTTTCTTGGCTTAGCGTTGTTGTGTGGCTTTGGAGTATGTGCACTTCCAATTCTTGAACCGTATCTTTCATTTATATAAAACAACATTAAGACATTTTAAGCAATGTCCTGAAATGCCTTCATCTCCCTAAAGGTTGATCTAGCAACCCAAGGTGTTGCCTTTTCTCTCACAAAAGCTATATAATCAATGACAACAGAAAAATGAGATTCAACTCAAATTTATGCAGCCGACAACCAGCACATTCCGCCAACCCATTTGTCAACAGCCACCTTCCCATCTCTATTCTGAGTGCCATTCCAATTGCCCAGCCTACTCCCAAATTAGACGCCAGATTTCCATTCATTTCATCAACAACAAAATTAGGAGAGATTGTTGGATATTTTAATTCAAAATCTTGAGACATACTTCAAGACATATATGATCTTCACAGAGCGAGACTGCAACATAATTGTTGATGTAGATATGAACAATTAAGCACTTAACTAAAGTGAATCACATGCCCAGCTTCCAAAAAAAGGCCAGATATTGCCACTTGAGCAATCTTGAAGACAAAAGACTATCTAAAAGCACTTTATCCTTCAGGGTACAACAAAGTGTATTAGGAACAACAACTCAATCTTGTTAGGCATTTCCGCAATCAGTTCAATAGTACCTGATCAATCCAATCATTCCCACATCATGTTTGTACAACTGTTCCTTTTTTCATCTTTAGAAGTTAGAGCTCTTCACTATCGCTTCCTAAAAGAAATGTTTTTTTACTTGTATTGAAAGTGAAGGCCAATCAACAAAAGAAAATTCCAAAGGTCAACCTATCATTTGCATCTCAAAATAAACATCATCTTTTGTCATGTGCCTGCTTTTCTGACCCTACCAACTCATCATCAAAGAATGTAAATTCTTGAGCATGGCTCTACTGATGGTCTGGTTCCTTCCAATCACAATGGGAAGCAGAAGAAGTAATGTTCTCATCACAAGTGCTGGGGCAATCTTGCCATCTTGTTTTGAACATAAAGGCCAACCAGTAAAAGAGTATTATAAAGCCCAACCAATCATTTGTTGTTTTGAAATTTTTCAGAGTAGCCCCAATAATGATCTAACACCTTTGACTTGCAATGGAAAAATTATTGTGATCATCACAAGCATGATCATTTGTCAAGAAAAGTCTTGTCCTAAATTTCAAGAAGGCAGCAGCCCTTCAAGCTTAGCAAAAGCAGCAACTCGGTATTCAAAGACTAGAGGAATGTATCCTTGCCAAAAGAAACAAAGAGATCCAATTATATGTTAGTAAACAATCTCTAATAGAAAACTACAATGCATATTGTATATTCCACTTTGATGGATCAAGGAGGGACCAGCCACTCTTGTTTTACCTATCTAGTTCACTAGCAGGTTCTATTCACATACTTATGTATACTTAGGTCCTAGGGAATCTTTCTAGAAGGTGTTAGTTGTCAGAAGATCTTGTCTTATCTTTTGACATTTAAATTTGGAGTCCTTGCTTAATAATACTTGTCATAAGATCGTGTCTTCTCTTGTCTTATCTTTAATAATTGTCAAATTAGTTGTCTCATATCATAGGCTTAAGGCACGCGTCATAATCTTGTCTAATCCTATGTCTCAAACTTGTCTTTGTGAGCAAGGCATCTCATTGTACATTTCATATTCAATCAATCATTCAAGCAATTTATAATCAAGCAAGCTATTCTTATCGTTTTCTCTCTTGTAAAAGGTTATTTTGTCTTGCAAGTGATTCTAGTGTGTGGGAAGTTTGCAACTCCACTCCTACAGCAACTCATAACATAGGATTAAGACACATGTCATACTCTTGTCTCAAACCTTGCCATAAGCAAGGCATCTCATTGTAAATTTCATATTCAATAAATCATTCAAGCAAAGCAAGCTATTCTTACCGTTTTCTCTCTTGTGGAAGATTATTTTGTTTCACAGGTGATCCTAGGGTGTGGGAAGTTCACAAGCCAACTTCTGCAGCAATAGCCCATGGTGGTCAACCAAGCACCATTACTTCATAATAACTTGAGGAATAGGTTAATATATAAGTTCACTTCACTTTGTGTTCCCAACAACCACTCTCATCAACTTCTACTCAAGGATGCTTAGTCATGCTCCTCCCAAGAATATTTTGGTATGCAACTTAGCTTTCAACACATTTATTATTTATCACTCTTTTCATAACCCTCCTATGTTAAATAAGGTTAAGGAATACATATCGTTGGTAATGTTTTTGCAGTTTGTCTAGGCCTTCCAACTAAAATCATCCCTGCTCCAGTCCAACTCACCATATCCCAAAGAGGCATTCTCTTTTCAAAGTTTTCTATGGCTTCCAACCTTTAGCACCATACAAGATTCTTGCAGCTCCTCCATCCTAACCTGCCTAATTGTATCACAATGGGCCCTTCTCCTTTAAATGTCTATTATGACCTTCCACCTTTTGTACCATATGAGACCTTCATTGCTCTTCCAGCTCCAAATATGTCTCACCAACTAGGAGTAAGTAAGACAAAGCTTCTTCTACATGAAATTTGGCCATGCTTTAGGCCTCCAACAAACCTAAACCAAGTTCAACATACTTGATGAATGGCATTGAGTACCTCATTCTCCCTAATTGATGATTGGATGGGGGTTCACTATGATAAGAACAGGTTTTGCATCACAAGTTGGTGCCTATGAGATCACCTTTCACCATTCCTCAAGTTGGTAGGCCTAATACCTATCATCTAGATATTCTAGCTCAGCTTGGCGTCCATGATATTGTTGACATGATATAGCTCAGCTCGTATAAAGTACAAGCCATCATATTTCAAATGCTTCCAATCATTCAACTTAAGCCTACCGTCCTGAATTTTCAAGAAGCATTTGGACTCGCAACAAATGCAATAAGCAAGCAAGCTTCTCTAGCACAGACACAGCTTCTGTATAAGTTTCCAAATACCATGAAGAAATTAGTAGCAATTTTCTCTTAGCAATGCAGAATGATTAAAAATTTAAAATCATTCTAATTATTAATTTTAAACTCCATTATTATCTCCATCACTGTTTGACATGTATCTCACTTGGATTGTCACCAAATTCTCATTAGCTGCAGCTAAACCATTCTAACTGAGGAAGATTTTGATTGTCCAGTTCAAAGGTATTTCGCATGTGTTTGACTTCCTTAATCCAGCATCTATCATCCTCATGGATCTATTTAAAACGTGCTAATAAAGAGCATACATGATCAGCTTTGGCAGTTATTTCACTTGTTTTCCTTGCTGTTTACATCTATTCTCTGTTGCATTTCTTCAATGCAGTTCCTGAGTTCTTATTAATAAAGGAAATTTCAAATAAGTCTTTTGCAAAGATTGTCATGATTACCATTTTTTAGGGGTATACCCCTGTTTCTGTTTCTTGTACTTCTGTTATATAAAAGAGACTTTGTTTGCTGTCAAGATTTGCACACGTGAAATTGGTAAATTGGATTATCTGTTATAAGGGGATCAAATTGATGAGGAAAACGATGGTTGTAGTTTATGGCTTTATATTTTATTTTTAGCATAATGGAAGAAAATATTTTTTCCTTATCTAGGTGAAACTTTCCATAGCTTTTGCTTTTGGAATTCCATACAAAATAGGCATGCAAAATCATAGTTATGTTGCTAAAAGCATGTGTAAAAGCTTTTCAGGTATATCAAAGATTCAATCACAACATTTTAGAAATTACTATATCAGTTGCAGAACTATTTTGGTTACAAGACCAAACATGTTGCAGCATTTTCATCTAATAGCGATCATCCAAGCCACATTGATGCAGGGGCATCATATGCTCTTCATAAACACAATGGAGATCCAGGTCATCAACAAGATCATAGAGCATCTCATAATATCAATTGGTCCATCTTGCAACCGATCATGGCATTCAAAGACACAAGAAGTCATAATGTTGCATAATGTCATGTTTTGTCCAATGTTCAAATTATTGAAATATGGTTATGGAATAGGATTTAAGGGTTATTTTAGATAGAAGGGTCCTTTGATAGGTTATAGAAAGATTTCATAATGTTCTTAAAACATTTCATAAGTCAAAACATGTATTAGGTCCCATTTAGTAAGGTTATTTGCTTGAAATAATTTAAATTTGCCTTGTAATGACTTTTGGAGGGAAAGTGAATAGTTTAAATTTTATTAAGCATTTGGAGATATAACCGATGGGAATTGGTTATCAACCATCCAAACTACCTTTCCATTTGATAAATATGCTAATGTACGGCCTGGAGGGCATCATAGTACGGACTGTTGCTGGAAACTAAATAAAAGTGCCTAGTTTTAATTGCAAATTGCAGAGAGTTTCGAGTTTGCAGCATCAAAACTTCTTTGGTATGCATTGAAGTATGTTTAGAAACACATTTGCATGCTTATGACCCAGATTTGAATCCATATTTGTGAGCATTTGTTTATTTTTCATAAATTGCTGACTGGTTTAGACACTTTATTAACAGTTTTGAAGTTTTCTTCTAATTTCCATGGCCATTCTATGAAATGACCACTGATTCTTCATGGAATGGTTATTGTCTAACATGTACAAGTACTTCTAATCCATAAATGATCTTCTGACAGTAATAAAGGTGGCCACCAAAGCATTTTTTCAATACACTAACATAGTGTTCCAAGAAGGAAAAACAGGGACAGTCATAGTAGAAGGAGATTTGTCTTAAGGAGGACAGCATTTATGATTTGGTTATTGGTTTTTATGATAATATAAAGGTGTTTGCAGATTCATTTGAGCAAAGAAACGTTTGCAAGTGTGAGATCTCTTAATACCCTAGGAACAAGGGTTTGAACATGCTTGATTTGGGGCTTTTGATGCAAATGAGCCCATAACCTGAAATTTGTTGTTGGAATGTTTAATTGGACATGAGAATAGGTGATCCTACAATTTTGGTGAGTTTTGGACAGGTTTTTGGTGAAGTTGCTTTGTTAAACCTCTTGATTTGACCCTCTAAAACAGAGATAGTCACTTTTCCGGACACATTTCCCAAAGCACTTGATATTGGTTTTTTGATATGTTATAGTTCACCCAAAAGGGTATCTGAAACACCAAATTATTTTGCAAGTCCTTTGGAACAAGTTGGAGAAAAATCCACAAAAACGCTGCCGGAGGGCTAGTTGAAGGCTATTAGGCCTAATAGACTGTTTTGAACAAATTGTCCATTTTAGGGTGCCTAGAAGGTTGAAACTCTTTGAAACCACTTGAATCACCCTTGTTTACATATTTCAAAGCATCTCTGAAAGTTTGGAGTCATAATCTGAGATTTTAGCCACATTTTGCCTTGTGTGCCTTATAGGCCTATTAGGAACCTTGTGGGTTAAACAAGCATTTGGTTGGATTCCATCACCTTTCACTACCACTCTGCATCACACATCTTGTCACCAAAGACGTCTCAATTAAAACTTGAATGCTGCCAGATTTCAAGGCCACTTAGTCATTGAAAAGATCTTATAACTACCCCATTAAGAGGACAAATTGGCTCTTCCAGTAATCTGCAACTTTCTTCCCTTCTCATCCTTCATACATCCCTTCATTTTTTATTTCAATTCCTCAAACTCCTCCTTATCTAATCAGAGAGAAATGTATAATTCAACAGAAACATTTATTTGATTGTGATTATTGCTACAGTATTTGTAGCAACAAACTCTAGTAAATCTTTATGAGACAAACCCAATTAGATGTTTTAAGATGATCCTGGTTAGTGCATGTATATCTAACTACACAAAGAGACTGATATATTTTCAGTGTTCTAAGGCTGTTCAAGAAGGTCTTTCTGCTACAAACTGGCATTGGAGGAAGCGTGATTGACAGCCACACAACTCAGATTACAGCTTACATACATATGCCAAGGCTTATTAAAGCAACCGCTGACAACCAAATGAGCATAAAAAAGTGATTTGTCAAGGCCGTGCTTTGGACTTGAACATCTGCAATAAAGGCTGACTTGCCCTCAAAAATGGCAACTGGAAACATTGCACATCTCCACATAAAAGGAATAGTGTCGAGCAGAACAATATGAAAGGATTTGGCTTAGAGCAGTAAGCATCACAAACCGTTTAGTTTGGTAAGATATTAACAGTTCTCTTCAAAAATTCTCCATCTGTTTATTTATCTCATGCATATTAATTCCATGGTAGACACGATAATGGGCAGCCAAAGGAAACATAAGTCCAAGTAGAATGTCACAGCAAAGAAAAAAAGGAAGGGAGTGGAAGGTCCCAGCAATACGCTAGTGGTACCGTCCATGAAACCAATAATTATTTAATATTTATTGATATTTAAAATAAGTGTCCTATTGGAGAATCCATTGAATTTAAAGGTCCAATATTTCATATATAACAATTCAGTTTTCAGAAAATTCTCATTGCACTATATTCATATGACCACATTGCACGGACAAATTGCAAAAGTTGGTACATTTTCAACTTAGTTTCTAAAGACTTGAAATAATAAACAAGCAGGATTAGTTTATAGGTAAGACCGTGCCAAACTAACATAGTTGTATTTTGAGTAAATCTAAAAACTAGTCCCAAGCTGAAAATCTAATTGTAGATGAATTTTCTTAGTAAAGCTAAGACTCCAACTTTCATTTCTATTATACATGTATGATCTTTCTTTGAAAAGATGTATAAGTTTTTTACTGTTGTAATTTTTAACACCTGCTGGCAAAAATCAATAGCCTGGGTAACCCTTTTTGTCCAATCCTTCCTCAATGTTGAGAGTGTTGGGTCAAGCTGCACTTTAATCATAGAGATGGGCAAAAATATGAACTGATCTTAAGTGTCTAGAAATGTTTGAAGAACATAGAGATGCACAAGGGATGGAGATGAGAGATTGGCTAACAAGTTAAGAAACCACCATGAAATAAGGCCATGCTTTGCATCCACCAATTCATATCTTGATCTACAGCTACTGACATTCCATCTGGCTGTCTCACCCCATAATTTCCTAAGAGGCCGCTTTACACGAGGTGATATTTCCCTCCATGCTACCAACCTTAGAACATTATCTCCCCTGCAAAGTAAAAGATGAATGATATGTTAAAAACATGAAAAAATATAATGATAGGTTATGCTTTGCCCAGTGAAGGCAAAGATGACTGATATATAAAAATGTGAAACAAAACAGTATTTTTAACAGCAAATAACTTTATGATACAAAGCGTAAGAGCAAAGAATGATACCTTAGAGATTTCTGTCACATAATGGACAAATGAAAACAATGATTTAATCATTCACTTAAAAATTGAGAAGGATATCGGAACTCAAGTAAATGATGCCCTGCTATAGAAATTCAGCACACATACCATTTTCCAACTTGTAAAGTGAAACTCAATTCAAGAAATTTACAATGTTGTAAAGAAAAAGTACTTGAATGAAACAAGTATCAACAGCCTATTGTGTACATGCAAAGTCTTAATTGCAGCTCAATGACAACCTTGTGAAAGAAGTCGGACAGAATTGTCTAGGCAATGCCCATTGATATTAATCAACTCGTGATAGAAGAATTACAACGTGCTAAACAGCTTTGGAGTTCGCCAAAGATTGCAAAAGGATTATAATGGAATGGTCTTTGATTGCAAGTTACAAAATATATTTATCTAGCACTCATGCATCCAAATCCAACAAAAAACATCTTCAGGAGTTTCAAAACAGTGATCTCGGCAAGTTGAATATAAATATGGCAGCCATTACAGAACAAAGTAAAACAAGAACGGAACTACAGTTAATAGTGAATAGTGATCAACACTCACTACACTGGGAACTCAACAGACAAAGCAACCAATATAACTTTTCATCGATAACTGCGTTGTTAAGTAACAGTGTTATAGACCAATAAATGTATCTTTCATGCTATTTAATAAAATCACTGTTATAGACCAAAAAAAAAAGTTAAGTGTTCAAAAAAAATTGTGATGAGAAGCTACATCACACTCACAATAAGATGTGCTCTTGGGTTTCATGTGCTCCAATGTCAAGCTTGATCCAATGATAGACTCTAAGACTTATATTTTATTCAGTGTTAGAGGATATGAATGTCACCTTTTAATAATCCACAAAAAAGGATGTAAATAATGTAAATGTTCCTCACCATACACAACTACAAATTAAACAATGAAACTTTTACCCTGTCATGGTTCTTTCCCATCACATTCTTTCTAACATGAGATGGATTCCTCCGGATAGCTTATCCTTAAAAAAATTACTTGAGATTGTCTATTATGGAAAAAGAATATGCAGTATGTCTTTCCCTTCCAGGTGTATGCTAAAGGCCCTCCATTTTATGGTGCATCAAAGCAATGATTGAGCATCATAGTTGAAAAGCAGTGGCACTCCAAACATCCTACCAACATTTCCTAGAATGAAAATCTTGAAAGATAATTGATTCTCCCGTTTCATGGTTGTATTGTAGAGTAGTTCCTCTAGTGTAACATGCCTCCTTACAGTGCATTTAATGTAATACAGAATAATATTTACATTCTTTCAAAAAAAAAAAATTTACTTGTTGATGTTTCATTTTCAATTTTAAGTTACATAGCTAATGCTCTTGATCATAACTATAAGCACATATTTGGCGGTTGATAAGGTGATGCATAGTTGAATCAATTAGTAAGGTTGAGAGTTGCCCAAAAGGATTGTTGTTCATGACTTCAATACCTCAAGGGCCCAACCAATACTTTTATCATTGTTTATCAGCTGAAAAAATATATATTGGAGGTAAAATGCAAGGTCAAGAGTCAAGACCATAAAGGACTAAATTCATTATTTTCTTAATTTTAATTGATTTTGAACGGCAACAAAACTTGATAAACATGAGAATTTCATAATCCATGAGTATGAATCTGATAGCTTCTGAAAATAAGTATGTTTATTTTATTTACATCGACACTTTGGATCACACTCCATGATCCATTATCATGATGAACAAGGATAATGATGAACAAAGATAAAAAAAATATTGATGTAAATATTGTTTAATTTAAAAATGTCCTCAAGATGGATCACCAGAACATTTATTCCTCTCTTACCTTAATGATGGATCACCAGAACACTTTTTTCCTCTTTATCTTGATGATAAATCAAAGGATCACGATGTGTGATCCAAATCATTGATGTAAATAAAATAAAAAAAGTTATTTCCAGAAGCCATCAGCTTCTTTAACAAAACTATATCCAAAATAATATTGTTTTCAAGAGCCCTTCTGATTGAAGAGCATCTCAATCACATTTGAACCCAGCTGCTAATTACATTAGAAGTTCTTAGCTATTGTTTCCCTAGATCTCAGTAACCCTTTTTTTGCTTTGCTTGGTAGGAGATGCTTCCATTTTAGAGTGTATCCGACGTACTTCCAAGTCTCATTGACTTATTAATTCAGTTATTTGTAGACATTCACTTCATTTTTTAGGTCGCTTATCTTCTGGCAAGGATTGGGAAACTACTGTAGTGAAAAGACCTCCTGATTAAATGGCACTATTGGTAATCAGATTCATTTGATCTAAGCTGCCAACTAAATCTGAAGTTGTAACTATAATTGTCATAGATCTGGGTAAACCTTTTTTTCTTCGTTTCATGGGAGACGCATTAGGCACTCCTTTCATTGGCACTTATTACGGCTTTATTTTGAAGACCCACGGAACTATTTTGACTATCTGTAAACATTCACGTAATTTCTATCTTGTTTGCTTGTTTTCTGGCAAGAACAAACCTACCTCTTTAGGTGCCAACGTGTTAAGATCTTGGGGAGAGTTATTTGAAATAACCAAATAAGGAAAGGAAATCTATAACCAAATTCTTGGAATGCCCCAACTAGAAAAGAGGGAAAAAGTGTTTAAGGGTATATGTGTAAAGAAATTCGCAAACGACATTCATCTTTAGGAAAAGAAAAATAACTTGGCATAACCTAAATGAGAGCAACCATGGACATAATTGTAAGTATGCAAAACTACAGAATCATAAAACATTTCATTTCTCTGCTCTCAATCTAAATCATTTACCATTGAAACAATCCGTGTTCGTCTCTGTAAAGCCTATTCTTTCTGGTAATAACAAAAACAAAAATGAAGTGGGCTCATATGGATCAACTTACACGTGTCTTCCACTTGGGCATTCTGCTGGAGCAGTCTCTCCTTCTGGTGATGATGATGATGACGTCATATCTTTTTCTTTCTCTGTCATCCAAATCTACCAAAAAACTCATACTACAATCAATATATGGATATGGGTCAATGAATCCACCTAAATTCTGGATACCCACATCCACATATTCAATCAATCCGCCTCACAACCTCGGCATATGAATTTGAGATTCTTTTCTCGCTGTTCGTTGCTGCAGTTTTGGAGATCGAGGAAGAGAGTGAGCAAAAGATGGGGAGATTGTTTTTTCAAACTTTAAAAGAAAACAACTGGGCTTTGTGCTTAGAAATATGAAAGAAGGGCCACGCAAGGAAAAAGTACTTGACGCTCTGTTGGGGATTTGGAAGTCTTTCCTTTTTAGGGATGGATGTCCTCCAACAAAACTGTTATTCTGATTATTAATCTAGGTTTAGGGAACAAGCTAAAAAAGCTAATATAATATGTTCTCTTCCTAGGAATGAAAATTTTTATTCAGACGAATAATCCATGACTCGGTATAGTGGTTGTAGGGTTTTTTTTTTTCAAGATTCTTTTTCCAAAATACTCTTTTACTTTGTCGGTAAAAAAAAATTGAAGTCATTCAAAAAAGGGAATTTTAACCACTTATATTTGAAGATTACCAGCTTAAGACAAACCATTGTTGCTTATTCAACTGCTTTCCTTGTTTTTGCCATACTATTACTATGATGAATTATAGGGAATGTTCCCTTTATTATTGCTGGTGTCTGTCATTTTGAATCATATGTACTTATGTTGTGGAGGAGTTTGACATTTTAGTCAAAGGAAAATATATGCAAAGTATAGCTTGAATTGTTCAAGTCATTCCTTGTTTCGGGATGAGAACTTGACCATTTAGCAATTAAAAATTAAAAAATTAAAAAAATAGCATGTGAAGTTTTTTGTGCGCCTATTTCGAGTCAGAGTTTTAAATCTTATAAGAGTTTGGACTAAGTATTTATTCAATTTATTTAATTAATAGTTAATATTTTTTAAAAATTTAAAATAATTTATGCTGTATCACTTTTCTATTGATGGGGTAAGGTAAAAATTAAAAAAGCATCTAAAAGGTAAATGGCTTTTTCTTTTGACTATTTTATTAAGTTAAATTTTGATGGTGTTGTTAAAAATAATTTAGGATTAGGGTAGTTGTATGTTTATTAGATCATTTTCGAATAGTTTTATTAAAGAAGGTTCTTTTTTCTAATAGTTTTTAAAGGAGGTTCTTTTTTTTTTAGCCACAAAAATAATTATGAAAGTGAAAATTGTAGCACTCCTTAAAGGATTGTAATTAACAAGTTAAATGCAATGTAGAAGCTTGAGATTTAAGGGGAGTCTAAAATCATTACTTTTGGATAGGCAACTTGTCAAACTAGAAGTTCAATAATATCTTAAAAGAACTAAGGTTGTTGGGACCAACTTTGAGGCTATACTTAGTAGCCATTGTTATAGATAGCAATTGCATTGCTAATTGTTTAGCAAATTTGGGTGTTTCTCAATTTCCTTTTTTTTATAAGATTAGCATGGACCTAAGTATGGTGTTCTAGTTATATTTTCACCTTTATCACTCCTAGGTTTTTGGTGCTAGGAAAGTTCTAAGAACTTTTGCTTTTCAAGATTGGATCTAAGGATCATTTAGGGGAGAAAGAAACAATGTTTTCTAGGATAACCTAATTGGTTCCCTCCTTCAAAGCACCAGTTCTATTGATGGTGGTGTTAGCACAATCAACTCTGAGTGAATAGGAATTGATCAACTCCTCTTGAAAAGAAAGAAAAATAGCTTCAAGGTTCCTTTTAGGCTAGCACTTTGACCATGTTGGAATAACCTAGTGGTCTATATGGAGTTTCACTAGGGTCCTTTGCTAGTAAAATTGGGTATAAGTTAGGAACCATGCACTTTCAATGCTTTATATCTCCTTAATTGTTTAAACATGTGAGATTAATCATAATGCAACTATAAACATTAATACACATTCTATTATAAGAAAATATAAACATTTAAATGCTTCTTTAAGGACTTAAGCTATTATAACATGTTTTAGAAAAAGATCAACAAAAACAAGGTAGCAAGAGATCTAAAGCAAATCAAATCTAAAATAAAAATGGTAACATGCATTCACTTGTCATATCTAAATGGTTAGGAAAAATCAATTCAACCAATGTTACATCAATCGCCATTCACATAGCTAATTACAACATCAATGCTATCACTTGAGGAAACTAAGGAACAAATGTCCCAGATTTCATCAAATAAAAATATTGTAGTCACATGCTTATATGAGATAAAACCTTTTGCAAGAGCACTCAATCATTGATTTTACCAAGTTATTGACTTTTGGATAAGAAAACTAAATAATAACAATACCACTTGACTAGAACATCACTTTCAACATAGATATGCATCTCCTTTTGTATTGATATAAATTCAAACTCATACATAATCTAATAGATATTGCATGCTAGAAATTTTCTACTAATTTTTTGTCTTCAATGAAAAGATCTTCCAACCCCTTATATCTATGCCAAGAGAAAAATATAAAGAGTTTCTATATCCATGATTTGTGGATCTGAGACACCACGACTTAAACTACAACTATTAAATCAAAAGAAACTAACTAAGATTCATTTTTATTTCAATTGATTACATCAATAGATTAACTTTAAAATTGAATAGGTGGAAAATGGAAGCTTAGTAATGTACCTAACATTCAACACCTTTTCATTTGTAATAGACTTGAAGTTAAAATGACATAAGTAAATCTGAAAGTACTTGGAAATTAAGTAGGTCAAGATACATACCTCATCATGAAACTGATTTAGAAATACCTATTTTCTGAAGTCCATGTGAGGTTTCAGAAGATTCTACAACCACATCTATGATCAGAAAGCTGAGACAGAGAAAACCCAAAAAAGTTTCATCTTTCCAGTAGCAAGTCGACTTTGACCCTCATAAAAGGTCAAAGGCTACATTTTTATTTTGAAGCCCGATTCTAATTTCGTTCACAGATCCTGAAAGTTTGGCAAAAAGGGTACTCAAATCTATCCTCTGATTCCTGAACAGCGACTGTAGATATCTGAAAAAAGGGGTTTTGGGGGTGGCTATATAGGGTTTTGCCTTAGTCAAACCCCCGTTTTGGTGATCTCCACCTCCACGAATAGCCAATTGAAATAGAATGTGTGTGTGTATGTATTGAAAGTGTGATGCCAAGATCTAATCCTCTAGATCAAAACCCTAGCATGAATGTGTATGAAACAACAATGCATATATTTGAATGAGATAGAAAAGCATACCAAGCCCCCAAGGCTAAAGTACTTCTACCAAACTCACAATTCGTAATTGCTACTTCATGATTGAATCTTTGAATACTTGAAAGTTGATAAGGGTGGATCAAGGAAGAAAGGATCTCTCTTGCTCCAAATATGTCTTCACAAAGATGCTTGATGTCAACAATGGCTTGATCTTCTATATCATCCTCTCGCTATCTTGCATCTTCACCATTCCTTGCTTGCTTGAAATCTTCTTGCTCATGAAATTGACTCCTTGAGAGCACTTTATCATGAGAATGCTTGATTGTACTTGGTGAAAATGAATGCAAATGAGAGTCTTTATATAAAGGTTTCAAGGTGAGGCTCCTAGAGCAATGTGAGGACCCATAATTCAAATTTCACCTCGAATTAAGGTCCAATCACAATAACCAACTAAGGAGGGAAAATAATTAAATGAATTTCAAATTAAAACCTTTTCGCACTCGGATCCAAGAGCTCGTTATTGATTTTGAGGCCCGTCGGGACCAAATTTTGAAAAAGGGGCACAAATTCTGGAGGAGGTTAGAATCGAGGTTGGGACTGACCTAGTCAGGTTCAAGCTCGATCCTAACCTAGTCAGGATCAACCTTGAATTTGACCCTGTGGGCCCAGATCCAACCAGAATCAGGGCAGGAGGTCCCAGGGATGCTCGAAGACCTAGAAATGATATCAGAATAGAACAGAATGCCAGGGATAGACATAAAATCCTATGATGATTATGATGAAGGTCAGGAGGACCTATTTCTAATTCCTACCTAGAAAATAGAGCCATGGAAAAAAAAGGAAATTAAGGAGAATCCTCGGGATCCTAACCCTAATTTCACCTAGAATGAAGAAGATATAAGTGCAAAATGCATCCTAAATGCAAGTCTATTATGATAAATATACTAAAAGAGGGTGCTAAACCTATCAAGATGGAAGTACTTCCATTTTAAGATGATACATTTATCCCCCACTTTAGCTTAGATATGACACTACGTGAATGTGCAAGCTAAAGTAAGAAAAGATCATAGTAAATAAAAAGGATATAGCCAAGTCCTCGATGTAAAGATCCTGTAGAAAACTGTTAGAACCTGCAACACACAAGGTTAATGAAAATCTATAAATCACCTAAAGCTTACTATATGACAATTTGAGAAGTGTATAGAGCCCCTTATGCCCCCTGTTTCGGCTTTCTACTTTGGAAGGGTGAAACAGGGTGATAAGAAAAACTCTATATACTAGATATGAAGAGTGTTGAAAAGTCCTTTACTAAACCAATTATAAGGATTCCTAACCTTCCTAAACTGATTCAAGGAGTTAGATATCTGAATCATGATTCCAATGCCACTGACGGCACTAAAAATGGAGTTACCGAACTCAAATCATGATGAAAAAAGTGGATGTCTATCTAAATGCATAAGAAGGAAATTCTGAGTTTACCCTAAGGAAACCCTAATTTGAACTTATAAAAGAAATTAAAAGAGAGAAATACCTACTCATTCTTACCATTTGTAAATTTGAAATGAAAGCAATATTTTGAGAAGAGAGGAACTTCGAGCGACACGTCTGGAGATCCTAAGACAGCCTAGCTACCAGATGGTCACTACCTGAAGTGAGTTTGCTATTATCCACCTTTGTTCTTTCCAAATTCTTATTTTTTTATAGGCAGGGTCGATTTTACCCCTTTTAGGTTGACCCTGACCCATTTAGGTCAACATTGACCCATCTAGGTTGACTTTGACCCATGAAAGTCGACATTGACCAAAGGGTTTTTATCAGTTTTTAAGATGAGGTCAACCTTGACCCAAAAAGGTTGACCCTGACCTAGTAAAGTCAACATTGACCCAATAAGGTTGACATTGACCTAATTGAGGTCGACTTTGACCTAGTTCAGTTAGATTTATAGATTTGATGATATAGATGACTGATATGATGCTTGTTTGTGCTTGTAGGACCTAGTCTGCTTCCGAGAGCATCCCTTTGGGGAATTGCTAGTGAAAGTCAAGGAGAGATTGTCCGAGCTTGATGATGAGGGGATGCAGTTACTGAGGGATGTGGGACTATATTGGGTATCAGTCCTTCCACATATTAGACTACACTGAGCCATGTTATCGGCTCTAATAGAGAGGTGGGATGAGGATACATGCTCCTTCCATCTTCCCTCTGGTGAGATTACAGTGACCTTAGAGGATGTCTACAGGATCATGCGACTTCCAATTCGAGGGGAGACCGTTAGACCCAGAGCATAGCGTGGTTGTGAGGAGATCCGTGTAGACATAGAGTATTGTACAAGAGTTCTTCCACAAATGCGGACATGGTCCGATCAGATCCTTTTATCTTCCATACTGTCAGGGCCTACACCTTTAGTACAGAAGGTGATGTTGTGTATAGTACCCTTGGTTGTGTTACCCAACTCAAAGGGTACTATATTTTGTTCACCTCTGACACATCTCATACAGAGGATGGAGAGAGAGAGAGGACCATGTTCTCATGGGGTTGTAGCATACTAGCGCAGCTATACCATGAGCTGGGTCAGCTAGTGAGGTATCAGCGGGAGAGTCATGCACACTTCTGCAGATTTGGATATTTGAGCATTTTGCATGTACATGTCCACAGGGAGTTCCCATGATGGTAGATGCGAGCATAGCAAGAGCCTTCGCATATCCTTTGAGAGATGTTTGGCAATTTGGGGATATGCTTTATTAGAGAGTACATCTAGACTGCATTGCCAGCACCGATGTGATATGGAGACCCTACTGTCGGATGACAGAGTGGCTTGATACACGATTCTAGATGAGACATTTATAGCAGCGTAAGTTGCTAGAGGGTCATCAGAGTCATATAGCGATGCCCTACTATTATGATCAGGTGAAGAGGCAGTTCGACCTATTACAGGGAGTCCCTAAGGCAGTACCTCGCTATGTACATCTAATGAGATACTATCAGAGACCCGACACCATACATCGACCATCGATAGCAGACATAGAGGATAGTGACACAGAGGAGACAAAGGATATAGAGGTACCATCAGATGTAGCCTATTTAGGCGCAAGCTGAGATTACATCAAGTACTAGAGTTTGTAGGGGATCCATCCTATCTTTCCCGAGGATTATCCCACAGGTGATCCAAGATTTATAGAGGGGACACACCGAGATAGTGGAGCCACTAAGGAGGATGAGGATATTAGAGATGAGGAGGAGCACATCTCCAAGGGAGAGCCCATGGAGGAGGAGGAGAGAGTAGATAAAGTAGATGAGAGAGTAGAGGAGAGAGCTGAGGAGATGCCCCCAGTTGGTGATACTGATACAGATATACTGATCACTCACGCATCACCACTGTGATCACGACGGCCCCCATGGTCCCACACAAAGACACCACCATCGAGGTCTAGATATAGCGAGCATGGAGAGAGTAGTCACTCCATGCCCCCACCATCTAGACACTTTAGTGTCATTCAGGAGGGAGACCGAGGTATGAAATTTGATTGAATATGTGATTTGATTTGAAATAGATAGGATACTAGACTGATATAAGTTTTTCTTTCTATAGCTAGCATAGTGAGTGGAGGAGCTTTGTATCCGAGATTATCAAGGATACCGTTATATCCTACCGACTACCAGCCGACGAGCAAGAGTCTTCCATCGGTCATAGAGATCCTGGCAGGCATGCTGACATCTTTGTATGTATCCAGTGAGAGCTAAGATTGTGTAGAGAAAGAGAGGAGAAGATGATGACAGAGATACAAAATCTCTATGAATGTGTACAAGGTATGAGCATATCCAAGAGCCATACACAGACACACAAATCTTCATCTTCCCATCAAAGAGTAGAGAGATATGGGAGTCATCGACCATCAGAGCGACATAGTGATAGACGTAGTGATAGATAGGGTCATTGGCCACTTATGTATCAAAACTTTGAAAACTATTTTTTAATGAATGAAAAACTTTCTCTACTGATTAGTTCTATGTTTGATTACTATGATTTCATCAATATAAAACTTAATAGAAAGAAAGAAAGAAAGTGTATAAACATATTCAATATGTAATTTTACTAAAACTACATAACCTATAAAATAAATCTTTATAAGGAATACATAAATGCACATGAAACCAATGAAATTAAGGATAATAACGTTTAAGATGCATAATATTAATGGGTTCCTTAAAAGAAACACCATCCATATCAGCAAGTTTATAAGCACCTGAACCAAAGTCTTCAGTAACAACAAAAGGTCCAAGCCAATTAGGGCTAAATTTTCCTTTTTCGCCCGGTAAAGCATTCACATTTAGTTGATTCTCATAAAGGACTAAATCACCAACCGCAAATGTTCGTTCAATTACCTTATGATTATATTGTTTTTGAAGAGACTTATGATAAGCTTTTATATGTTCTAATGCATGTATTTGTTGTTCATCCAACATTTCTAATTCTTGTAAGCGTTGTTCACGAAAAGTATCTTTATCAATTATCCCATGAAATGAAACACGTAAAGAAGGTATTTCCAATTCCAAAGGCATAATAGCATTAGTACCATAGACAAGATTGTAAGGAGAAGTACCCATGGTAGTACGAACACTAGTCCTATAGGCCCATAAAGTATAAGTCAATTGAGTATGCCAATCTTTCGCATGCTTACTAACTGTCTTTCGCAAAATTTGTTCAATAATTTTATTTGATGCTTCAACTTGTCCATTAGATTGAGGATAGTAAGGAGTTGAAAATCGATGTTGAATCCTATATTTCTCCAAGAATTTCATGACTTCTTTGTTTTTAAAAGATGTTCCATTATCTGAAATTATCATTGAAGGAATACCAAATATTGTTATTATATTATTAAGGATGAAATCACAAATAACATCCTTCATTGTTGAATGAAGAGGGACAGCTTCAACCCACTTCGTGAAATAATCCGTAGCGGTGAGGATGTAAGTATGTCCTTGAGAAGAAGCCGGTGAGATTTTTCCAATAAGGTCAAAACCCCAGACACTAAAAGGCCATGGAGAAACTTGATTATGAAGCTCACGAGCAGGAGCATAAATCAAATTACTATGTTGTTGACATTGAGGACATTTCTTAACAAACATGAAAGAATCTTGTTCCATTGTTTTCCAATAATATCCCATTCGAAGTAATTTATTAACCAAGGATTTTCCACCAAAATGTCCCCCACAAGAACCAGAATGAGCCTCTGCTAAAGCTACAAGAATTTCAGTTCTATTGAGACATCATAATAATAATCCTTCAAAAGAGTGTTTGTAAAGTGTATCTCCTAAAATGATGTAACGTGTTGCAAGTTTCCTAATACAATTACGCATGTTCCTTGTTGTTGATTCAGGAAAAGTACCATCCTTTAAAAAATGAAAAATATGTGAATACCATTCATCCAAATGCAAATTGAAACAGTCAGAGGTAACCTTATCAGAAATTGTAGGGCATTTAAGAGTTTGTATAGTAAATTGAAAGTTTTTCACATTATTCTCGAGACAAACCAAGGAAGTTGTGCTTGCCATGGTGTCTGCATGTCGATTATCCTTCCTAGGTAAAGTCTAAATCATATAAGAGGAGAATTGTGAAAGCACATCAAGAGCTAAATCTCTATATTGTGTCATTTTAGCATTTTTAGTCTGATATCCTCCTTTAATCTATTTAACTATCAGTTGTGAATCTCCCTATATGTGTAAATGTTTGATATTGAGGGATGAAGCTGCTCGTAATCTAGCTATAAGAGCTTCATACTCCACAATGTTATTAGTACATGGAAAGGTTAGTTTATATGATAAAGGAATGGGTTTTTTTCTAGGGGGAATCAAGATGATACCTACACCAGAACCTGTCTTACATTTAGACCCGTCAAAATATAATTCCCAAATATCCTCCTGTTGAATAGATAGGATATTATTATCAGGAAATTCTATGGAAGTAGAACATTCATCGGAGTGATGACAAGGAGCTTCAACTAGATAATCTGTCAACACTTGTCCCTTAATAACCTTCTGAGAAATAAAATTAAGATCAGACTCAGTAAGCAACTGTACACTCAAATTGTGCACTTCTCTAAGTCATTACTTCCAAGAGAATCCATGAATGGGAAACCTTGAGAATGCAACCTAGAGCTCCCTATGCATGGAGTTGCAAGGATGTTTGGATTTCTCTCAGCTAGAGCTATGAAGCATATGACCTTGCTAGTCAACCACACAATGGGAGATTCAATGAGACAAGGGCAAGAATGCCAATATCTTCAAGAATTTAAATGAAATGCAATGCAACTATACTACTATGAAATTCAAGTAAGCTATGAAAGGAAAATGAAAGTGTTACAAATCCTTGCTAATTAAGCTATGTGAGCTAAACTAGAGCATAAAGGAAACTAAACTAGAAATGCCATGAAAACTAGGTTAAAATGCAAGAATGAAGACTAAAAGTAATAAGATCTCCAAAGCTCCAAAAATCTCCAAGAAAACCTGCAGCATAAGATTAGTATTCAAAAGATGGGTCCTAAAATGAGAAGAGAGCTCTCCTTTTAAAGAAATTGAAAAGGAATGGACCACGGAGATTGAGAGGCAAAAGAGTTGATCAAGGGTGGAGTTTGAAAGAGGGATCAATCCATGTGCATAAGTCTCCTCCAATGAGAAATAAGAGTTGACTTTTGTGTCCCATGTGATACAAAAAGGCCTTTTCTTCTTTTTATAAAATAAGAATAATGTTTTATTTGTGCAACTTAGGATAAGAGGAAAAGTGGGGACTTTTTATTTAATAAAAGGGGAGGAAACTCCTTTTAATTAAATAAAAACTTAGGATAAAATGGTTAATCCATAGAATATAATTAAATAAATGATAGAATTAGGATTTGATCAAGGAGAATTGATTTGAAAATTGCCAAGTGTTGATTCAGGAATTGATAAATTGAAGAATGGGGCCCAAAGTCTAGGCGACCATTTTAGGGTGCATACATTTGCCCCTCTTTGACTAATGTGATATCGATTTGGGATCACATGCAATCAAAGAATGGAATTGAAGTGTGAGATCGATTTGGGATCACAAAACAACCCAGACATGTCTTCGACAGATGGGAACACATCAGGACAAAGATAAGCTGATTGAAAAAGACAAGGCCAACACCCTTGTAAATAGGTAATTGTCAAGTCTCAAGCAAGGTTTAATTGATAGGTTTGATAAAGCTGAATCAAGGATTAAAGTTTGATAGGTACTGCCCCCTCAAAATCAAAATCAAAATCAGGTAGAGGGAAACAATAAATTCATAAAGTTGATCAAATCACTAGAAATCATAATCGAAGGTGAAAGATAACCATTAAGCAGTGAAGGAATGCCTCAGTTTGACTAAGTTTGACTGAGAAAGATATAGGATAAAGATGCAGTCAAACCTCAGAGAGATGAAGTGGAGGAGATGAATGGAAGACTAGAAGGGTGAAAGAGATGGAGATGGAGATGCCCCAACAAAGATCGAAGAATCAGGCCTCAAAGGCGCAGCCAACTGCGCAGAATAAGTGAGAAATTTTGAAATGTGATTTTGACTATCAAGATGAACTCAGATTTTGATTTCGATCCTGAAAATGGATCCAAGATGTCAAAATTAGCTAGGGGTGCAATTTTTGTGAAATTCGAAGGTGTTTTGAAAATGAGGTCAAAAAGTCAAAATGCTATATTAGGTTAAAATTGAAAATGATGGTAAGATTAACCCCTTGTGATGACAAGAGCAGAAAATGATGTGATGTAAAAGATAAGGAGTGAAAGAAAAAGAAGCCAAAGGTGAGCGTAGTTGACTGACAAGTCCACAAAAGATGAAGGAGAGCTCTCTCCATATGCAAGATGCAAGACTAAACTAACATGAACCTAAGAATGCAAGTTACTATGAAAAGTGGTTGGCTTGCAAGGTCACAACGCTATTAGTCTCTAATAATCATCATCGAGTGTTATTGGTAGCGTTGAAAGATCATACAATACACACTAGTATAACTATGGGTATATGAATATGATCTATATCAGATAGATATGTGGGAATCCCACCTAAGCATCAAAGACATGTAAGTCAAGATGCCTAGTGTAGTGAGGTTCCCTAAGTTTGGTATAGCAAGATTATGCTCGCATCAAGACACAATAATGTCAAGATGACTACAAGCATGCACTTGTAGAAAACAGTCAAGGATAATACATTTTAGATCCTAGTGTCAAGTGGAACAAGCACAAATGCTCATGACAGTGAAGATTTAACAAGATATACCCACAGGCAGAAAAAGAAAAACATGGCCTCGTGCCCCCAGTCTTCTAGCTCAGCATCATCAAAAACTATTAGGGAGAGAACACTCATCAAAGAAATCATCATAGACAACACACAAAGAAATAAAGGCAAAACAAGTCTCAGCAAGTCGAATGTTTAAGTGTGTGTGTGTAGGTCATAGAATCAAACTTTGAGTATCGCATCTACCAGTGAGAAATATCGCATCATACTAGACTGCGGGTAGAATATATGATAAGTGTTGAGAAACACTCGACACTAGAGTAGTGTTGAAAAACACAATTGGGGTGGTGTTGAAAAACACTGTTTGCGAGGTGTCCTAAAGACTGACGCATCCAAAAGACCAATGCCAACACAGTTATGCCCCCTAGACAAAGACAAAGACCAATTCCAAACCAAGGCAACAAAGACAAGGAATGATGGAGAAAGGCTAAGTGTCGAGAGCGCATGCTAAGAAACAAGGGTGCAAAGGCCTCAAGTAACGCCTATTTCCAAGTTTTCACCACTTGACAAATTTTTTATTTTTTCAATTTTTTTGTATTTTTGCTACCAATGCGTCTATTTCCAGGTTTTCACCAAGGCACTTTTTCTATTTTTGTTTTTGATTTTTTTGTATTTTTTAAGGACTTTATATGCTTTTTAGGATTTTTGTCAACATCATATATGAATTTTTTTGAATTTTTTCAGGATCAATAAATATGTACAAAGGATGCCCCAAACAGAATGAGCATCAAACTCCCAAGCAAGATCACATCGTGTAGTCCCAATGTCGAGCAAGGTGGGGGACAAGAGGGATTAGCAAGCTGGTGGAAGAGATGGAAGATAAGAGAATGAAGGAGAATGAAGAGAAGAAACCCTCAATGGAAAACTCCTCAAGAGTACCCAAGCTAGGGAAAATTTGTCACGTAAAGCACATTTGGACAAGCAATGAAAGGTCAGCATAGGATAAGTCACAAAAGCGTAATGCAAAAGAAGGAAAGGATGCAGTCCAAAGGAGTAGACATGTCAAGAGACTTCATAGCATCATGTTTTACTCTTTTTTATTAGATCAAGACCAAAGGGGAAAAGGATAGCGAAAGGCTAGAATGAATGGAGGAAAATAAATATGAAGGCTAAACATGAATGGAATGAAAGCAAGATCATCATAAGATAGCTCACAAGATAGCCAAATGTTTGTGTATAGGTCAACATTGTCAAGATCAAAGAGAGAAGACGGAAGAGATGAAATATGTAGAAGAACTACGCATGATGCCTAATTGCCAGGTTTTCATCATGGTACTTATCCAAGGTGCCACAAGGGAGTGGTTTTCACCATAGGACAAATTTATTTCTCTTTACTTTTGCTACCAAGGTGCCTGTTTCCAGGTTTTCACCAAGGCACATTTTCAAATTTTTTCTTTTTTTTTTGTCTTTTTTCTTTGTTGAATTTTTTTAATTTTTTTTTTTTTGAAGAAGGCAAACTTTTTAGATAATGCTCCTTGAAAGGATAAACCATGATATGCTCAAAGATGATGATAGGGAAAGGAAGATGGAAGAGAAAAATGGAGGATAAGGTTTTATGTAAAGTGAGTGAAGTTGGAATATAGGAGGAATAGGCAAATGAGGAAAAAGGATAGAAGGTAGAAGGATAATGAATGGAAGGATTGTGAAAGGGTAGATGGAAAGGAAGGCAAGATCAACATCAACACACACCTTGAAGGGTGACGAGAGGATGGAGGAAATGTGAATGAAGGAATACGTGAAGGAATATGGTGAATGAATAGCAGAGGTTCTGGTTTAGGCACATGGAATGGAAGAATGTTTTTGGAAAAAGATGAAGTGGAAGCCTTTGGAAGCTTGAATGTCAACTTCACTTTTTGTTCAACATCAGACTCTTTCAAGAGAGACTTTGGAATCCATACAGTCGTAGGCTTTTCATTTCTTTTTAACGATTTAGAGAGAATATCTTCAATGATGGATTTTGGAATCCATACTTGTCTTGTAGTTTTCTTCTTAGATATCTCTTTTGACTTTATGCATCCATGTTGATTGGAGGAGACATGGTGATCTTCTTTTTTTGATGGATTTGTGTATTGCTTCTTTTTCTTGTATTGAACATTCAAGTTACTTCCAAAAGACTTGGGACTTGTGGAAGAAGAAGGAGGATAGGACTGGTTTAGATGGGTGGGTGGATGAAAAGGATTCAAGGGTATGCATCTATGTTGATCTTGAGGAAAGATAGGAGATGGAGGGACATAAGGACCCAAGATGGATGATGAATTAGGAGAGTTAGGAGGGGAAAGTGAAGGGACATAAGGACCCAAGATGGAAGGAAAATGTGAAGCCCTTACCATTGGTGGAAGAGGTCCGAGGATGGAAGTGGAAGATGCAAAAGGATAATCAACAAGTTCATCAGCATCTATATGATAGCCAAGGACATCAACATCTATATGACAGCCAATGACATCAACATCTTTAGAGTGAGCATTAGGATTTGCAATAGGATCATGAACATTTTGAATAGGAGCAACTTCTTTGATACGAATTTTCAAAGCTTGCAAAGACTTAGGAAGAGTAGAAAGTGGAAGCGAACATGGAGTGGTAGAACAAGAAGATGGAAGACTTTGATCTTGACAAGGAGTTTTGGATAGCACAAGCATACAATGTTTCTCTCGATTTTCAATAGGCTTAACATTGGAAGTAACAACACTATTTTCAATAACCTTAATGGAAGTATCATCTTCAGAAAGCGTAGGTGTAGTAAGGTTATTTTTATTATCAATAAGCTCATCGATCTAAGTAGTAGCTTGATCTTGCTTAGGAGAAGACTTGAGACATGGTGGAATGAATGAGAAAGGGCGTAGAGGATCAAAAGAACCATGAAACAGATAAGAGACATCATGAAATGGATTGGATGACATGGAGGGTTCTTGATCTTGATATTTCTTTATGTTCTTTTCTTTATTTTTAGAGTCCTCTTGACATGGAGCCACTTCTAAGGACAAGGAAGCATGTTGGAATTGTATGGGAGACTTTGGAAGAGATAGTGAAGGACTAGCTGAAGTAGGCATTATAGCGTATAAAGGCTTAGGCTCATTAGGCGTAGCATTATTGGAAGTATTTGCAGTCAAGTGAAGGTTAGCTTGAGTCTCTTTAAGAGGTAACCCTTGAGGATAACTATAGGGAACTGCATGAAAAGTGTTAGGATTTTTGTTGGATGAAGGATTTGCAAAAGATCTGAAAGACTCAGCAACTTTAGGGGATGTATGGGTATTGGAGGAAGTAGGGGATGGAAGGGAATCATCACAAGACAAAGGTTCAACATTAACATGATCTTGCTCGAGAGTGTAATCTTTATTTTCAGCATGAGAGTTCTTAGAGGAGAGATTCTTATAGTATTTACATTTATAATCAGCACGCTGAGCTTTCTCTTCCTCAAGTGAAGTAGATGTATCATCTAGGTATTATTCACAAAAATCTTCAAAGTCTCTTTCAAAATCAGAATCATATGGATCACCCTCAAGATCTATCCAATGTGACAACCCATTTCCAGTAAGCACAAGCACACGACTAGGTGAACTCTTAGGAATAGAGGTGTCATAGGTATTACTACATTGTTCATCATCATAGTCATCAAAGATGGGCATGTCACTCTTCATGGAAGAGGTATCACAAAGGCTATCATATTGCTCATCATGGTATGTCTTGAGACGAGAAGTAAGACTCTCGGGAGAAGTAGAAGAGGAATGAGATCGTGAAGAGGAGGAAAGTGAAGACCTAGTGGAGGAAGAAGACTTGGATAATGAGGAATGATGAGAAGACTTAGAAGATGAAGAATGTTTGGAAGAAGGAGGTCATGACATGATCATGTGTACGATCCTAGCAAAGGCATCTGATTCATTCAACTTTTCTTTTCTTTTTTGTTATGAGTTTATCATCCATGATATATCTAGAAGAAGTATTGGAGGAATAAAACTCTTCGAATTGAGTAATGAGTTTGAGATCATCCATTTTCAAGAGAGGTTCCATAACGAGATAGTTGAAATTCATGGTTCTAGAAGAGGAGGAATCAAGCATGGAAGTGACAGAAGAGATGAATAGAAGAAGGTGTTGGTGCTCAAAAATTGTAGACCATTTTGAGGCTAACTAACAGGCACAATAAATGCCTCTGCAATTCTGCTTCGATCGAACCAAGGCTGGTAGGCCTAAATCGAATATGTTGTCTAACTGCACAAACACGTGCATAAACAACATAAATTCCTTTCCAAAGGGGGTTAACAGTCCTTTGGAGGAAAATAAACCTAATATCCTAATTGCCAGATAGCTTGAAATCTAAACTAAGGCTAGAAAGTAATGCTAAACCTAATTTAATGCTTTGTAAATAGGATAACAGATAAGATATGTAAATCATAGAAAGAAATAAATGACAATTTCAAATGAATGAATAGACTAGTGCCTGATACCAAAATGGCAATAGAGTCAGATACATTCAATGTTGTGTATAACCGGAGATGGTTTTAAGATAACTCGCTTCTGTAAAATGAGACCATCAACCTACAAGTCTTTATTGAAACAAAATTTACAACAATTTATACAATAGGTCCTATGGTTTTTAACTCAACTGAAGAGCCCGAAAGGAAATAATAATAGGTTCTCAGACCATGCTACCATTATTCAAATTGTACATATTAATCATAAATAAATGCATGAAATAGAAAACACAGTAGGATACCTTGGCTAGAGAGTAATCCGAGAAACCAATTGAATGTAAAAAACTATATTAACAGTAGGGTACAAAAACTTATCTGATATTCGTACATAAGATTTTGGGCATTAAATTCCAATCCGTGAGAAGGTGGACTTTTCAATTTTTGTTGTGATTGATTGTGTCTCCATTGTAATCAATATGAACTAATATAAATATGTTCATCAACAGTTCCATGTGAAAGGACATGCCCTTTCACATAACCTAATCATATCAACTACCCCCAAAATATACAAAACAAACCATAACAATGGTTGTTAGGGAAATATTTTTCGTATAATTACATTGATTTTTTGCACTTTAGGTGTTCCGTGTATTAATAATCCAATTTTTAAGCTCCTGCACAAAACGCCTAACATTAGGTGGTATTAAGGAAATAAAAAATCATTACATGTGTAAGGTTTTCATAAAAACTATTTATAATTTATTAATCAACAATAAATTGAAAATAAGACATAACAAAATTATGATATAACTCACATAAATATTTTAATAAATAAAGTGCAAATAAAATAAAAATCATAAGCCACCTACTTTATAAATGAGTTATATTTATCAAAACATAAAACAACACCTAAAATATTTAATAGAAATAAGGTATTGAAATTTTAAATTCAAAATTTATTTGCATAATGTATTAACCCTAACATATTCATTTTAAATTACCTTTTGAACAAACAATATAAAACACATAATAGAAACACTCCTTTCCATTAGGGTAAAAAAATTTATAATTCATCCTAAAAGAGGGACACTTACCCTAATAATAAGAAATAATCAAAATAATTTACATTAGGGCACATGTTATAGGAGACAACAACCCTGACGGTGCATATATTAATAAATCCATTAGTTATTACTTTCTAAAAAATAAAAGTTACAAATGAATTACAAGGGTAATATATAATCACTTAACCCCTTTTTTACTTTACAATCTTTAATTTTAAATTTAAAAATAAAATTACAAGAAGGTAAAATTATATGACTACCATTAGGGATATGAGAACTAAAGAATGATATTAATTAAAAATATATCAAAACCCTAAAAATTAATAATCTTTTACCAACCTTATTTGCCTTATCACATATTTTTACTTTAGGGTTTTAGAAATAAAATATAATTTAAGATTAAAAACAACTATACTAGCAACCATAATAATCTCTCAAAATACAAACCTCTACTACACACAAAATATTCATTTAAAAATTTATTTAAAAGGAAATAAGATTTGCGTTAATTTATACATTTATTTACAACTACACTCCCAAGGAATAATATAGAGCAATTGGTAGGGGTAGAATTGCGTAGTTGGGTAGGAAAAGGAATGGGTCGAGAGGTTGAGTGTTCAACTCCCTCTCCCCATTCTTTTTCCTAAAATCAGAAAATAAATAAATACATAGACAAACTCTTATTTAATTTGAAAAGTAATTAGGGAAGAAATTACTCCCTGTGTAAGAGGTTGTATTTTTATTTCTCACCCGCACATGAAAATAAAAATAAATAAGTATCTCCGCCTATTCCTCTTGAAGAAAACAAATAGAGTATTTTGTTAGGGGGTAGGAGGGTAGATAGGTAGGAAAAAAGTCGGCTTGAGAGGTCGAGTGTTCAACTCCCTCTCACCGCCTTTTTTCACTTAATTTATTTTATTTATCATTTTTAGAATAAATTCATTTCAAAACGAATATACATTAAATAATTTGAAATAAAACAATTAACAACCTAATGTCTAAAAATAAAAAACTGTAAATCTTCATCTTGTTGAATATAGCATTTTTGTTGATTATTCTTTTTAAAGCAATCTTCCTTATCCTGTGCAAATCTGCCACCATTTGTTCGTTTATAAAAATTATTATCATACTGTTCATCCTTCTTCTGCGCAAATTCTGGATTATGCATTTGCTTTTGTAACTTTTGTCTTTGATAATATATACTATCGTTTTGTTGTTTTTCATTTTCATATGAATGAAATTCAGAGTAATGTTCATCTTGTATTTGCTGGTTGCCAATATTAATATTATTATATTTCTCATGTGGCTCTTCAATGTGCTGGCAATATATCCCATTTGTATCCTTATTCTTTTCACAATAATCATTTTCTTCCTGCGTCAGTTGATACATATTGCTATGTTGCAAACAATCATTTTCAACCTCATGGAAGTGGTTATTTCCATATTTCGCTCCAGCGTTACCGTCATGTTGATTATTTGTGAATTTGTTTGGCTATCTATACTTATTCATATTATTTCCAGCCTATTACGGGTGATCCGTAAAATTTTTTTTAGGTCCATTAGTATTGATATTTTGCTGAGGCATTTGATAATATGAATTATCACGGTGTTTATCTGCCTGAAAGTTTTTTTTAAACATTAATATTCTCCTTCTTTTGCGCAAGTTCATGGAATTTATTTAGCTGTGTAATATATTGCGTATAAGGCACACCATGCTGTTGCTCATGTGTGTTTTCACATTGGGCATTAAAGTTTGAAAAATACCAATCTTGAGGTTGCTCACGTGAATGATGTATGCTCTCAGGTTGGGCGTGAACTCGAACTTGCTGTGACTCCTCTTGGTTTTGTGCAAGTTGATATGTGTTCTCACGCCAAACTCCAGGCTGTTGCGTGCATTTTGGGTGAATAATGAACTACCTTATATCCTGCACAAACTCATCTTGTGTTTGAATTCCTGATTGCATGACATAATGTTTATGACCATATTGTTGCTGACCATAATTATTCTTCAACATATTGTTTACTTACTGCTTATTTGTCTGGTCTATTTTATATTTCATATTGATCCCCATTCTTATTTTGTATATTCCTTTTAACCTGTAATTAATAAATTTGAGCCGTTTTAAAAAAATTCTGGGCATTTTTTAGGCTGCCGACATCTCAAAAATATGAAAAAATGTAAAAATATCCTCGTCATTCATAGAGAAAGGTCTCGGAACCTTTTCAAATGTTTAAAAACTCATTTTGAGCTTAAAAACAACCTCAAAACAGCACCTAAACAGAAAAAACGTGATTCATCTTCTTCACCAGACAAACATGCCAACATAATACTTCGATATATATACTCTTCCTTATGCACAAATCTTGTAACTTCAGTGACAAAATTCTCATTTGTTTTTGTTATTCACCTCTTTTGATTAGTTGTTTAGTGGCAAGTGTTTCGCCTCATAAATAGAGCAAACTATGGTACAACATTAACCTGATCTCCCGAATGAATTTTCAAATATAACTAACTTCAAATAATGCCATATCAGGTAACATATAAAGAAAATATTTAACTAGGAGGTAGCCTTCTTGAGATATGCAATAAGATCAACTCGATCTTGCGGCTTCTTCAAACCGGGAAACACCATCTTAGTTCCAGGAATGTACTTTTTAGGATTGAGGAGATACTCGTAAAGGGTGTCCTCTCCCCAGATCACTACCTTGCTTTTGTTGGTAGTAGAGTATGAATAGCCAGCAGTGGTTCCAGATTGTCTCCCAAACAAGCCATTGAGATTTGACCCTTGCTTGTGACCAGCGCTCTTGTCAACTGTGTGACACTATGCACATTTAGTCTTGAAAATCTTCTCTCCAGCCTTTTCATTGCCTAGGGGAGCCTCTGCAAAGGATGCCATCCCTGTGCTATGCACCAACCCTAATCAACCACTTTCTGTAATTTTCCACAAATAGCATTGCGTTACCAAGCTTAGTTGTGTGACACTTGTGTCTCGCAAAAAAGTTTGAGGCTTTTGTAGCCAGCGTGCTTTCCCTCCATGATGCATATCGAAACATGCAACCTTTCACCACTGGTGTGTATATCTATCAGAGTCTTTTGCAGCTCAGCTTACTCTCCACGTTTAGATGATGTGCAAAATGTACAATTCCCCATCTCTCAATGTTTATTCCTTCAAACACATGGCTGTTAAGCATGTCCCATTTCCAGAATAAACCTACTTGAAACTCAAATAATCAATATAAATGATAACCATTCTTTCACAATATTTATCATTTATAATTATATGAAAATATGAAAATAAATGATTTTCAAATTTAAGGTTTTTTCCCTATTTAATCTCAAATAAGAAAATACAAGTCACTTTAAACAAGAATATACTTCCCTCAAAGTGAGCGCAGTTATTTTTTAATTTATTTTTAGCTCAAGAATTTGGTTCATTCTAGCATATTTCCACAGGAAGCAATAAAGTAAATTTTTCTGCAAACCATATTGTATTTTGTGCATTAATGATATAATATATACATAAATCATAGCGTAAAAACAAAATATCAAGCTAAAAAAACTCTTTTTTTATAATAATAATAATAATAATTTATAAACAAAATAAATGAAAAGAGAATATAACATAGAAGGTAAGGATAACTCCCTTAAATAGATGTGCATCTGTGATGACATTACTTTCCTCTATCAAATATTTGATTATGATCCTTTAGCAACAAAATTATTCTAAATGTATCATTATTGGTAAGATTACTATTTTGATCCACCTGTTCATAACATCCTTCATGGTCAAAACCTGCATGTGTCATCTGAACTAGGAAGAAGCTGTTGTAACTTCCTTTATGTCTGATTTGAAGTTTACCAATTTTACAAGCATTTGTCTAGCATATCCTCTGCATATCTGAGATTTTATCATTCCTCACTACTTCTGAGGAATAATCAAAATCACCTTTTGTATCATATTGAAAAAAACTATAGATTTCATTACATTGATCAAGAATCAAGATGCCATAAATCTGTCTTTTCTGATTTTGCAAAAAACTGAATGAGTCATTCCTATAATCAATTCCTTGCGGAGTTTTTATATCCTCTAGCATAGTATCCAAATCAGGCTCAATCAAAAAATTATCACCATCTATTTCAAGAAAAATTTCTTCATCAATTATCTCTGTTAAAAATTCTTCATATTTTTCAAAACCATTCATAAACATATTTCCTTCATCAAATGTTTCATTCCTTGGAGATTTTATTGTATCAAATATAACCTGATCATGCCCATCCTGATGATTATAGGAAAAATTTAAACTATTCTTTTGAACATACTTATGACATTCAACATCCAACAAATCTGAAATTTGTTCTATGCTGAGGAGATTTTCTTCCTCACCATTGTGGCCATTTATAACTGACTCCATACAAAACTTACCATGTATAGATTTTTCTTCAACTTGATTTGAATTTTCTTGTTCATCTGAATCTAGAATATCATTAGGTTTTGGTGCCCCTATTGTAACTTTATCATTTTCTTCCATTACAACTTCGTATGCAATTTTAAGAAGAAGCTGTACTTGTTCATGAGTTACTCCTAAACTATATATTTTGTTTGAAAAACTTGGCTTGATATCAGAAGGTATTTTACCGAAAATATCAATCATCCTCATAAATAAACTCACCACATTTTCATTATCATACCATTCTAAAGTAATGAATGCATTCAAGGGAGACATGCATGATTCATCCCCCTGGTGTTGATTGTCATAGTGATCATTAATGTTCTCTCGATCATTATCCATGTTATACAATGGATTAGAAAAAAATTTAAACCGATTATTGTCACTTCCTGTAATCTTTTCTTCATTGTTTGGTTCCAATTCGATGAACCGCTTGTTCGTTAGAGATCTTCTCCCTAACATAGGCTTCACCTGAAACTGAATTTTAGAGTCACCACCTCACCTTCTGTGAGGAATTAATAACTTCTCCGAGTTCCTATATCCCAGTAGAATCTTTACAACACTAACCAGAGATCTTGAAACTGCCTTTCATTGATAGTTCCCCAGCAGAGTCGCCAATTTGTTGGTGCTCAAAAATGCTGGACCGTTTTGAGGCCAACTAACAGGCACAATAAATGCCTCTGCAATTCTGCTTCGATCGAACCAAGGCTAGTAGGCCTAAATCAAATATGTTGTCTAACTGCACAAACACATGCATAAACAACATAAATTCCTTTCCAAAGGGGGTTAACAGTCCTTTGGAGGAAAATAAACCTAATATCCTAATTGCCAGATAGCTTGAAATCTAAACTAAGGCTAGGAAAATAAACCTAATATCCTAATTGCCAGATAGCTTGAAATCTAAACTAAGGCTAGAAAGTAATGCTAAAACTAATTTAATGCTTTGTAAATAGGATAATAGATAAGATATGTAAATCACAGAAAGAAATAAATGACAATTTCAAATGAACGAATAGACTAGTGCCTGATACCAAAATGGGAATAGAGTCAGATACATTCAATGCTGTGTATAACCAGAGACAGTTTTAAGATAACTTGCTTCTATAAAACGAGACCATCAACCTACAAGTTTCTATTGAAACAAAATTTACAACAATTTATACAATAGGTCCTATGGTTTTTAACTCAACTGAAGAGCCCGAAAGGAAACAATAATAGGTTCTCAGACCATGCTACCATTATTCAAATTGTACATATTAATCATAAATAAATGGATGAAATAAAAAGCACAGTAGGATACCCTGGCTAGAGAGTAATCCAAGAAACCAATTGAACGTAAAAAACTATATTAACAGTAGGGTACAAAAACTTATCTGGTATTCATACATAAGATTTTGGGCATTAAATTCCAATCTGTGAGAGGGTGGACTTTTCAATTTTTGTTTTGATTGATTGTGTCTCCATTGTAATCAATATGAACTAATATAAATATGTTCATCAACGGTTCCCTGTGAAAGGACATGCCCTTTCATAGAACCTAATCATATCAACTACCCCCAAAATATACAAAACAAACCATAACAATGGTTGTTAGGGAAATATTTTTCGTATAATTACATTGATTTTTTGCACTTTAGGTGTTCTGTGTATTAATAATCCAATTTTTAAGCTCCTGCACAAAACGCCTAACATTAGGTGGTATTAAGGAAATAAAAAATCATTACATGTGTAAGGTTTTCATAAAAACTATTTATAATTTATTAATCAACAATAAATTGAAAATAAGACATAACAAAATTATGATATAACTCACATAAATATTTTAATAAATAAAGTGCAAATAAAATAAAAATCATAAGCCACCTACTTTATAAATGAGTTATATTTATCAAAACATAAAACAACACCTAAAATATTTAATAGAAATAAGGTATTGAAATTTTAAATTCAAAATTTATGTGCATAATGTATTAACCCTAACATATTCATTTTAAATTACCTTTTGAACAAACAATATAAAACACATAATAGAAACACTCCTTTCCATTAGGGTAAAAAAATTTATAATTCATCCTAAAAGAGGGACACTTACCCTAATAATAAGAAATAATCAAAATAATTTACATTAGGGCACATGTTATAGGAGTCAACAACCTTGATGGTGCATATATTAATAAATCCATTAGTTATTACTTTCTAAAAAATAGAAAGTTACAAATGAATTACAAGGGTAATATATAATCACTTAACCCCCTTTTTACTTTACAATCTTTAATTTTAAATTTAAAAATAAAATTACAACAAGGTAAAATTATATGACTACCATTAGGGATATGAGAACTAAAGAATGATATTAATTAAAAATATATCAAAACCCTAAAAATTAATAATCTTTTACCGACCTTATTTGCCTTATCACATATTTTTACTTTAGGGTTTTAGGAATAAAATATAATTTAAGATTAAAAAACAACTATACTAGCAACCATAATAATCTCTCAAAATACAAACCTCTACTACACACAAAATATTCATTTAAAAATTTATTTCAAAGGAAATAAGATTTTCTTTAATTTATACATTTATTTACAACTACACTCCCAAGGAATAATATAGAGCAACTGGTAGGGGTAGAGTTGGGTAGTTAGGTAGAAAAAGGAATGGGTCGAGAGGTCAAGTGTTCAACTCCCTCTCCCCATTCTTTTTCCTAAAATCGGAAAATAAATAAATACATAGAAAATTCTTATTTAATTTGAAAAGTAATTAGGGAAGAAATTATTCCATGTGTAAGAGGTTGTATTTTTATTTCTCACCTACACATGAAAATAAAAATAAATAAGTATCTCCTCCTATTCCTTTTGAAGAAAACAAATAGAGTAATTGGTTAGGGGGCAGGAGGGTAGATAGGTAGGAAAAAAGTCGGCTTGAGAGGTCGAGTGTTCAACTCCCTCTCGCCACCTTTTTTCACTTAATTTATTTTATTTATCATTTTTAGAATAAATTCATTTCAAAATGAATATACATTAAATAATTTGAAATAAAACAATTAACAACCTAATGTATAAAAATAAAAAATGGCAAACCTACATGCTTTTTATCATTTTAATTTTTCAACATAGAGAAACTATATAGAATATGAAAGATGTATACTATACTTCCCTGACGTTTCATTCCTTTAGGACCTGAAATTTTCAATGTCAACATAAGGTAGACTAGATAATAAGAGGAAAAGAATCAAGAAGACATGAAGAGTTTAGGAAGAAGAGGAAGAAGCATGAAGGAGGAAGAGAACAGATGAACATGGGAGACTAGGAAGACATGGGAGATGTAGAAGAAAGAAGACCAAGAGTCATTTTGTGCAACTTGATACCATTTAAGTTCATTTGGATATTGAGAAACATGTCATAGCACCTAAGATCTGACTTGGACTGACCAAGGAAGGCTGGAACTAGGACACAAATCAGCTTCAAATTGCAGATGACTGTGAGACAACAAAATAACTCTGTGCGATAGTTTTCAGGGTAACAGGGTGATACAATTTTTCAGTGCGATATTTTCTAGGCAGTGCATGTGATGGTTGTTCAGCATCGCACGATATTTGACTAGTCAGTATGTAAATCTCAGTTTTGAAGGTAAATTTGGTCAAAGTTGTAGTTTGGTGAGTTGAATTTCTCGATTTCAAACACAGTGACAGTAGTAATCAGACAAATTTGCAAACACTTGGTGATCAAACATATCATAAAACACTTGAACAAGGGCAAAAGCAACCTTGCCAAGACAAGCACTTGGGATATCAAAGCAAAAGAAACCTTATGAGCACTACCGTGATTATTGAATGTTCAAGAACGTTTACACGGGTAGATCACAGTGAAGAAAAATCAAGTACTTACTAGCCTAGAAAAACAAAGGCTCAATACTTAACAACTTGGCCCACACTTGATGTCCCATCACCTCACACAAAGTGGTTACCCACAATAGATATTGGCTTTGTCATGGAAGTGCCAATGGCACAACCAAAGGAACACAGATGGTGTGTAGTCTTGGGGTGATCCGAGTTAGTCCACTAGGATCAATCCTTGCACCAAGATGCTAAGTGACAAAATTGGGTAGCTTCTATCTATGGTTCTTAGTAAGGGCTTCCGTTCGTAATACCCCTCTTGCTCCCCAAAGGGACTCCTTACCTTGCGGCAAGTAATGGACCTTGCGACCACAAGAGTACCTTAAGCATTCTTATCTAGCATTTTTCTCATGGTCACAATCCCACAAGTACTCACACTAAATGAAGACAAGTACTATGTCTACCAAGGTTTTGTGTCCTCGATAGCCTTGAGTTTGTAGTGGGTTGGAATAGCTCGGTATTAGCTTGTCCCCACTTGGGTCATTCCTCTTGATTGCTCAAGAGCAGTCCCGCTAAAGGATCTTAAACTAAACAAAAAGTGGATTAACCTTTGAGGGTCAGGATTTTTGGTTCACCACAAGGGTGAAGAGCATACTCTCCTATCTCAAAAATCTCTCCCAAACACACCAAGCAATGTTCAATTACCCTCTTGCCTTCAAAATCTAGAAGTGGGTCAAGATTTCTGGTTCACCATAAGGGTGAAGAGCATACTCTCCTACCACCAAAAGACTCCTACAAAAAGATATTAAGTGCCTAAGAAAAAACAAAAAACTAGTATATGCCACACTTGAAATGAAATAAATGAACAAACACTTGATTGTTTTTATGCTTTTGGGCATCCTTGCAAAAAGGATTAGTAGCCCTTGTGCATTTGAAGCTTTGACATGTGTTCTTTTGGAAAATATTCAAGCAATGAGGGTAGAACTACAAGCACAACTTGTTATCCCCACAATGGTTAGTGTATGCACCCAAAAATGGTCGCCTAGACTTTGGGCCCCATTTATTCGATTTATCAACCCTGAATCATTTTGATCAATAATCAATATTTTCAACATTATCAATTTCTTGATCAAGTCTTAATTTCGATCATATATTGGATTTTTATCCTATGGGCTAACCATTTATCCTAAGCCTTTATTTAAAAAGAATTTCCTCCCCTTTTATTAAATAAAAAGCCCCCACTTTCCTCTTATCCTAAGTTGCACAAATAAAGTATTATTCCTATTTTATAAAAAGAAGAAAAACACTTTTTGTCTCATATGGACATAAAGTCAACTCCTATTTTCCTATTAGAGGATACTTGCGCACATGGATTGCTCCTCTTTCAAGCTCCACCGCTGATTAAGACTTTTTGTCTCTTAATCTCAATGGTCCATTTCACCTCATTTCTTATAAAAGGAGAGCTCTCTCCCTCATTCTAGGACACTTGTTTTATGCTAACTCTATGCTGCAGGAATTCTTTGGAGCTTTTTGGAGATCATTATTGCATTGCATTTTAGAGTTCTTTATTTGCTTCATAATTTAGTTTCCATTCTTGCATAGTAGTTCATGTTTATGCTTTCATAGCTTAGATTTCACTTTCAAGCTTTAGAATAACTCATCTAGCTTAATAGGAAGGGTTGTAACACATTGCTATTTCCATTTCATAGCTTAGTTTATACATTTGCATTCTCATTCTTAGCTTGCATTTCATTGCATTTCATTGTATTTCTATTTGATTCTTTGGAGATACTGGCACTCTTGCCTTTGTCTTCATTCGAATCTCTCATTGTATGGTTGACTAGCAAGGTCACAAGCTCAATGGCTCTAGCTGAGAGCAAATCCATAATCTTGCAACTCCATGCATAGAGAGCTATGGATCGATTTGTGAGGGCTCATTCTTGAGTTTCCTTGCATGTAAGGATTCATAGAAGTGCACAACTTTTGTGTGTACATTTCTGGCGCCCACCGTGGGGCAGAATAGCTTTATTTTGTCCTTCATTTTCTATATTTTCATCATTTATTTTAATTAATTTTGCACAAATAGGTGAAACATCACTTGCGGGCATTCTGTTCACGCCTGTGAGCATTCTATTCATGCCTGTGAGCATTCTATTCACGCGTCTACATTTTTTGTTCACGCGTATGCATATTCTACTCACGCCTCTGCACATTCTGTTCATACCTGTGAGCATTATGTTCACGCTTGTGAGCATTTTGTTCATGCGTCTACATTTTCTGTTCATGCGTCTGCATATTCTACTCATGCCTCTACACATTCTGTTCACGCCTGTGAGCATTTTATTCACGCTCTACATTTTCTGTTCACGCGTCTGCATATTCTGCTCACGCCTCTGCACATTCTATTCATACCTGTGAGCATTATGTTCATGCCTGTGAGCATTTTGTTCATGCGTCTACATTTTCTGTTCACGCGTCTGCATATTCTGCTCATGCCTCTACACATTCTGTTCACGCCTGTGAGCATTCTGTTCACGCCTGTGAGCATTCTATTCACACGTCTACATTTTCTGTTCACGTGTCTGCATATTCTGCTCATGCCTCTGCACATTCTTTTCACGCCTGTGAGCATTCTGTTCATGCGTCTACATTTTTCGTTCATGCGTCTGCATATTCTGCTCACGCCTATGCACATTTTATTCACGCGTGTACAGATTTTATTCACGCCTCTGCAGATTTGGATCACGCCTGCCAGTTTTTGGATGACGCCTATGAGCTGTTAAATGTCGCCTGGTATTTTCTGTTTAATTTTGCTATTAGATTTCTAGATTTGCTAGTTTTCTTGCTATTTTTGGAAATTTTGAAAATTTTAACGTTTTCAAATCCGTGCCACTCTGAAAAATGGGCACCCATTTTTTTTAGAAATTTTTGCAAATGGTATTGAAAATTGAAGTGTTATATATCGTTGGAAAGGTATTTCCAAGCCTAATCCAACCATGATGGTTTCATTTTCAGATTTTGTCATTTGATCAGTTACTTTTGCAGATTATTTGATTTTTCATGTGCTAACCATTGTTAGATTTTGGATTTTCCTAACCCTTGTTGGTCTAATAAGTTGTTTTGTAGGTGCTCTTGCTTGAAGGAAATTGATACATTGCATGTCAAAGAGGGCTACTAATGGTTTTTTTAGGGCTGCCCTAAGCATAAAAACCAAATCAAGTGCTTGTTTAATTGCTTTCTTTATTGAGTGTGGCATGTACTAGTTTTATTTCATAGGCACTTAATACCTTATTGTAGGAATTTTGAGGTGGTACGAGAGTATGCTCTTCACCCTTGTGGTGAAACAGAAATCTTGGCCCATCTTGGGATTTTGAAAGCAAGGGGGTAATTAAATTTTGCTTGCTGTGCTTGGGAGAAGTTTTTGAGATAGGGGAGTATGCTCTTCACCCTTGTGGTGAACCAAAAACCTTGAACCTCAAAAATCGTCCATTCTTTGTTTAGTTTAGGATCCTTTAGCGGGCCTACTCTTGAGCAATCAAGAGGAACGACCCAAGTGGGGACAACCTTGTCATCATTTTCCTTGGTGGTGAGTGATTCCAACTCACTATAATCTCAAGGCTATCGAGGACACAAAACCTTGGTAGACATAACACTTGTCTTCGCTTAATGTGAGTAACTTGTGGGATTGTGACCATGGGGAAAGCATTGAGCAAGAATGCTTAAGGTACTCTTGAGGCCGCGAGGTCCCAGTCCTCTATGAGGAGCAAGAGGGGTGTTATGAATGGAAGCTCTTATTAAGAACCTTTAGATAGAAGCCACCTTATTTAGCCGCTTATCTTCTTAGTGCAAGGATCGATCCAAGTGGAACAACTTGGATCACCTTAAGATACTCACCAGATGTGTTCCTTTGGTTGTGTCTTTGACACTTCCATGACAAAGCCAACATCTATCATGGGTAACCACTTTGTGTGATGCAAGGGGACACAAGGTTATGGGCTAAGTTGGTAAGTATTGAGCCTTGACTTTTTAGGATAGATTTTCTTGAATTGTCTTCGATTATGTGATACCAGTGTAAACATTCTCAATATACAAACAATCGGTAGCATTCATAGGGTGCAATTTTATTTTGATATCACAAGTGTTTGTCTTGGCAAGTTTGCTTTTGCCCTTGTTTCAAGTGTTTTGAGACATATTTGATCCCTCACTGTTTGCAAACTTGCCAAAATTTTGCTGATATTGTGATTGAGATAAAAAACATCAACCCTTAGACCGAAAATTTTGACCAAACAGACCCAAAAATGCAAATTTTACATAGTTCTGGTCAAGAGTTAAATAATTTTACAATAGTATCGCCTGCTTTGAGAAGAAACATCACGCGATAGTTCGCCCCTACTGGACTATTGCCCGACCTGCTGGTGTTTATCGCCCACATATTGTGAGGTCTATCACCTGGTATAGGGCGAAGTATCACCCAGTTATAGGTGTATCACCCTATTAGCCTGGAGTATATCGCTTGGGTAGCTTCTACCGTGCTTTCAGTTTGGTCAGTTTCAATTGCTATTAGTCAGGTTAGGTCTTTGAGTAGGTTTCTTACTCTATCGTTAGAGACCTATCTTGGCTCTAAATCTCTAGTTTTTGCCCTCTAGGAATAGCATCAATTGGTTTACAAGGCCACTTTGGAAATAGTTGCTAGGTTAGAAAGTTATTCTTGGTGAGAAAGCTTATCTCTAGAATTGTTAGCTACATTCTTGGAAAATTTTAGTGCTCTTATTGTCCAAATCGCTTTCATTTAAATCTCAATTTTAATTATATTTTGGCCTAGTCCAACCTCCTCGTTCAAAAGTGCAAGGGTAGTCACCCTTTGATTTGAAGCACCTCTTTGACAGTGTTGGTAAAGCCCCTTCGATATTTCTATCTTTTCATTTCTCTTTAGACAATAGAGAACTTTGATTATCCTAGTTTGGTGTTGACACTTTGCGAGGTCACCCTATCATTAAGAATCTCTTTCTTTCATGTCAGTTACAACAAGGTACCAAGTCAATCAAGGGAAGTGACCCCCTATTGTCTTTAGCCAGTTACCACCAGTTAAGACTCGTCAACAACACAAGGGAAAAGAACCCATTTTCGATCAATCTCCTAAAAGTGAATCTGAAGTTTGTTTTAACCCAAAAGGTAATCCTAGTGAAGTGAGCACCTCTTTAGCACCACTTTCATCAAGTATGGACATGAGTTACACTTTCACTCGACAACAAAGAGAAGCCATGAATCAAACTCTTGAGAATATCTTCCAATGACATAGGAGAGAGTACGGTGGTTCTTCTCATGCTAGTCCACCCGGGTCACCTCCCAACAACACAAGATATTTAGATGCTCACCAACGAGCTGAGAGACATAAGAAAACTCACTCAGATTCAGGGTCACAACATGAGGACCAGAACAACAAATCTAGTGACCATCACATCAACGCAGCCAACGCAATAAGGCATTCAAGACAATCTTCTCCACTTAAAGATACCTCTTGATATGCAAATACCAGGTTGAAAAGCATTGAAAGGGAGAAACAAGCCTATCTAGATGAACAAGCCGCCAAAAAGGAGAAATTCAAACAACTAGAAGAAGAGGAATGTGCATTATTGGACATAAGCAAAAGAGTCACCCAAGAAGAAGAAGATAGGCTCTATGCACAACAACTCCAAAATTGATTCAATGGGAGGGGTACCAATACTGGGACCAACTCACCCCCATCTACCCCCTCACCAAGTCCTAGAAGAAGGTCAAGGACGCCCTCACGATCCCCAAGTCCTAGAGGAAGAAGGACTTCAAGATATGATCATCATAGGACATGATCGCCTCATAGACATTCAAAGCAACCCTCCCAACAAGCACATCATGGCTCACAACATGGAGGAAGCTATACCAACTTTGATAAAAATGGATTTTATGACTATGCAACAAGAACCATCTTTTCAAGCATATGTAGAAAGGTATGTGGAACAAAACAAGGATCAGTTCCTAGAAAGTCTCATCAACAAAGGTGCTAAGGTCCCATACAATTTTGATGTGGACCGAAAGGTAAAGAAGCAAGATCCATCAACTAATGAGGTGATCAAACAACTTCAAAGGGATATAGAAAGGATGAGGGCACCTAAGAGCACCTTTAATTTGGATTCCATATGTCCCAACCCAATCGACAAGAGTGTGGTGTTGGTTGAGTTTCCTAAGAAGGTGGAGTTTCCTACCTATGACAAATATGATGGCGTTGGTGATCCTCATGACCATGTTAGACAATTTTATATAATGAGTTTTTTTTTTCACCATGAAGACTCCTATTTAATGAGATTATTTCCAAGGAGCCTCAACGGTCAAGCCATGGAGTGGTTTACTAACCTTACTCCTCCAGTTAAGACATTTAAAGAGCTTGTGAAAAGATTTGTTCAACATTTTGCTTATAATCTATCAAGGTCGGTCACAATGCTTGATTTGTGCAAACTCAAACAAAATCAAGGGGAACCTTTTGTCACCTTCCTACAAAGATGGAGACGTTTGTGCTCAAAATATCCAAGGACAATTCTTGAGGAGGAAAGAATAGACATCATTGTGAGCAACTTGATACCGGAATTAAGATATGAAGTAAGGAAGATCCTATTTAATTCTTTTGATACCATGGTAGAGGTGGCCTGTCGCATAGAGGATGTCCTAAAAGAACAAGGAATTTTGGCTAAATCAACTAATAACAACAATAGCCACAACAACAACAATAATGGTAATAAGGACAAAAAGAAATCTTATTGGAATAAGAATAAGCAAGTGGTCAATGATGGACTTGTTGACTCATCACAACCTAAGAATGAAGGAGTTCTTAATCTCTCTCATGTAGTTCAAGCTATGAAGCTCCAAACATCTTCTGGACAACCAGAGAATAAACCCAAGTATCAAGGGAGACCTAAAAAGGAAAAGAGACAATTTACCAAACTTGGGGACTCCTATGCAGACATTTTCAAGACATTAATTGCTCACAATTTGGCACACCCTCAGGACCCTGCCAAGCACCGCATACCAGATCCTAAACCTCATTGGTGGGATGAGAAGGCCTTTTGTGTCTTTCACAATGGAATTGGACATGATATAGAAAATTGTTTTAGACTTAAACATCTTGTTCAAGACCTTATTGAGAGAAACAAATTACAAGTTGATGGTTTAACCACTAATGCGGATCACAAAGAATGGAAAGGCTGCTATCAACTACACTTACACAAATGCTGAAAATGTTATTAACATGCTTGAAGTGGCTAATGATAATGTCAACATGATGAGAGGGAAAGACCCTTATGGATATGATTCGGATTCAACTCCTATGCCTGATGAAGGACCCGTTGTGGTACTAAGAGGTCCTCACTCACGAAGGATGTCCCAAACCCTCAATGCTGTCACTAGAAGCCAGTCTCAAGCTCCCATTGTTATTAGAGGTCCTAACTCTAGTAAGTCTAAGCAGCCAGTGTCAAAGGGTGTTCTTCCAAAATCTGTTGTTGGTCCTGAGTTGAATTATAATCTTGTTGACCAATTACAACGTACACCAGCGCAGATTTCAATCTTTGAGCTTTTGGAACTATCCCCTAAGCATAAGCGTGTCATTGAGGATGCCTTGCGAACGGCTAATATCCCTAATGATATAGATGTAGATCAATTCCAGAATATGGTCAACCACTTGGCTAGCCCTCACTACCTTACATTCTCAGAGGAATATGACAAGTCATTAAGCCACCCACACAATTTGGCCCTTCATATAGAGGTTATGATTCACAAGACCCGTGTCAAGCGTGTGTTGATAGATGGGGGTGCTGGGCTTAATATTTTTTCTTTGAGCTTATTGAAGGCCTTGGGTTATTCAGAAGAAGTCATTAACATAAGAAAGAAAATAACTATCAAGGTTTATGATGAAGCAGAACGTAGTTCTAAAGGATTGGTCGTTCTTCCTATTCGAATTGGTCCTATAGAGAAAGACATTTTATTCCAGATTGTTGATGCCGGTCCTTTGGCTTACAATATTTTGTTAGGTAGACCATGGATACATGAGATGCAAGTGGTCCTATCTACCTATCATCAGTGTGTAAAATTCCCTGACAATGGAATAGAAGTTTGCATACCTGGAGACAGCACACTGTCAGTCAACACAATTTCAGCAGGGTCTCACATTCCTTTGAATAGGGAGGCTAACACTTTTGATACTGCATTTGAACAATGCAAGAATAAATTCAAGACCATAGATCTTGGTATGGGGGATTACAAATTGGATTCATTTACAAAATTGCCAATTTCCCCTAGGTCTTATGGCAGACCTTCTCAAGAAATGAAGCCCTCGTCTTCGGCCATGACATTGTTCGATAAGTTTATGGAATCCTCAGTTCCGATTCAAGAAGAAAAAGAAGAGGTTGCCGTTAGGGACTGGATTTACTGAGAAGAGAAATACCTACATAATGAGAATTTTGCACCTTCCACTAGAACTTATGGGAGAGGGTATACATTGGTCAAGAATATGGGTTATCCAGGACAGGGTCCCCTTAGTCATAGGCTAGATGCTAGGGCTGAACCTCTTAACCATGCCCTTTTTGGATGAAGGAATAAGTCAACAGTTGGCTTAGGTTTTGAAAATAAGAAACAAAAAAGTGTCCTTGTCTCAACTGCGACGGATAGTGACGATGACTCGTACTACACACCTAATCTCTCTAATCAACAAGACATGTCTGATGATTGGGTGCCTTCAACAAATCTCCTTTGGGGAGATTCACAAGATTTGACAACTGACAAGTATGAATGCTAGATTGACAATGGAAAGTGTTGCTATCCTAGCTGCGATGGATAGTAACAATGCTAGTATTAGAGAAGGGGAAACTCTTCCCAATCTTGAGGCTTCTACATCACAAGGCTCAAATAATGATTCATAAATAGACTCACATGAGTTCGAATGGGACTCACTTTCAAATGCAACAGTTGATTTGGACATGGATGTTGTCCATACTTATAGTACTCAACTTGATGTGACCAACGAGCCTAGTGTAGGACTGGAGGATTGGACTCCTCAAATTGCCTTAGTGGACGACGCTTCATTTGATAGGACAAATCCTGACTTGGGTATCTTAGGAGGGGACTAGATGAATCCTGATTGTATGGTCACCAGAGATAACACCTTCCATATAAACAATGTTGAACCTGTCATTGACCTACCCCTTGTTCACTATGACCTAATCGATTGGTCTCAGCGCCACCAAGAGCCTAGACTCCTCACCTTTCAGAATGATTACAAAATTGCTTGCTATCTGAATGCTCTTGAACCCATGGCCTCTTCCACCAGTGAACTGACAACAAGCATGATGAAACCTGATATTAAGTACCTCAGTCTAAAAATAAAAGAAAAAGAAAAAAATAAAAATAGGTCTGATGGCGAAAACCACCTTATGGCAGTATCAGAACCAAAAATAGTAAAAATAAATGACATATCCGAGGGTGAAAACCTCTTTGAGGCGCCTAAGGATGGGGTACTTAATAACTTGCCATGTTGCTTCCAAGATAGGTCATCAGTTCTTATTGAGCCTACGCAACTAGTGAATTTGAATACAAAAAAGGCTCCCCAAATAGTGCACCTAGCTCAATCTCTATCAGTTGGAGAAAAAGAGGCATATACAAAATTTTTGCAAAAGAAGAAAATCAACTTTGCTTGGACATATTCTGATATGCCAGGGCTTGACACTGATCTTATTATGCATCATCTATCTATAGCTCCAGGAATAAAATCGGTTAAACAAAAGTTGAGGAAAATGCATCCTCACATAGCTCTTCTTGTTAAAGCTGAATTAGAAAAGCTCTTACGTGCAGGATTCATTCGAGCTATCGAATATGCTGAGTGGATCTCTAATATTGTTCTAGTTTCAAAACATGATGGGTCCATTCGCATTTGCACAGACTTCAGAGACCTCAACAAAGCATGCCCAAAGGATGACTTTCCACTCCCTAACATAGACATGATAGTGGATATGACCGCGGGCTATGAGATATACTCTTTAATGGATGGTTTTTCTGGATATAACCAAATAAAAATAGCTCTGAAAGATCAAGAGAAAATAGCTTTCACATGTGCATGGGGAACCTATTGTTGGAACGTCATGCCATTTGGCCTAAAGAATGCAGGAGCAACATACCAGCGAGCTATGACCATAATTTTTCATGATATGATGCATAAGAACATGGAAGATTATGTGGATGATACCTTGGCTAAATCTAGGAAACGGGATACACACCTCGACGATTTGGAAGTGATTCTACATTGCATGGAATAGTTTCAGCTTAGATTGAATCCAAAAAAGTGTGCATTTGGAGTTGCCTCAGGTAAACTCCTAGGATTCATAATTTCAGCAAAAGGAATAGAGGTTGATCCCGAAAAGGTCCAAGCTATATTAGATATGCCACCTCCAACAAATATTAGTCAAATGAGAAGTCTTCAGGGACATCTTCAGTCGATCAGGAGGTTTATTTCTCAGCTTGCAGATAGAGAACAACCTTTTAATAAGACATTGCATAAGGGTGCTTCTTGCGTGTGGAATGAGGAATGCCAAAAGAGCCTAGATCATATTAAACAATACTTGGCTAATCCTCCAATTTTGATGCCGCCTATTCCTGGGAAACCATTGATTTTATACATTTCAGCAATAGAGTCTTCCTTAGGGGCATTGTTGGCTCAATTAGATGATACTGGGAAAGAAAGGGCTATTTACTACATTAGTCGTACCCTAGTATCTTATGCGATCAATTATAATAGCATTGAAATGTCTTGTCTGGTAGTAGTGTTTGCTTCCCAAAAGTTGTGACACTATATGCTCACTCATACTATACATTTGGTTGCAAAAATTGATCTTCTTAAGTACTTGCTTAGTAAGGCTGCTCTCATGGGTAGACTTGCTAAGTGGATGATGGTTTTGACTAAATTTGATATAGAGTACGTTGAGAGAAAGGCCATAAAGGGGCAAGCTATTGCTGATCAATTAGCTGATTTCCCAGTTAAGGATAGTATGCCTATTCAGGTAGAGTTCCTAGATGAACACATACTGTATATGACTACCCGCACTTGGAAGATGTTCTTTGATGGTTCCCACATGCAAAATGGATTAGGTGCTGGAGTATTATTTGTCTCTCCACATGGGTACAACATTCCAAAGTCTTACAAACTTTTATTCCCATGTACAAATAATATTGCCGAATATGAAGCTTTGACCAATGGATTGAAAATGGCTATAGAATGGAACATAACATAATTACATGTCTTTGGGGATTCACAGCTAATTATCAACCAAGTCAATGAGGAGTATCAAACTGAGGATGATAAATTGGTACCTTACAAAAAGATGGTTGAATCATTGAGACATTACTTTACATTTGTGACATTTCAACAGATCCCCAGGACAGAGAACAAAGCTGCAGATGCTATGGCTACATTAGCTTCACTCCTACAGTTGGAACAACATGAATCCAGATTTGAATTCCTGGTGGAAGAGCTACACCATCCCATATTTGACTCATCTGAAAGCCATGTCATTTGTACCCTTGTCACACATGAATCTTCCTGATATGGTGCTATCTATTCATATCTCCATGATGGCATCATCCCCAACACATTCAACCATTCTGAACGCTGAAACCTTGTTCGCAATGCCTCCCGCCACACCCTTATCTCTGGTGATTTATATAGGAGGGGTTTAGATGGGACACTCCTTAGGTGCTTGGAAAAGGAGGAATCTGACCAAGCGTTAGCCGACATCCACGAGGGCATTTGTGGTGGACATTCCAATAGTCTTGCCATGGCCCGAAGGTTGCTTAGGGTGGGGTATTATTGGCCCACGATGCAGATAGACACAGTAGCCTTTGCTAAGTCTTATGAAAAATGTTAGAAACATGGAAACCTGATTCATGCTCCAGGTAGGGAGTTGATTCCTTCCATTTCTCATTGGCCATTTCAGCGCTGGGCCTTTGATCTAGTTGGGCAGATTCATCCCAACTCATCAGGTGGACATAAGTTCATTATTACTACTACTGACTACTTCACAAAATGGGTGGAAGCCGTACCACTTTCTGTGGCTTCAGGGAAGACTATCTCTTTGTTCATCTTGAATCATATTATTTGCCGATTTGGAGTACCTTCTGAGATTATCACTGATAATGGAGGTCAATTCAAGAATAAGGACCTAAAGCATTTATGCAAAAAGTTTAAAATCAAGCAACATTGGTCCTCCATTTACTTTCCATAGGGAAATGGACAGGTAGAGGCTTCCAATAAAACCATCCTTAAGATTCTTCATAGGACAGTGCACAAGAATGGTAGGGATTGGCACTTGCAAATCAATCCAGCACTATGGGCTTACAGAACTAGCATTCGTACACCTACAAGAGCTACTCCTTTTGCTCTTACCTATGGCGCTGAAGCGGTGTTGCCCTTAGAAGTAGAGATTCCTTCACTTAGAGTCTCACTCAAAGGATTGATAACAGATGAGGATTACCGCGCCATGAGGTTATAGGAACTTGAACTTCTAGATGAGAAGCGTAAGGCTTCATTTGATCATATGAGAGTGTATCAGAAGCATATGTCCAAAGCATTCAACAAGAAGGTTCGCCCTAGGGAATTTCAGATAGGTGATCTTGTTTTGAGAGAGAACCCTAAGAATCAACAGAAAAGAGAACAAAAGGGCAAGTTTGAACCTAATTGGCTTGGACCATACATTATTACAGCTGCTTTTGGTACCGGTGCATATTTACTATTAGATCCCGATGGAGAACAGCTCCCTGATCCCATCAACATTTTGCACCTAAAGAAGTTCTATCCTTGATGCCTGTTTCTGTCTGGGGGCATCCTTTGTACATACTTTATGATCCTAAAAAAATACCAAAAAAATTCATATATGATGCTGAAAAAATCCTAAAAAGCATAAAAAGTCCTGAAAAAATACAAAAAAATAAAAAAATGCAAAAAATTCAAAAAAATAGAAAAAGTGCCTTGGTGAAAACCTAGAAACAGGCGCCTTGGTAGCAAAAAATACAAAAAAATAAAAAAATAAAAAAATAAAAATAGATTCCAAGTGGTGAAAACCTGGAAACATGCGCTACTTGAGGCCTTTGCACCCTTGTCTTTTAGCATGCATCCTCGACACTTAGCCTTTCTCCATCATGTCTTGACCTTATTTGACTTGGTCTAGAATTGGTCTTTGTCTTTGTCTAGGGGGCATACCTGTTTGCATTGGTCTTTTAGGTGCATGTCTCTTGGGGCATTTCACAAAAGGTGTTTTTCAACACCACTCCAAATAGTGTTTTTCAACACTACCCTTGCGTCGAGTGTTTCTTAACACTTATCAGATGTCTTACCCAATAGTCTAAGTTTGATGCGATATTTCTCATTTGTAGATGCGATGATCAGAGTCTGACTCTATGACCAACACACACGCACTTAAATAATTAACTTGTTGAGATATGTTGAATTTATTTTTCTTTGTGTGCTATCTATGAGGATTTCTTTGACGAGTGGTCTCTCCCTGAGAAGTTTTCGATGATGCATAGCTAGAAGACTGAGGGTATGAGAACATGTTTTCTTTCTTTATCTACTTATGGGTATAGTTTGTTGATCCTAACTGTCATGAGCATTTATGCTGGTCCTACTTGACACTATGGATTGACAAGGTATTATCCTTGATTGTTTTATGCAAGTACATGCTTCTAGTTATCCTGACTTTCATGTGTCTTGATACAAGCATAATCTCACCATATCAAACTTAGGTGATCTCATTGCATTAGTCATCTAGACCTACAGGTCTTTGATGCCTAGGTGGGATTTCCACATTTCTATCCGATAAAGATCATATTCATATCCACATAGTTATGCCAGTGTGCATTGTATGATTTTACGACGCTACCAATAACGCTCGATGATGATAATTAGATGTCTATTAGCATTGTGACCTTGCAAGTCAACCACTTTCATAGTAGTTTGCATTTTTAGGTTCATGTTAGTCTAGTGTTGCATTTTGCATATGGAGAGAGCACTCATTTTCATCATTTACGGACTAGTTGGTCAACTGTGCTCATTTTCTGATTCTTCTTGATCGTATCTTTCATTTCTAGTCTCTCATATCACATAATTTTCTATCCATTTTCGGACTCGAAACTAAAATCTGAGTTGCGTTTCCAAATTTTCTCATTCTTCTACGTAGTTGACTGACCTTTTGAGGCATAATTCTTCAATCTTTGGTGGAATTTCTTCCTTCCATGTCTCTCATATTTTCTAGTCTTTCATTCACTCTATTTCTAGTCTTCTATTTCTATTCTTCTACTTCCTCACTGGGGCATGTTTCACCGCCTAATGGTTACCCTATTGACCTATACATTCAATTATGATTTTATTATGATTTGATCAACCTTATCGATTTGCTGTCTCTCCTCTACCTGATTTTGATTTCAATTCCGAGGGGGTAGTACCTATGGGATTCTCATCCCTGATTCTCTTGATTTTCCTGATTCAGACATCTTTTGTGAGCTTTTGCTCAAATTTGAGATTCTTATCTCTTACTTTGAATATGATCCTGAATCAAACTCATGTTCAAAGGCCTTTGTTTACATTTTTTCTGGATGTGATCCCGAATCGACCTCATATCTGAGTTGTTTTGTGATCCCAGATTGATCTCACATTTCAACTTCATTCTTTGACTACATGTGTTCCCAAATCGATCACACATTAGTCAAAGAGGGGCAAATGTATGCACCCAAAAATGGTCACCTAGACTTTGGGCCCCATTTATTCGATTTATCAACCCTGAATCATTTTGATCAATAATCAATATTTTCAACATTATCAATTTCTTGATCAAGTCTTAATTTCGATCATATATTGGATTTTTATCCTATGGGCTAACCATTTATCCTAAGCCTTTATTTAAAAGGAATTTCCTCCCTTTTTATTAAATAAAAAGCCCCCACTTTCCTCTTATCCTAAGTTGCACAAATAAAGTATTATTCCTATTTTATAAAAAGGAGAAAAACACTTTTTGTCTCATATGGACATAAAGTCAACTCCTATTTTCCTATTGGAGGATACTTGCACACATGGATTGCTCCTCTTTCAAGCTCCACCGCTGATTAAGACTTTTTGTCTCTTAATCTCAATGGTCCATTTCACCTCATTTCTTATAAAAGGAGAGCTCTCTCCCTCATTCTAGGACACTTGTTTTATGCTAACTCTATGCTGCAGGAATTCTTTGGAGCTTTTTGGAGATCATTGTTGCATTGCATTTTAGAGTTCTTCATTTGCTTCATAATTTAGTTTCCATTCTTGCATAGTAGTTCATGTTTATGCTTTCATAGCTTAGATTTCACTTTCAAGCTTTAGAATAACTCATCTAGCTTAATAGGAAGGGTTGTAACACATTGCTATTTCCATTTCATAGCTTAGTTTGTACATTTTCATTCTCATTCTTAGCTTGCATTGCATTGCATTTCCATTTGATTCTTTGGAGATACTGGCACTCTTGCCTTTGTCTTCATTTGAATCTCTCATTGTATAGTTGACTAGCAAGGTCACAAGCTCAATGGCTCTAGCTGAGAGCAAATCCATAATCTTGCAACTCCATGCATAGAGAGCTATGGATCGATTTATGAGGGCTCATTCTTGAGTTTCCTTGCATGTAAGGATTCATAGAAGTGCACAACTTTTGTGTATACAGTTAGCACATCAAAAATCAAATAATCTGCAAGTAAAAACTCTGCCTAGCTACAACAATTCAAACCAAAAAGCTAAAAATCCAAATCTTGCAAGCCAAAAGAACCAAAACAGTCAACTACAGGTCTGGGTGACAGTCTGCTATCAGAAAAGAGATCGCATGATACTTCACAGTATAGGAGTGCGATACTTTCTTTCTGTGCGACAAATCACACTGTGTCCAGACGATGAAGTTCTGTATGGCTGCACAACAGAAACCTGTATAGCCGAATGATACTTTTAATGGAAAAGTATCACACGGGTATATAATGAAATATCACACGATATTGGAAGACTGTCATACAATAATCTATCAAAAAAATAGAGAGCTAAAACATCAAGCTAAATGATGATGAAAAATTGATGGAAATGCATGAAAAGTAGGACAAAACAAGAGTGTTCTACCCCATGGTGGGCGCCAAAAATGTACACTGAAATTGTGCACTTCTCTAAGTCATTACTTCCAAGAGAATCCATGAATGAGAAACCTTGAGAATGCGACCTAGAGCTCCCTATGCATGGAGTTGCAAGGATGTTTGGATTGCTCTCAGCTAGAGCTATGAAGCATATGACCTTGCTAGTCAACCACACAATGGGAGATTCAATGAGACAAGGGCAAGAATGCCAATATCTTCAAGAATTTAAATGAAATGCAATGCAACTATACTACTATGAAAATGCAAGTAAGTTATGAAAGGAAAATGAAAGTGTTACAAATCCTTGCTAATTAAGCTATGTGAGCTAAACTAGAGCATAAAGGAAACTAAACTAGAAATGCCATGAAAACTAGGTTAAAATGCAAGAATGAAAACTAAAAGTAATAAGATCTCCAAAGCTCCAAAAATCTCCAAGAAAACCTGCAGCATAAGATTAGTATTCAAAAGTTGGGTCCTAAAATGAGAAGAGAGCTCTCCTTTTAAAGAAATTGAAAAGGAATGGACCACGAAGATTAAGAGGCAAAATAGTTGATCAAGGGTGGAGTTTGAAAGAGGGATCAATCCATGTGCACAAGTCTCCTCCAATGAGAAATAAGAGTTGACTTTTGTGTCCCATGTGAGACAAAAAGGGATTTTCTTCTTTTTATAAAATAAGAATAATATTTTATTTGTGCAACAAAGAATAAGAGGAAAAGTGGGGACTTTTTATTTAATAAAAGGGGAGGAAATTCCTTTTAATTAAATAAAGACTTAGGATAAAATGGTTAATCCATAGAATATTATCGAATAAATGATAGAATTAGGATTTGATCAAGGAGAATTAATTTGAAAATTGCCAAGTGTTGATTCAGGAATTGATAAATTAAAGAATGGGGCCCAAAGTCTAGGCGACCATTTTAGGGTGCATACAACAACATCAACCATTTTGCCAATCGGCTAGGGAGATCAGTTTGTGAGAAAAGATGTTTCAAAGGATCAAATTTGACAATCACATTAACTTCAACATTTATAAGATAATGCCTAAGTTTCTGACATGCATAAACTACAGCTAGACATTGTCTTTCTAAATCTGTATATCATGTTTCATAATCAAGTAAAGTTTGACTAATGTAATACACAGGTCTTTCTTTACCATTATCATCAATTTGAGATAACAACGCACTCACGAAATGTGGAGTCGCTGAAGTGTATAATTGAAATGGTTTATCAAAATTAGCAGGATGCAAGATAGGAGGATTCACAAGATATTCTTTAAATTGCTCAAAAGTTTGTTTACACTCATCATTCCAAGAGAAAGTAGTATCCTTTCTAAGCAAGGAAGTAAAAGGGATAGTTCGGTCTGCTAAATTAGAAATAAAGTGATGAATAGCTTGTATTTTTCCTTGTAAACTTTGTAACTAGGAAATATTCTTAGGAGGAGACATATTAACAATAGCTTCAATCTTTTTAGTATCTACTTCAATGCCTCGCTTAGAGATTATAAATCCTAACAATTTACCGGAATCAACTCCAAAGCCACATTTCTTAGGATTCAATCTCATATTATATCTTCTAATCCTTTCAAATATCTGTCATAAAATAGTAACGTGGTCTACTCTGTTTATAGATTTTGCCAAGATATCATCCACATAATCTTTAAGAATCTTATGAATGTAATCATGAAAAATCAGTCATAGCTCGTTGATAAGTTGCTCCCGCATTTTTTAATCCAAAAGGCATCATGACCCAAAAAAAGGTTCCCCAAGGTGTTATAAATGTAGTCTTAAATTAATCTTCAGGGGGGATAAAGATTTTATTATATCCCGAAAAACCATCCATAAAAGATAACAAGGCATGGCTCGCTGTTGAATCCACAATCATATCAATACTAGGTAACGAGAAATCATCTTTCAAGGATGCCTTATTTAAATCTCTAAAATCAGTGCACATCCTTATCTTATTTTCTCCTTTTGACATAGGCACAATGTTTGAAATCCAATCTAAGTAATCAATAGAATGGATAAATCTAGAATCCAATAGTTTTTCAATTTCACCTTTGACTAACAAAGCAATTCATGGATTCATCTTTCAAATTTTCTGTTTCACAAGTTTCATATTCAACTTTAAAACAATGTTATGAGTAACAATCTTAAAATCTATACCCGACATATCAGAATATGTCCAAGCGAAGATATCCTTAAATTCAAGAAAAAGGGAAACCAACTGATCACGTTCATCCTGATTCAAACATTTCCCAATTTTTATCATCCTTTCAGAATCATTTTCATCCACTTGTATATCAATAGTTTCAGTGATTAACAAATCACTTCTTATCAGAGAATCCATTAGTAAAGGCAGGGTATTTGATTCTTCATGTTCTCCAAAATAAGCATCTATTTTTAAACAATAAGGATTTCCTCGTTTGTGATGAAACTTAGGTAGATCCTCATAAACCCCTAAAAATTCCATTAAGGCTTCATCTTTAGGAAAAATATCCAAAGAGGATTGTTGATCAAGATCAATAAGGAATGGGTTAACCAACTTCAACTGTCCACTTGAAATATGATTACCATTAGGAGGAAAAGCCGATGGTTGTCTATAAGGATTGAATCCTAATCCATATGTATGATCATAAACCTCATTATCCAAAGGTACTTGTATACCTTGTTCATATTTACCACATCCTTTTCCATTAAATCCTGATTTCTTAAGCAAATGATAACCAGGACCCTATCGATCAGTCATGTTAGAAGGAGTCCAAGGAGAAACATATGTCACAATGTCATAACAATCAGACTTTATAGTGTCAAGCATTTCATTAATCGAAGCGGCAACAAAATTACTTTTTAATTCTTCAAAAAACAAAGAAGAAATAATTTTTTTTTTCTCAAATTCATTCTATTGCTTCATGAATTCCAAATCACAGACCTTATATTCTCCAATAAACATTGGATTAAAATCCAATGTCCCCCAATCATCCTTAGTCAAGGAAGAAGAAGAAGATGGAGCTTCTTGTTGTTGAATCTCAGATTATTTTATCTTAGATTGTTGTATCTCCGATTGTTTTTCAATCTCTTTACTAGGTTGAATAGGTTCAGAGATTTTAGCATATTCTGCATTTAAGCAAGGGTTTGGGGCATCATCTGCATGTAATGTATACATTAAGTTATTATAGATGAACCTAATCTTGCGATGAAGAGTAGAAGGAACTGCATGCATAGTATGTAACCATGGTCTTCCTAAAAGAAGGTTATAGTTGAGAGGTCCAGGCATAACATGAATATGAGTATTTAGAATAAATGGACCCACTTTAATAGGTAAGGTAATAATGCCCAAAGTTCTTTTCACAATATTGTCAAATCCACGTATAGGAATAGGAGTATCTTCGAATGATACTCTGATTAATAGAGACAGCCACCATAAGAGCATCATATTGATTTTGCACCTCTAGGAAAGGTAAATCATTATTAAAAAACACAATAGAAGGTATAGAAGGCATAGTATGCATACAATCCAAAATAGAATGAATGTTTTCTTGATTAGGAGGTGAAGTAGGAAGAGTAGATAGAGCTTTTTGTAATGCCTCATGATATGTCAGGGAGGTTTGAATTAATTCCCATAAAGATATCTTAGCAAGAGTAACACGTAATTGGTCAACTAAGTTGTACTCCTTAAAGGTAGATGGATACCTAGGTGCTTGAGGAAGCGTAGGTTGAGAAGGAGGTAAAGAAACCAGAACATTAGGTTGAGGGTTATTTCGTGTGCGATAAGCATGTGAAATAGAATCAGTGTTATCAAAGAAATCCAAAGGATCTCTAGGTTTACCCTTAATTGTTATATGAGGACATCCTTTTACCATCATCAAAGGTGTAGGATATATCATTTTAGGTTTATCAATGTTACAAATAGTGGGACATGAAGGTAACCATGCACACACCCTATGGTAAAGGTCAATTGGAGAGGTTGTGGAGGAGAGTGAAATAGGAATAGGATCCATGGAGATCGTATTCGAACCATTTTCATCCTCACTACCATGTACCTCATTAGGGAATCTATCCTCTTGTACAATAAAAGCATCATCAAAGTATTCAAAACAAGAATCATACATGTTGAATACAAAGAAAGCACTAAAAACATGAAAATGTAAATATTTTTGTATTTTTAAAGGAATTTTGCAATTTTTTTGTATTTTTGAGATATAAATGCAAGAAATCTAATCTTATGCAAGATTTAAATCTAACACCATAAAATAAAGAGTTGTCGTAAACAAGTTCACCAAAATGAATAGGTGGAAAATGGAAGCTTAGTAATGTACCTAACACTCAACACCTTTTCATTTGTAATAGACTTGAAGTTGAATGACATAAGTAAATCTGAAAGTACTTGGAAATTAAGTAGGTTAAGATACATACCTCATCATGAAACTGATTTAGAAATGCCTATTTTCTGAAGTCCATGTGAGGTTTCAGAAGATTCTGCAACCAGATCCATGATAAGAAAGCTGAGATGGAGAAAACCCAAAAAAGTTTCATCTTTCCGGTAGCAAGTCAACTTTGACCCTCATAAAAGGTCAAAGACTACATTTTTATTCTGAAGCCCGATTCTAATTTCATTTGTAGATCCTGGAAGTTTGGCGAAAAGGGTACTCAAATATGTCCTTTGATTCTCGAAACAACGATTGTAGATATCTGAAAAAGGGGGTTTTTGGGGTGGCTATATAGGGTTTTGCCTTAGTCAAACCCCCATTTTGGTGATCTCCACCTCCACAAATAGTCAATTAAAATAGAATGTGTGTGTGTGTATGTATTGAAAGTGTGATGCCAAGATCTAATCCTTTAGATCAAAACCCTAGCATGAATGTGTATGAAATAACAATGCTTAGATTTGAATGAGATAGAAAAGCATACCAAGCCCCCAAGGCTAAAGTAATTCTACCAAACTCACAATCAGTAATTGCTACTTCATGATTGAATCTTTGAATGCTTGAAAGTTGATAAGGGTGGATCAAGGAAGAAAGTATCTCTCTTGCTCCAAATATGTGTTCACAAAGATGCTTGATGTCAACAATGGATTGATCTTCTATATCATCCTCTTGCTATCTTGCATCTTCACCATTCCTTGCTTGCTTGAAATCTTCTTGTTCATGAAATTGACTCCTTAAGAGCACTTTATCATGAGAATGCTTGATTGTACTTGGTGAAAATGAATGCAAATGAGAGTCCTTATATAGAGGTTTCAAGGTGAGGCTCCTAGATCAATGTGAGGAACCATAATTCAAATTTCACCTCAAATTAAGGTCCAATCACAATAACCAACTAAGGAGGGAAAATAATTAAATGAATTTCAAATTAAAACCTTTTCACACTCAGATCTGAGAGCCCGTTATTGATTTCGGGGCCCGTCGGGACCAAATTTTGAAAGAGGGGCACAAATTTCGGAGGAGGTCAGAATCGAGGTTGGGAGTGACCTAGTCAAGTTTGAGCTTGATCTTGACCTAGTCATGATCAACATCAAATTTGATCCTGTGGGCCCAGATCCAACCAGAATCAGGGTAGGAGGTCTCGGGGATGCCCAAAGACCTAGAAATGATATCAAAATAGAACATAATGCTAGAGATAGACATAAAATCCTATGATGATTATGATGAAGGTCAAGAGGACCTATTTATTAAGTCCTACCTAGAAAATAGAGCCATGGAAAAAAGGGAAATTAAGGAGAATCCTCAGGATCCTAACCCTAATTTCACCTAAAATGAAGAAGATAAGTGCAAAATGCATCCTAAATGAAAGTCTATCATGATAAATGTACTAAAAGAGGGTGCTAAACCTATCAAGATGGAAGTGCTTCCATTTTAAGATGATACAAAAATATACATGACTAGGAACTCTAAAAGGTGGTAAGAACTTATTATGTGCAGCTAAGAAATTAAACAATTATGTATCACTCTAAAATAAACATCGAAGACACTAATGAGTTTGAAAAACATCCAATTTAGAAATGAGTATTCCTCAAAACAAAAAAAAATCTCAGTTCACCAATGACCAGGTCTAGGAATAGTATGTGTTGCTTTATCTAATTTGTATGGTTCTCGATGAATGCTTTCACAAATGTGTTGAATGTTTCATTCGTGTCATCAAAGTTAGGTCCTTTGATGTATTATATCTTGATGCCTTGGGAGTATAAATAGATCTCTAATTTCTTGTATACCTATTAGAAACTTGTTGATTCTTCTTGTAATGCCTACATTCCACTTTTTGATACATCATTTCTTTAATTCATTCTTTTGATAGTAGCGAGTAGATTTTCTTATAAAAATATTGGGCAGTATTTCTTGTATCCCTTACAAATACATGTGTAATGCAAAATGTGCAAGAAAATATTTTAGTTGTATTCACAATATTTTTCAATGCCTTACTTGCAACATTTTAGTTCTTGAACAATTTATCTTTATATCTATTCAAGAGGTCTTGACCTTTTATTGATTTGCCTTCAACTATTTTTTTGGTTTCTCCTGATCTTCTTTATCAACAACAATAACCTTGTGGAGCTTCTCTACATTTGTTGGCTTCATCTTATAAAATTTGAGGCATAATCCTCCAACATCATTAGGATTATTCAATAATAATTTATATTTCTTATGTTAGACTCACCTTGTCATTAATTTAGTGATAGGCTTTTATAGTCTTCTTTATTATCCTATCTACTAGGCTCTACAATTCTTCTCTGGACTCTTTAGTAGTTGAAAGGAAATTATTGATCCCTATGAGGCTCATGACTAAATAAGGGCAGTTGGGAAGCTTCATAGGTGTGGGACAAATTATGCCATGTGAAACAACCTCTAGGATTTTAGAAGTCATGTCTTCGTGAGTGTTGTTTGGGAAAAAGGAAGGGAGCAACCTTTAAAAAATAACCTAAGCTAAGGGAGGTGAAATGCCAAATCAAAGCTTGTAGGATGGGGATAAGAATATGTGATATAACATTGGAAAGGGTTTGATCCTTCCTGGTTAGAGATTTATACCTCCATTCCCATTAGACATGATGCACCATAGACCCTTCATTGTTGGTTGGGAGAACAAGATACCAAAGTCATCAAACATAGGAAAAAAATGTTTGTATCCCAACCATGGAAAGCACCTACAAGGGTCTGAATAAAGGCACAAATATCCTAAAGAGTGTGCTATTCTTTTCACCCACATACATGATACATGAAACACCAAGAATGGGTTCTTGCTTCTAGATAGAAATAGTTTGAATAAGGATCTAGTGAAAAGACCACAACCCCTAAAGCTAACCTTCCTGAGGAGCAGGCTACAAGTGATACTTGAATCCATCCTCTATTCTAGATGTATAGTGAGAAGAGATAAATTGTCACTATTACAAGCACATCTAAGCAAACAAAAAATATTACACTAACATAAGTAAATTGGACCAGACCCATAAAGAATTAGTACAGGACGCTTTGATTAACAAAAAGAGAAAAACAACACAGGAACCGTCCCCATAATTCATTAAGAGAAAACATGCCAAGGTTGGAGAATATGCCCCAGAATATAAATGTTGCAATATACACCTTTGTCCAACAAGCCATAAAGTCTTGTTCTCATAAATTAAAAACCTCTATAAAGTTACAGTAAATTTCTTAATGCATTGAACAAAAGTCTAATGTTCTAACCTCCTACTTTCGAACAGGCCCCTAGGTTTTATAGAAGAACCCTTAGTCGATCTGATCATTAGAATGGTTACAATTAGTTACAATCGACCGACATGCCAAATAATCAGGCATGAAACTCTTGATCTTCCATGCTATGGACAAGTGTGTCTTTTTAATTGATTATTCACAACATGCATGCTAGCTGGGATAAAAGAATAAATTATGGTGGCTCGAGCTAGGATGACCATGATTGCACAAACTAATCTAAAAGTGTGTTGTAGATAGCTATTAAGCTTTCATTAGTCATGGTGGCATATTCTTGGAGTATACGTTGGTGGGTCCCTGCAACTACAGATGTTCGTGGGGGACACACATCGTGGTGGTGGGACTCAAAGGAGAGAAAGCCTTCGCAAAGTGGTTTGAAACCTTGATCAATTGACATGTGTCAATCTTCATCGGGAGGCTTTGTCAATGCGAATGTGTCTTACATGTTGGTGTGGTCAAAGGTTGGAAATAAAGGTGGCGAGGCTTACTAGTGTAGATGATATCTACAATTCTTAGAAACTTTTAGGGGATCTTGGCTTGTTGAGAATGGACCTTGCATCTGTGGTTGTGCTAATAATAGCCTTATCCATTGGGCTAGAGATTCTACTCACATCAAATTTCTTTGATCAACTGTCTTTGGTGAGTTTGTTGGTTTCATGACCATTGTGCTGGAAATATCTACAAATAGAAACCAAAGTTATAGCTTTCTCTGAAGAAGGAAAATAAAAACATTAATCAACCAATGAAGGTCAAAGCAGAAGGTCCAAGGTGCAGAGGAAACCTGCAAGAGGAAAAACTACAATGGGGAGAGAAAAGTCTAAAAGTATCAAATAAGTTAGCCTTAAATAGACATTAATTCAATGCAATAATTAAATGATTCATTCTGGAAAACTAGATAGTCACAGAAGAAAGGGGTACACCGAGGTTAAAAGGAAGCCAATGCCTTTATTTCTGGCTTCATAACGTAACTCTATGTTTGATACCTCATTATTAGAAAAAAAAATACATCAATCAGACAGTTGATTAACTTGTCAAATGATGAAAATAGCTTATCTATGGATTCTTGTGTGTGCAAGAGTTAATCCTTTCCCTTATTAAGATGATGAATGGTTTCCACCTGCCCATTATGCTATGTAGGCAATATTTGTTCTATAGTTGACTGGATAGAGCCTTATTGCTAGTCAGGCATCCATAGCCCCGACAAGGTTATCTCCTTGACAACTGATAACATTTCTCTACTACCAGTTAGGCATTCATAGCCCCAGAAGAGTTTCTAGCATATCCTAAGATTGCACTTTTTACATTTTTGCTTTATTTTTCTTTTATTTCCTTTTAATTACTTTGCCTTTTTGGCTTTAGTATGCATGAATGACTATGCCATCATTCCTTTAGGCTTGTTGCCAAGGTGGTAGCAGAATAATCTCTAATTTTTCACCTGACTGACTGAGGAAGGACATCTCATCAACATTAATATGGGTAATTAAATATGAAGTGTGTAAAATCTAGTTAGGTATCATTATTTTTCATAAAATGATAGATATTAATACTAAATGCTATGAAAATTGTGTTAGTACCTTGTGATATCAAATAGAATCTTTCATTTTAAGCCAAAATAAATGCATTTGCCCCTTTTTCTAATGCTTAAGGCATACAGATCTCCTCTAACCGCACTATAAGTAGCTAAAATTGGGCTTGAAGACCCAAAATGAACAAATGGAAGTCCTTAAAAAATGATTATAGTACTTTTAGTAATTGATGTGGTGATCTCCTATCAACATAATAAATGCTTTATGCCTGCGAGATGGTTACTTGCTCTATAAAAAGGACATCTCTTTTGAAAGGTGGCATAAGGTATTTAGTAGAAGCAAAGGGCCATAGGTGTAGGATTTGAAATTGTAGTCCAAAATCCTAGATACACTAGTGAGATTGAACAACCCTCTACCTCAAGTCGAACCTTTTATGGGGTATATAAACGATAGTAGCTAACTACATTGACAAGAACCGATGACCACTTGGTCCTTACTACACTTAAGTGGGTGTTTAGCAAGGATTTGTTGCATAGTGATGACTATTTTAGGATCAACATAGACATCTCATCTAGGTCTATGGGTTCTCTTCTTAACCTAGAGGAACCTAGGGATGTCATAAATTTTCTTGTAGTGGGAATGTTCAATAGAGTTCATTGCGGGGGCCTTGAGGATGTGTTGGTTGTGGCTCACTATGGCTTTGGGTTGTCATTGGAAACTAACTTGAGGATATTCCTTGAGACTGGAGTGGAGGTACTGTGAGTTCCTTTCATTTCAAACTTCTACTTCAAGCCTCTTTATGTACATTGTTTCTATGTACAACAGGGGGTGGATTTCTTGAATAAATATGTGGACCCAAATGTGAAAATGGAAAAGGAGTGGTTGGAGGAATTCTTCCTAATGATTCTCTTCAAGCAAGCCTAGGAATCTACTATTGAGTCGAGTGACAAAGAATCTTTCTACTCATAAGATGGTTCAGAGGGTAGCAAGGATGACTCAACTGGAACTGACTCTAGTGATGTGTGACTCATAGTGCCTAAAAAGTATTTTTCTTTCCAAAAAAAACTGTCATGATACAAAAAAATATAAACGATGAAGAAAAATATCTCATTTTCTTTGTAATTTTGATTTGTAAATAGATACCAAAGATAAATGAAAAATATGACTTTTTCTCACTCCTTTATCTGTGTATCTATTTGATTTTCACCATCTAACATTTAAGAACCACACTTTACCTTAAAGAATGAACACTACTATTTTTTTTTTTGTAAGGCAATGAATTATCATAACAAGGGACCCAATACTACACACAAAAATGATGGTCAGAGAATACCTTCTCGGAAGAGCGCAAAAATGGGGAACAACTAAAGCATTGGCATGCTTGCTTTTAATAAATAAATGGAGTGTTAGTACAAAAAAATTAATTTACCATTAATAAAGTGCTTAGTTATATGATGATGATAAACATTAGAATCATAATGTAGACTAACAGTGGGGACTGAAAATTATACATGGGACACCAACAACGTGTCACCTTGTGCAATAACACTTATTGAAAAGAAAACTAACTAACCTAACTATTTACACTAACTTAACAATTAAACTAATTACAAAAACCATTTACTGGTATGAAAAAATAGTTACCCTGGTGACCTATCTTTTTCCTTTTAATTAATAACTCCACAAGATTTTGACAAAAGAAAGGCAACATGGGTTTTATCCTTCTTATGTGTAAAACGTTAGGGATGAGAACATAATGGTTCATTTCAAGTATTTCCCCCAACATCAGATGAGAGGACATCTCAAAACCTTTGAAAAAGTTCTTTTCATGCTTTGTTGTGAGCATGGGTTGATTCGTCTGGTAAGTTATGGGTTGGGATAAATCCCTGATTGGGCACCCGCGGGTGCACCCAAAATGAGTGCAACAAGGAATGTGTTTGTTTGTTCCTTAACCTCGACAACTATTGGTTCTTTGATTTAGGGTGCTAGGGAAGGCTCCACTTGGGTAGTTGGAGTACATATCGAGTGTTGCATAAAAAGCTTCAAGATCATCCTATAAAATAAAGTCCTTGTTCTCTAGCTCTCTCTACTCATTATGGGCCTCGAGAGAAGGCTCCTAGGGAAATGCCTCATTTTATGGAACCTCATAAATATCCAATACTCGTGTGGAAAAAACCTCCTCATCTTTGAAAAAATAAGGGAGCTCAAAAAAGAGAAAACTTAGATCATTAGTCTTCAGATGTGGTAGGGGAAGACTCTTATCATAAAGTAGGCTCATTTGTATCAATTGTGGGTCATGTTAAGCTTGTTCATTTTTCTACTTTGAGCAACAAACTATTGGTACACCCTCAAATAAGGAAATTGTATCTAGCATAAATCATTGGAAAGAGAAATCTAAAAAATCATTCCAATTAGATTCACCTCCCATCGGATATGAATACTTTGGACAACATGCATGCATGACCTGATCCTTAGGAACCAATGATTTTTCTAGATATGGCTCCTAGGGGAAAACCTCAAGTGTGTTCATGGCTCAATAATTCACAGCTTGAGCTAGAAATTTTCTAATATTTCCTCTAAGATAGGAACTGAATCCCCCTAAAAAAGGATAAGGAGCAACCCAATCATAAAAAATGTAGTAGCTTGGATCCATGTTTAATCAAACCCTAAATTTTCCTTACCATGTGCACTTGATGGCTTCATTCAAGCCAAGTAATCCAAAGCATATATTGGCTTGGCGACTGCATTTAACTTTGTCCCACCGAGTGTGAAAGAAAATATTATTTATCCCTAAGAGGCTCACACGTAAATAAGGGCAGTTGGAAGCTTCACAGGTGTGGGACAATTTTCACCCTGTGAAACAACCTTTGATATTTTAGAAGCTAGCCCTTCATGAGTAGTGTTTGAGAAAAAGGAAGGGAGAAACCTTTAACAAACAACCTAAGCTAAGGGAGGTGAAATGCAATATCAAAGCTTATTGGATGGGGCTAAGAATATGTGATATAGAATTTTTAGGGGTTTGATCCTTCCTAGTTAGAGATTCATACATTTATTCCCATTTATACAATGCACCATAGACCCTCCATTATTGGTCAAGAGAACAACATGCCAAATTCATCATACATATGGAAAAAATGTTCATATTCTAACCGTGAGAAGAACTTTCAAGGGCCCGAATAAAGGCACAAAGCTCCTAAAGAGCATGCAATTATTTTCACCCACATACATAGTACACAACATTGCTTGTGAGAAGAAGTTTAGATGATAAAAACCAAGAATGGGTTCTTGCTTCCAAACTAATAGTTTCAATAAGGGTCAAGTGAAAATACCACAACCCCTAAAACTAACCTTCCTAAGGATTAGGATGCAAGTGATACAATCTATCCTCTATTCTAGATGTACAGTGACGAGAGAGAAATTGTCATGAGCACAAATACATATAAGAAAATAAAAAACTATTGCACCAACATAAGTAAACTAGACCAGACATGTAAAGAATTAGCATATGACAATTTTATTAATAAAAAAGATAAAGGAAACATGGGCACAATTCCCATAATTAATTAAGAGAAAACATGCCAAGGCTAGAGAATATGCCCTAGAATACAAATGTCACAATATACACCTCTGGTCGACAAGCCATAGAGTCTTGTTCTCAGAAATTAAAAAACCTCTATAAATTTACAATATATTTCTTAATGCATTACACAAAAGTCAAATGTTCCAACCTCCTACTTTCAAATAGGCCTCTATGTTTTATATAACAACCCTTGGCCAATCCAATCATTAGAATGATTACAATTAGTTACATTTGATCAACGTGTCAAAAAATTAGGCACAAATATCTCAATCTCCCGTGATGCAAACAAGTGTATCTTTTTAATTGATTATTTGTAACATGTTTGCCAACTGGGCTAAAATAATAAACCATGCCAACTTGAGGTAGGATGGCCATGATTGTATGGGCTAACTAAAAAGTGTGTCATAGACAACTATTAAATTTGTCATTAGTCTTGGGGGCTTTCATGTGGTGGTATATTCTTGGAGTATGTGTTGGTGGGTCCTTGGGAATGTGGATGTTCATAGGGGACATGTGTCATGCTGGCATGACTCAAAGGAGAGAAGGCATCTATAGAGTGATTTGAAATCCTAACTGGTTGACACGTGTCAACCCTCATTAGGAGGCTTTGTCAATGCGAACACGTCTTATGCATTGGTGTGTCCCAAGCTTGTAAATGAAGGTGGTGAGGCCGACTAGTGTAGAATATGTTATTATTAATGGTCTAAATATTAAGGATTATTATTCAATTCTTTTTACAAAATTAAAAAGGAACTAGCATAATCAATTGGACCTACTAAGTGGTTCACAATGTTGCAATATGTGTAATAGGATTTCAATTCTTCCTTTATAGTATCATCATTTTTCATTCTCTCAAAATGGTGGCCACTTCCTCTTGTGTAGATTATTTCTCTTCTACTATAGTTTTCAATCCTAAGTCTTATTCCTAAAATTGATAGACACCAACTTTAATTTTCATTTTAGGATTGTAATGAAGAAAATAGAATTCACTAGATTGTATGGATAAAATAGGAAGCTAGATCTATTTTGCATCTACATTGGAAGAATAATGATTTACTTAGCTCAAAATCAATAGGCACAAGGTGAATTATGTGATCCTTCATGATGAGTGGAATATGACTATGCAATTATGGAAATAGAATGCAAGATCTAGGGTAAAATATAGTGAAAAGATGACTTTCGACATACAACAAAGAATAGAAAACTGACAGACAAATTTTGGCAAAAGATATGTGATGTAAAGATTAAGGATTACCTATGATCTAAATTGAAGGAAAAACTAGGAGGATTGGGACACTAGGTTGGATTTCTCGTAGTAGTTTCAGATGAAATGACTTGCAAATTGTACATCTCTGAATACTTGATTTGTAACTTTTTTTTGTGTGTTTAACACCTATTCCTGCACACTAAAAAGAGGGAAAATATTATGTAGAAATGGGTTTGTCTAAGTTAAACCCTAGTTTGGGAATTAATGTTGAATTTTAAATTAATTGAGCTTGAAATAAAAGTGTGTTGATATGTAGCTGAGGCTGGATTTGAGAACTAATGTGTCTTACACCTTGTTGATGTTATGCTCTTTGAATGTAATCACAAGTGTTGATGCAATAACATGAATCCACAAGATTTAGATGGAAAATCATGATACATACTTTCATGAAGGTTGTTGAAGCTTTCCATAATGTTGGATCTGAAGAAGAAGGCCTTAAATGTTTGATGCTTGAATGCTTGAGCTCTTGAGTTCTTGATGGAATTGATTGATTGAGAGAGTGTGTCAAAATTATGGAGGATACCTTGCTTATATACCTCTATAAAACATTTAAAGGTGATAAAATCAAAGCATTCTTACACAACTTTAATTTTTTTCTCAAACAAGTTGACTATTACATGGTTTAAGTTTAGGCCCAAACACCAGGGAGACGGGTGCCCAAGTTTGCACACTCCCTCCAATGTGGTCTGAAATAGGGACCTAAGTTTCTCAGTGGAGAGGATAAGCTATAATTATATAAGTTAGAGTTGAGATAGAATGAACAAGACCTAATTCAAGAATCTATACATGCTTAAATAGGGCCTAGGTAAGCAATAAATTACATAGGGATGGAATTTACAATGTTACATTTAGCCCCCGCTTTAGCAAAATTATAAGCCTACATGAATGCTCATTATAAAGTAGTAGTTGTTGTAGAGAGAGAGAGAGAGAGAGAGAGAGAGAGAGAGAGAGAGAGAGAGAGAGAGAGAGAGAGAGATTATACAACCAAATGCAAGGGTACAAAAATGAGACAAAACAAAGACAAATTACACACTAAATTTCCAAGTCAAATAGTTGAAGAGACCTCAATAATCAAAATGTATCAACTAATAATATCATTCTTAGAATATTATTGCAAGAGAACAAGTGGTCACATGGAAAGATAAATAGTATACACCAAAGATAAGATGAGACATCGTGATCCAACCAACTGGAAAGGTGTGTTATGCTATGAGATCATGAAGGAGAGAGAAAGGAAACCATGGATTACATAAGCTAGAAAATAACTTCATGTTAGGTGATCCATGTGAAATGAGAAGGAAGATTTGAAAGCATTTTGTATTATGTTATTCAACTCATCCTACAAGAAATTTTAGTACAAAGAGAGTTGATGAGTAGCAAGTTATTTTATGCTAGTCAACTCATCTTGAGAATTTTCACAAAGAAGAGGTTAAATTGTCTAGAAAGTTTTATTATGATAGTAAAAAAATCCTAAGGATAACCAAGGAAAGTATTGTGTCTAAGAATTTTTTCTAAAAATGGTGTGAAGGAGAGTAGTCATGTTGCACTAGCAAGTTGTGTTATGCTAGTAGAATCAACCTAAGAGATTATGAATAAATATAACTAAACAAAGTACAATGTTCAATAGGAAATCCTATAATATAAGGATATGAAATCAAAACTTTATATTTGTGAGGAAATCTTATACGATAAGGATAAATAAATAAAGCATAATGTTCACAAGGAAATCTTTCTATACTTGAGACTAGGAGGTCATTTATGCCCCCTCCCCCCTTTGTTAAGATGGAAAGATAAGACTATATTGAAATTTTAGGGAAAAGAATAATGAAGATAAATATATTCAACACCAAGGAGATATATCCTTTAAGCAATTATTTACATAATCCAAGCCAAAGAGGATATAAATCTTTTGAGACAAGGAAGAGATAGTTGGAAAAGATATCTTGCAATAAGTGTAAAGGGATTCTTTTAAGGGATGAAACAGAGGAGGAAGAGATATTTGTTCAAATACATCTACCCCCAAGAGGAGATTATGAATAAAAATAACATCATTGACCAAAAGAAGAGAAGAAGAACAAGAATTCACACTCTTCCCATTGCTAGGTAAATGGATTCTTAATGAAGGATAACACACTTTTGGGTCCCAAGTGAGGGATTTGTTTATAATAGACTACACTTTCAAGCAATGAATAGGTTATAATCGAGGATATATAACTCTTATAAAATGAGATAATACCTGAGAAAAACAAACAATACAATGCAAGAAAGGATGTCACGTGATAAACAAATACTACTCAAAGAATGAAAAGCATATCCTTAGAAAGGATAGGAGATTGAAACACTATCCTTTCCCCCCAAGAATGAATAAAAGGATATGAAATACTATTATATTTCTCAAAAAATATGATTACACCTAAAATTGTACCACCGTGAATGCCAATCAACCCCCAAGGGATAGGCTAGGAAAGTCACATAGTGTCTAGAGAAACACAATAGGAACTTGGATGGTATTTAAACAATCAAGATTTAGAACCACTCATTGTTACATGTTACATAAATGATATCATCATCAATTAGTTATTGAATTTTATAGTACAAAGATTGTTTTTTTCATTGGTAGAGTGGTCATGATATTGATGATACATACAAAAAGGGAGATTTTAGAGATATTGTGTACATTTTTTAATTCATTTGGGTTGGGTAATCAACTTGACACAAGGAAATTTAGACAAAATGCTACCATGTTTAATGTAAGGCATATAAGATATAGATATATTAGATGATGCAGGATGTTTGAAACCTAACCCTTCAATAGGAAAGTGTGATGTAGGTCTCTCGTTAGTCTTGATGCTTTGTTGCATGCATCCTAAACTATATCCATTATAATCATAAAACTTAGGATTTTAAAAGTTAGGAGGATAAGACCCATTTTTAGGTTGAATTATATTTAAATTTAATGAGGCCCAATCAACATCCATGCATGTGCTTGAATGATAAATTTGGGTCTCAAATTTAGGAACTTTATTTTTACTACAAAAGGTGGGTGTGAAATATAATGATCCCCAATTATCCTCTTCAGGAGGAGATGGTGTAGTTGTTTGTATTGGAGAAATAATTGAATACATTGCAAAAGATTGATATTTAATTTGTATTTGATCATTAGATTCTATGGTATACATTTCATTATTGCAAATAAGTTGACTTTGCGATGAAGAGTAGAAGGGACAACATGCATAAGATTAGGCCAAGGTATACCAAGAAGAAGGTTGTATTTGACAATATTGGGCATGACATGGATAAGGGTGGTTATAATTGTGGGTCCTACTTCAATAGGCATTGATATTGTACCTAATGACAATATTATCAATATTATTAAAGCCACACATAGGAATAGAATTAGGTTGAAATAGAGAAGTATCTATGTTTATCTTGTGAAACAAGTCAATGCTACACACATTAAGAGACAAACCATTATCGACTAAATTAAGTCTTATTTATTATGATTGATAAATATAAAACAATGAGGGGATCATAGTGGTGTTGAACTTCTAAAGAAGGTAACTCATGTTGGTGGAAATCAATTTTTTCCTTTCATTCAAGAACAGTTTCTATCTCATTTGACCTAGTAAGATAAGATGTAACAACTTTTTACAAAGCTTATTAGATCATCACATAATATTTAGGTGAAGTGTAGTGTCTCTCCTTCTTGCTACATTCCTTGTGTCCTTTTGGATATGGAGTTTTGGGATGCTCTGATTTGGCTTTAGATGTTGCCTCTTTATGTTATGTGATTTTGTGTACTTACTTTTGATGGATGATATATGTGGTTTGACTAGGATGAGTGTTATGATCTGAGTAATACTTTATGATTCGTTGATATGTGATTGCTTGTATATTATTCTCTGATGGTTTTGATGATGCATCTGGTCATGGATATAGTATTTTTCTTGTGTGATTTCATTGTTGTTATGAGTAGTAGAAGATTCAACTTGTGTTGATAATTGTTGATAGATTATGTTGAGTAATGATTAATTTTCATAATCAGATAGATAATTTATGTGAGAAGGGGCAATGTTGTAATATTCAATACAAAATAATTATTACACTACTAAAGTTCCCTCACCAACTAATGTATTTTGTAATGATGTGTGTGCTTCGACTATTTATACATGTGATTTGGTGAATGTGACATGTGGCGTTTGAGTAATGGTAGGTACTAGGCATCAATGCCACTTGGCTCCATAGGTCTGTGCATGCCTAAAAATAAAATATAACCTTGATGGTGGTTAAAATTAAAGATAATCATGCATTTAATATTGTGTTTAGACAATTTCCATATCGGTTCTAGGGCAACAATCAATTATGCTTATATAAACTCGTTAATTATCATGTGACAACATTCGACCATTATTTGTGTGAGTGATTATGATGTGTTGTCTTGATGTGATCACGTGTCATCATTTCTTCATTCAATATGTATGTTATCCCTATTGTCAATTGGTGTTGTTGGCTGATTATTTTATAAAATTGTCATAACCAACAAGTTTTAAGAGTGATTTTATTATATTTAGATTTTGGTATTTTGCTTTGGGCTTTTGTATTATAGTAGTTTATTATGAGATTTTACGAAAATTTAATTGTTATATTTTTTTTATTTTTTGGCTTAAGTAATTTTTAAGTTCTAAAAAGTGCAACTTTTATTCATTCTTAAGAATTGGATTTTAGGAGAATTTTCATGGTTTTCTCAAAAAACACTTTGAAAAATTCAAATTTGGGCTTGTAGGGTGGGATTCTGGAACTAGATTAGGTGTTGGTTCTTTGTATTTCTTGGCTCAAATCCTTGCTGTCTTCAAAATCTCATTAGGTTTGGTGGCGCATTCTTCATTTGGCAGTAGTTTTGGGTTTTCTTCAGCTTTTGGAAGGTATGTGATGATTATTAACTAAAATCCTGTTGAATATCAATTTTATTATTTGTAAATAACCATGGAGATTGAATTTATGAATTCACTAAAAAATTTAAGTGCTTGTTATGAGATTCAATGAACTATGCTTAAATTTGTCCATTCCCTTTGAAATTTGAGGGTTTTGCACTTCTTTGTGGATAAAGCTTTTGTTCTTGAGTTATTTGATAAAATAAATGCATTTTTGGTATGCAAGATGGATGAGGGAAAATGAGGTTTTATCCATTTTTCAATATTTGAACTTTTGAAATTTGGTATTTTGGCTTGGGATGTCGTATATCTAAGTTTGGAGTCAAATTGTGCCCTTGTTTGACAATTCTCTTTTTAAATTACATAATGAGGTCTTGTGTGAGTTATTGGAACTCTATGTATGCCTTTGGGGGGGGGGGGAATTTTACCCTTGGTTTGAGTTTTCTATGAGGTATGTTGTTGGGTACATTGTGAAATGTCAATAACATTTGTACTTTTCAGTTTCATTATGTTATTTCTAAGGGAAATATCGACGATGTACCATGCTTGATTAATTTATTGGGAAGTCTTCAATGTGTGCCATGAGTATACCTTGGGTGGATATTTTAGTTTTTATTGAGAGTGGCTCTCAATGGGGGGGACTCGGGCACAAAGGGGATACTAGGGTAACCAATTGAGTACTTAAATAAGTGATAACATAATTAAAATAATGGGGGTAAATTAATTAATTAAGAAAGAGTAAATGAGAGGGCTTGGAGTTATAGACCATTGATTCCTCTCATGTTTCTTGTAGGCTCTTATTAGCCATGGACATATTGGAGAAGGCATAGCATTACTGACATGTCAAGCTCCTTGTCTCCATGAGAGGTTGCTTGGAACTACATGTGTCATGGTATGGCGAGTCAATGGGTTATTCCATTCCCCACCCTAGCTATGCGATGTCACTCCCAATTCCAGACTATGTACCCACTTACATTAATTAGTTGAGATAGGAGCCCTTATGATGTTGGAATTTTGGATTGTTCATTTTCATTACCACCTTGTCCCTTGATTGGTGTTACTCTTGAGTGTATTGTGACATCCTAGATTTTGAATGATTATGGTACATTTTTATGTGGCATGATGATGTGGTTGTGCTTACATGAACAATTTATGTGATTGTCATGCTTGTGATGTTTGGGCAATATGGTTATCTCTGTGATCACAATTGGGAGGGCTTGAGGGTTCCTCATAGTTATGTTGTTTGACCAATCACCATTAGGGATAGATGTACCAATGATGAGTGGTCTTAGATTGTATTATACTCCTTCCTTGGCATTATGATTCCTTGTAAATTTGTATTCTTGCACTCATGATTCATTGGTTATGTTTCTTACTCCTTGCGATGTTTTTATGTTGTTACATTGTTATATTTCATTTATATTGCTCTTATTGTGTGAGTTTTACCTAGCTTATGTGTATTTGACACTCCCTAGTGTGGAGTTTGTTATTATTTGGTTGTACATAGGTGTTGACATCTTTTTTTTTAATGTAATTATCATCTTTTGGGGCTTAATTGTGCATACATATGCTACTCATGTGCATATACCCTATAATCATGCACACATGTACTCTATTTATACGTATTTACCCTTTATTACTATGCATATAGACCTACAAACTTACGTATTTGTGATAGTTTAGTGTTCTGCAGGGTCTAGGTACAAATTGGTTTCTGATATGGATACTCATTATTCTTGTGACCAATTTGGTATTTCAAAACCATTATTTGGTTCTACATAACATAATTTTCATTGATTCTTTAAATGAACCTAATCTAGTTGGTCCCTGGGATGGACTTAGTATTAAATACTAATAGCCATGATTGATTGTTTGGATTTGTTATGTGAACCTCCTTAGATGATTGACTGAGCTCATATATGTAATCTTGTGGAACATGTTTGTTCTATGGTATGCATGGAGATGTCATGGAAACTTTATGAGTGTTGTAAACTCTCACTTATGTTTGACATTGGGAAAATCTTTGTTGTTGATTACTTGTGTATGAAAATAATGATTTATGCTTACTATTACATTATTTCACCTAGTTACACACTCCTGATATTATTGTTGTATATAAATGTTTCAAAAAAAATTAGAGTGCACATTTTACCCTTTCTTCTAAGGGTTCCCTAGTGGGGTGTCACATGAAGTTTTAATTGAGTCTCAAAGGGAGATCTTGGCTAAATTATCATAAATTTTCTCACCAAGATCATAATCCTTGCCAAAATGTTGTGAAGGAGAAGGGTTGTTGTTATACATGTGTGATTTTGTATGATACTTAGGTTATATATCACCTTTTACAACAATTAGTAGTTAATTTTGGGGTTCAGGAGTATCTTGATGAAGGTAGACAACTACTTTAGGATTTTCATTCCCCAAAGCATGAATGGTATTGAATTGAATAAATAATTTATTCTTAGAGGTTTTATTTGTAGGAGAGAGACAAGAAATGATGTCGTCCTCTTCTTCCAAAGTGTCTTTACAAGTAGGATAAACTTTAGGATAGGGATAAACACAACCCATTAATGCTTCTTCTCTAGAGGAAAGGTCATTATAATGAAAATAAGGTAAATTTTCATTAAGGAAATTTTAATCCATACTAATCTCTTGTACCACAATATCATCCTCTTTCACCAAATCAACCTTAAGGAGGTACATATTAATACAATAATCAACATCATTCTCTGATGGTTCAACCAAAATAGGGACATCATTGAGAAAAGTTTTAAAAGTACCTTCTTGCATCAATATGTACACATGGATAGGAGGGTTTTTAGGAGAGGGATAAAGTGATACAAAGGATTCTAAGCCACTATCCTATCTATGAAATATATACATCATTAAATTAATCTAATTGAAAATTAAATGAAAGAAATGTTGAAAATATATGCTAAATATGTAATATTTAAGTCTTTTTCATTGATGCAAATGCATAACAATGAAATCAAATGAAATGATTTCTAATTAGGTGCATAAAAACTAGATCTAGACATCCAAATAAGAATTATTATGTAAGGATTTGGGCTCACCAAAATGTGATGAAGAAAATAAAGTTTGCTAGCTTGTACAGAGAAACTAGGAAGCTAGATCCATTTCCCATATACTTTGGAAGGAGAATGATCCATTTGAATCAAGACCCTTGGGAAAAAGGTAAATTTATTGGTACTTAATGATTATTTGAAGTTGAATATGCAATTGTGGAAAATAAATTCAAGATATAGGGTGAAATATAGTGAAAAGATGACTTTTGGCATGCACGAAAGAATATAAAACTGAAATACAAATTATAACAAAAGATCTGCAATGTATAGATAAAGACTAAAATTGTGATCCAAATTTTAGGAAAAATGAAAGGGACTAGGGCACCCAAGGTAACCCACTCTCAAGACTTGGGTGCTCGTGTTAGCTCACCCCGATAATTTTAGATGAAACAACTTACATACTATAAATCTCTAAATACTCGATCTATTTTTTTGTATGTTTACCACTAGTTCCTGCACATAGAAAAGAGAGAAAATATTGCGTAGAAAGGTGTTTTCCTAAGTCAAACCAAATTTAGTAATTAACTTTGAATTTGAAATAGATTAAATTTGAAATTAAAATGTGTTGATATGTAGCATAGGATAGATCTAAGAATTAAGATATCTTATACCTTGTTGATGTTATAATTTTTGAATATAATCACAAGTGTTGGTGTGATAACATGACTCTACAAGACCTAAAGGAAAATCATAAATACATGCTTGCATGAAGGTTGATAAATATTCCCATAATGCTAGATTTTAAGAATAAGAAAACCTTGAATGCTTGATGCTTCAATGCTTGAGATTTTGAGTGCTCGATTGAATTGATTTATTGAGTGTGTATGTCAAAATGATGGATGATACCTTGCTTATATACCTCTCCCAATAAATTTTAGGTGTTAAACTCAAAGTATTCCAATTCAAGTTTAAAATTCCCACTCAAATAAGCTAATCATTGTAGGGTTTAATTTTTGGCCTAAAAATTAGTGAGTGGGGTGCCTAGGTTGGCCTCACACCCTCTAATGCAGTCTCAAATTGGGAGCTTGGTTTTTATATGAAGATGAGAATCTTTAATTACAATCAAAATTAAGCTAGAATGAATAGGACCAGATGCAAGAAGTTGTACATGCTAAAATAGTGCCTAGGTAAGTGAGAAATTGTTTAGGCATGCAATTTATTATCCTTGTAGCATTATGTATAAGAGGAGTCACCACTTGGGTGATCCTATGTTCTTCTTGATCAATGGTTGTAGCTGACAATATTCTTTCTTTCTTTATACTACCATTAGTGGTTTTGAAATCCTCATTGAAGACCATGAAATCTTCTTCATCAAGTGGCACATACCTCCTTTGTCTTTTTCACATAGTTTGATTTAGCCATGCATGAAGACTTGAAATGTTAGTTGTAATCTTTGAATGAGAAGTAGAAGTAACATTAAGACTTTATGAATGTGTTCCTTATCCATCTTTCTACTCTAGTGGCTTGTTGCCTTCTTCCTCATGTTATCCTCCTCTAAATGAGGTTTTATTCTTTATCTCTTTCTTCATCCTCTTGTTGTGCTTTTCATAATTTTCTTCATTGTTTCCCTCCTCTTTTTGTGCATCCTCTTTAAGATTAAATTAATTGTCTTGTATTCCTTCTTCTTGCATGGGAAATATATTCTCATTATTTCTCTCTTCTGTTTTCAACTTTGTCTTCTATAATTACTAATGGGGGAATCTCCTTATCTTAAAATATCTCATCTTGAATTGGATTAGATTAGGAAGTAATGTTAGAATCCTTAGGTGGAGAAGGATGAGGCAGTGTGGTTGGTTGAGAAGTATTCCCTCATGAGATGGATAAATGAGAGGTGATTCATGAAGTGGAGTGGAAGATGAAGACTTGTGTTGTGAAGTGGGATGTAGTGAAGCAACTTCTGTGTGAGACCTCTTCTTATTTTTTATAGGAATTTTTATCTTCTCTTATTCATTATAAGTTTCCATTACTACTCTTCTTTTTACTCTTTACCTTATATAAATATTAGTTTTTCATAGGAAATATTTACCTTTTACCTTAGTGGTATCTTCTTTAGAAGTTTCCTTTTCCATGAAAGACTCTCCATACTTCTCTTTGAGTATAGTGGTAATAGGCTTAAAAGACTCTCTAGATTTTCCCTTAGGCTTTGTTGGTGTAGCCTTGGAAGGTTCTCATGTTTTATTCTTAAGCTACTCTTTCTCTTTGAATTTGGACAAGTCTCACATAGGAAAAGGAGAATCAACTCATTTTGTGGTCTAGGTTATCACTTGGATTGCTTTGTCTTCCATGGATGCAACCTTTTCTAGTAAAACAATCTACATTATACGTAGGCATTTTGTGTATAACTCAAGTCCTTTAAGATGGGTGCAATATTTTCCATCTTCTATTAGGCGTCTAATAATTTTAAATATATTATAGAGCTTTATATTTTTTGTTCAATAATAGAATTTTTAATTATTAATATTAAAGATGTAAATACACGAAGCCACTAAAATGGAAGATTTTGATAGTCCCATAAACCCTACAAAGAGTATCACAATAAGAAACCCCTAGACATGTATCTAAAGCATCCTACCTATCCCCCCAGTAGACTACCATGACACAACCCCAACTCAATACATACATTCTAAATTCCAGGTCCATTATCAGTACCCTATCATCACATCAAAACTTTGGTACATCAATTCCTCTAAAATATTCAAAAAGTTCAAATTGATCATGTTTTGATCCCCTTACACCAACATTCGATAGTTTTTCAATAACCTCATTTGCCCCATGAAAAAAATGTGAAACTTTGAAATCTTTGAAAGAAGATCACAAAAATTTGATCCTTGGAATGTGTTTATTCAAGTATTAGCTATCTATTTCCCCTCTAATAATTTCATTCACTACTAATTGTGAATCCCCCTCTAGGTGCAATTTCTGAGCCCCCATATGATCTGCCATCAAAATCGCTCTAATTGCCGCTAGACATTCTACCTCATTGTTAGTACTATTAGATAATTTTTTTGCTCCAATAGAAAAAAACATTCCCCATTTCATCCCTAGCCACGTAGCCTGCCCCAGAAGGACTAGGGTTCCCTTTTGATGTGCTATTGAAATTTATTTTAATCCACCCCAAATCTGGGGGTCTCCACACCTCATTTTCTTTTGGTACCCCAGGAGGTTTAACCCTCACTAGCCCATTAATGGGCTCAAATTTGATGAGAGGCCAAGTACCTTGAATTCGACTATCTTTCAATTTAAGAGGAACTTTATCTGGATTTACCTATGCCACAACATTGGTTACACGTTCTGATATTGCCTTGTCTACTCGCCCATTAAATCTTGACATATCCTCAGCTTTGACTTAAAAAATATGATGGTTATGTTCCTTTTAGATTTCTCACATAGTTTTAGAGGGAGAAACATACCATATAGCAGAGAACGTATATACCTCATTAGGAATGAACCAAACTTCTAACCATTCTCTGAGTTTAAAAGGAAAAGGCCCCTTCCATCCCAACTATTGCATGACAAAATACCATACCTTCTACGAGAAAGTCAAATTGAGAAAAATATGGTCCAAAGTTTCCTCCTATTTGTTACACATTACACATTTAAATGAACCAACAAAACTGATTTTTATAATTTTGTCTCCCATCAGAACCTGGCCCCTCCCTACCAACCATGAAAAGTCCCCCACTTTTGGTAAGCATAATTTGTTCCAACACACTTTCCCTGCCCATTCCTCCCTGTTCACTTCATTTTCCAAAAAGGTTTACCCAACCTTTACTGAGTATTGTCTACTCTTTGATCTGCACCAAATCAGCTTAGCCTAGTCATTTGATCTAATAACTCTTATCTACCTAAAGATATCTTGAGTCAAATCCTCCTCCTGAATCTCCAACATCCTAGGGTTTTTCCATTTAATTTATTTTACAACTTCCATGCTGCTATTATCTATAAAATCTATTACTTTCTCACCCTGTGCTTGTCTTGTAGCATGAATGGCTTCCCGAGAGACTCCTACATTATGCAACTCTACCTTACCATCCCAAGAATCAAACCAAAAATCTGCTTTATCTTCTCTACCCAACTGCCATGTTAGATGATCCATTATCACTTTCCTACAACTAATCAAAAATTCCAAAGAGCATATCCCCTTGGAGGGTTTTCAATTGTCAAAATCCTTTCTCTCTCATTGTTGTCCAAGTATTTGTATTTTAACACTCCCGCCCACTTCTGATTGGTATTTGATACATTTGACATACTAGTTTGGTTCCCATAGCTTCAAAGAGTAATTTCCAATTACTCAGCCCTGCCCCACCCCTACCTTTTGGCTTACAAATAGAATCCCATGCCAAAAAAAAAATGTTGTCCTGTTCTTGGTTCCCATTCCAAAAAAATTAGGCATTCATTGTTGAGTAACCTTGATCAGTTTTGAGGGTATCCTAAAACATGCCATTGAAAAAATCAGCATAGCAGAGATGATCATTTTTAGAAACATAAATTTTTCTGCTAAGGTTAGGTAGTAGCTCTTCCAACGCTCCATCATCTCGAAACACCCATCAATTAGGTCCTTCTAGAGATCAAATCTCCCTTCCCTAGAAAACAATGGAGTCCTAAGAAACTTACTAGGTAATTTACCAATTCTTACTCCAAAGACCCTAACAATATCATGTTGATAACCTGACATAGTGTTAAAAAAGAAAATCTATGATTTATACTAGTTAATAATTTGCCTCGAAGCATGAATGTACATATCTAAAACTCTTTTCATTATCCTAGCCTCCCTCATAGAAGATTCTCCCATCAATAAGGTATTGTCTTTGAGTTGAGTGTGGGAGGAAGGCTCTACACCTCTAGAAATTTCCATACCCTTCTAATACCCTTGCTCTCACTTCCTGGAAATCAATCTACCTAAAAATTCTGTTAGATGAATGAATAGGAAGGGGGATATTGGATCCACTTGACAAATGCTACTAGAAGTCAAAAAGAATCCTTGGGGAATACCATTAACAATAACTAATACCTAGTAACTTTAAATCATCCACTTAATCCAATCCTCCCAATTTGGACCAAAACCAAACTTCTATAAAATTGCTAACAAAAAACCCCAATCAACTCTATCATAGGCCTTTCAGATATCCAACTTCAACAACATTCTCCTTTGTTTTCTGGTTCTAATGGAGTGTATTTCCCTGTGAGCAATGATAATACCATCCACTATTAATCTATTAGGTATAAAGCCACTTTGCTCCAGAGAGATCAATTTTTCGAGTAACTTCTTCAGCCTATTAGCAACTGCCTTTGTAATAATCTTGTAGCTAGTATTACACAAGGAAATGGGGAAATAATCATTAAAGGACTTTGAATTCACTTGGTACAAAACCCTTTGATATGGATTCCTCCACTACTTCCAACAATTCTGCTTTGATAACATCCCAAAAATTTTGATAGAAGAAAGATTGAGAATTGTCGAACACTTGAGCCTTATCCCCGTCCAACCCAAAAACCACCAATCTCAATTCCTTAATGCTAAAAGGCTTAGATAGAAAATGATTATCTTCCTTTGAGACCAGCTTCAAAATGACTCCAAAATCTCCTCATTTGCTACCTGTCTATCAACGCCATCACTGCTCCAAAGATTAAAAAAAGAAAGCTAAAACCTCATTAAAAATTGCCTCAACATCTTTAGAGACCAAGTCATCCCTTAACTTAATAGATATCCTCTTTTTAATGCTTCTTCAAACTTTAACAGAATAGTAAAAAGACATAGTATTGCGATCTCCTTCCTTCAACCACCCTTCTTTGGATTTCTGACACCAATGTATTTCCCCCCTCTACAAAAATTTTCTATATCAACTCTTTAAATCCTTTTCTTGTAAAAAATATACCTCATCCACCCCATCCTTCATAACCTTACTATTCAAAGCCTCCAACTAACCTTCCAACTCTTGTTTTTCCATAAATATATCTTTGAAATCTGTCTTGTTCCAAACCTTGAGATTATGTTTGATCTCCTAAAGTTTTTTGAAGAATTGATAGCCTTTGTTTCCATCCACTCGAGGGGCCTTACACCACCAATTGACCACCATGTCATAGAATCCATCTACCCTAAACCACATTTTTTTGATCTTGAATGAGCACCAAAGAGGGATAAAATCCCTTTGCAACCAGTGACCCTTCAAAACTGGGTTATCATGCAATTAGTGAGTGATCCTTCATTCTCTTGGTGAGCTTCTAGGTAGGCGCCATTTGTATATTTGATAGCTTAGGGCATCAAATGTATATTGTATCATTGATAGTTGAGACTTTGTTAAAAGGAAATAGGACAAAGAATGATTTTGATTTAGTCTTTGTATTTTGATCCCTAAGTGGCCTACAACCCTAGAGAAGTATATGGAGATTTACGGATGCAACTGCAGGATACATAGCAGTCGATAATTTACAAGAAATCCATGCATCCAATTTGAATAGAAATTACTATAAAGAAATAGGGTCCTCCAATGGTGCAATCATCTGGACCTTGACTATCCCCTCAACCAGTGACCCTTGAAAACTGGGTTATCATGCAATCAGTGAGTGATCCTTCATTCTCCTGGTTTGCCCTACATCCAAACATATTGGAAATACACAATACAATGATAACAAGTCTTTCACAATCCCCCTTCCCTCAAGGAACACTATCAACCATCCCTTCCACATAGCATTTCACTGTTATATGAGTGGATTGTGTAGGAACAGTTAACATTAAACAAGGAGCAAAATCCTCAACACATATTGGAAACCATTGAATTCAATAATAAATGAAACCTAACACCAACACTATTCCTTCCATAGTTGCAGGGTACATAGCAGTTGATAATTCACAAGAAATCCACGCATCAAATTTTTATAAGGATATCCTACTAATCAATAGGAATTTTCTTGAGATGACCAATGATTATGCATTTTGATGGCAGTGTGCTAGTTCAAAAGGATAATATAAATCTGAAACAATTTTTTCTGATTTTCTCAAACTATAAATGTGGTTAAAGGGAAAATATTATGTGGAAAACCCACAAACCAAGCTAGCAAATGATTGTACATCAAATTATTCCTATATTCATTCAAGTATTTCTATGCTTTAGCTACCTGACCTTTGAGCTTCATCTAGAGGAATGTGTAGCTTTAAGATAGAGTTACTTCTTGGGCCTTACAATAGGGTGGAATATGATCAAGATTTGTTTAGGCTGTATCTTTGTTAGTCCCATTGTTAGGTTCTTATAGTTCATGGTTTGAATCTATTATGGTTGTGTAAGGGATTTGTAGATGCTTTTTCTAACATAATTATTGGACACCATGATTGGAACAACTGGTTGTTGGCTATTGTACACATGAATCATATCTGTCAATGGTTCTTTGTGTTCAAGAATTCGTTGATCAATCTTTGAGATTTATTGTCCCAACTTTAAAAGAGTGATAAAAGATATAGTGAGTGTTATCTTTTCCAAGTGTTTTGTGGGTGCCATTATCTTCTAGGAGTAATTGCTGGAACCAAATTATGTTCTTTGCCTCTAGTAAATATTGCAGACACAACCATCTTCTTGGTGAAGGGTTTCTTCCATCCCCATGAGGCACTATTGCATGGTTTCCATTCCCTTGTAGTATAATGAACCTAATTTAATACAAGTGTGCACTATTTTGGGTTCCATAATTTATGGCCCCTACACTATGGTTGTTAGCCTAATTAAGATAGGCCTACCTTTGCATATAATAAGAGGCCAACATGAAACAAACATCCAGAGGTTAGGGGGTTGTTCCCTGTCCATAATTTATTATTTAAGTGCTAAGTGATGATGGGTATATCGTGTAATTCATACCTAGTGTGTCTCTTTATTTCTCTCCACATTTCACATTAGGAGTATATGTTATAAAATACTAATGAAATCAACTATAGGTCAAATCTAATCAAAATTGCTATATAAAGATTAAAATAGATCTTGAAGAAATATGGGAACCATTTTTGACAGATATTGTACAAACGAAGAGAATACTCCAAAGAGGAAATGCTTCAATGTGGAACAATTGAAGGACAATATTTTACTTTTATATGCACATCTGCAATGTTTTTGATATATTTTTGAGATAACAAAACCATAGAAAGAATAGCATATAAAAGAACGTAAAGAATAATGATCATACTTTGAGATATTGTGGAAAATTAAAGGAAAGAATGCTTGGTGGGGTTATCATTCAATCAATGAGTGATCCTTCATTCCCCTCTTCTAGTGACCCTTCAAAACATGATTTTTATTTAGTTTCTCTATTTTGATCCCTAAGTGGCTTACAACCCTAGAGAAGTATATGCAGATTTATGGATGTAGTTGCAGGATACATAGCAACCAATAATTCACAATAAATCCATGCATCCAATTTGAATAGAAATTAATACAAAGAACAAGGGTCCTCCAATGGCCCAATCATTCGGGCCTTGACTGTCCCCTCAACCAGTGACCCTTCAAAATCGGGTTATCATGCAATCAGTGAGTGATCCTTCATTCTCTTGGTGAGCTTCTAGGTAGGCGCCATTTGTATATTTGATAGCTTAGGGCATCAAATGTATATTATATCATTGATAGTTGAGACTTTGTTAAAAGGAAATAGGATAAAGAATGATTTTGATTTAGTTTCTCTATTTTGATCTGTAAGTGGTGTACAACTATAGAGAAGTATATGCAGATTTACGGATGCAGTTACAAGATACATAGCAGCTGATAATTCACAAGAAATCCATGCATCCAATTTGAATAGCAATTAATACAAAGAAATAGGGTCCTCCAATGGCCCAATCATCAGGACCTTGACTATCCCCTCAACCAGTGACCCTTCAAAACTGGGTTATCATGCAATTGGTGAGTGATCCTTCATTCTCCCGGTCTGCCCTGCATCCAAACATATTGGAAATACACAATACAATGATAACGAGTCTTTCAAAATCCCCCTTCCCTCAAGGAAAACTATCAACCATCCCTTCCACATAGCATTTCACTGTTGTATGAGTGGATTGTGCAGGAACAATTAACATTAAACAAGGAGCAAACTCCTCAACACATCTTGGAAACCATTGAATTCAATAATAAATGAAACCTAACACCAACACTATTCCTTCCATTCACTTCCACCAAGAATAAAACATTTAATCCATTCAACATTACATATAATCATTAGACATACATTTCCTGACTGTGCAGAGGAACAGTCACGACCAAAATGATCAAAACTACTTTCACCCTTGCACAAGCTATTCCTCATTCTTAATGAGTTATAAACATGCCATTGTTTCAGTTTTGCTTGCGAGTTATGATAATTTTTGTAAACATGTCATTGGTTCAGTTTAGTGTATTCATTTTTGTCAGACAAATCTTCATTGTCTTCTGATTGTCTTCTTTATATAGTAGCATGTATTAATTGGTTGACAAATAAAGAAGCATTTAGACAATTAGAAGATAATGAAGATAATTTTAAATGCATCTAACACAATTTTTTTTTACAAAACTAAACCAATGACATGTTTACAACAAAGAAATAGAGTGATAATAATATGCTGAAAATTGTATTCTATTTAATACACGCCAAAGGACCAGTCCCAACAATTCTTAAACATACTTTATTTGATATGATGAATTCTTAAACAATAAAGGTTGGAGTAGACATAGTTATCACACAGTTTTTTTGTGTGGTACAAGGAAGATTTGGCTGATTAAGAGTGAGGCCTTCTTTAGAATCTCATATAAATTTGGCCGATTAAGATGAGAAGAAAAACATAATTCATTAGTTAAATTTTTCAATTTCATGTATTTTTTTTCCTATTTATTAGGTGCATGAGTTGAAGGTTGAATGTAAGAGTCTTATAATTGTGTTACCTTAAATCTCAAGTTTTTGATACTCCTATAATGATCTTTCTCAACAAGTATTTTATTCTATTGTTGTTTTTTGAATAACATATTGGGCAAATACAAAATTGTGTACTTCTACAGGACAGTTAACACAAAATTGAAGCATCAAACAAGACTTGATCAAGTTGCAGGTGGAATGTGCACTCAAATAGTAAGTAATGTAGAATAACAAAATAAGTAATCTGTCGTGTCTACATTTTGTTATTTTCTGAGATTACATCTATGTTCTATATTCACAGAATGGTTCAAAATTGAAATTTACAATTTGATAAAAGTATTGACGGGTGTTGTTCCCCACACCCTCAATCAACAACTTGCCTCCATTTTATTTTGATTTACAAATTACTATATTATTTGAATATCTTTCTTTCTTGCCACAATAGGAAAAAGTTTGAGGTGGAAGACTACAATAATAGAAGTGTTTCAATTTGGTATACTATATTACAACATCATTTCATAACTAAGTTTTCAATTTATATATATAATTAGGTTATAGATAATCTAAGTGAAGAAACATCATGTCAGATAATTCAAGTGAAGAAGGTAATGGGGATGCAATCAATAGATTGTGGTCGAACTTGAAAAGAAAAGGTGATTGAAAATGTTATCGTCTCTGCAATAATTATAAGGGCTTAAACATTAGAAGATTTCTAATCAAAATAGCTAAGAGACATTGTAGGGATAATGGTCACATTGAAGGAGGCTTTTATTATCATGAATTGGTAAGTTTTTCATTATATTTATTTAACAATTAATATATATATGAAATACACCTAATGATGAGATCATTATTATGGTTTATTTGTGTTCATCATTTTAATATAGGTTGACCTCCCTAGGGGAGTACATGATATGGACCATGGAGGTGTGAATATTGAGAATATGGATTTGGAAGTGGACGATCATGGAGGTGCGAATATTGAAGCTGAAGATTATGATCCCATGGAAGATGACAATGATGCGCCAGATGATGGTACTAATACATTGATCCATGACACATTTGGTATTGGCACAACTGATGATGATGATCAGGATGATGTTGATGTCATCCATGATATATCTCTACTTGAGAAGGCAACCACACCCCTTTACGAAGGCTCCCAAACAACTCTTCTCTCTGCTATATTGTTGTTGTTGAACTTGAAGGTTATGAATGGTTTATCCAACACAACAATGTCACGTATGCTATAGTATGTCATATATGTCATTATAGTAATTAAATGGTGAAACATGTACCATTAATATTGTTAATATTAACAACATATATTTTTTTCTACAGATTGATAGGTGAGTTCTTGTTACCACCATCGAATATTTTCCCTCGCTCATATCAAGAATTATGTGCCACTATGAAAGATATTGGAATAGAGTATCAAGCAATAGATGCTTATCCCAATGATCATATTATTTATCATAAAGAACATAAATTTGCAATAGAATGCCTTGAATGTCATACGAGTAGATATCAAATAGATCAAATAACAAAAAAGGTGCCTCACAAGGTTCTTCATTACATCCCCATTATACCACGTTTGCAAAGATTATTTAGGTGTAGTAGCTTGGCACAATTTATGGATTACCATGCATGCAATAGGAGTCAAGATGACATTATTCAAATGCCTATGAATGGTTCTATATTTAAGGACATAGAAGAAAAGTGGCCGCACTTTATTCGAAGAACCTCAAAATCTCAAGCTTTCAGTGGCAACAGACAGTGTCAATCCATTTGAAGAGCTAAGATCTGTTTGCACTGTTTGGCCTATTTTTGTCATCAACAATAACATTCCTCCATGGATGTCAATAAAGAGGGAGCACATTATGTTGGCAATGATTGTTCTAGGTATTTGATCATTTAATAGTTATCTGCATGTAATTATAAATCTTGTAGTAAAATGGTCACAATAATTATGTAATGTTGTTGTTCATTCAACCAGGTAAATACCAAATTAAAGATATGAATTTTTATATTGAGCCTCTTATCGATGAGTTGGTGGACTTATGGAAAGGTGTCACTATGTATGACATCTCTATACCAATAGGAGACAGACAATTTCAATTCCATGCAATGCTTGTATGGACAATACATGATGCCCCAGGGCTAACACATTTTTCTGGTATGTTATGGTGAATTCAAGTTGCACATGATAATTCTAAAACTAAAAATTAACATATTTAATCCAATTGTATCATTACCTTGTAGGTCTTCAAACAAAGGAAAAATTTGCATGTCCAGTTTGTGGTTCAAAGATGAAATCTCATTATTCAAAAAGTTTAGGAAAGCAGGTGTTTGATGAGTATAGACACTTTCTCCACAAAAATCATAACTATCGAATTACCGAAAAACATCTTTTCAATGGGAAAAAAGAGACTACATCTAAGCCACGGAGAATGACACCTCACTTATGGAAGTTGGAATATAATAGAATTAATTGTCAAGGTACTACCATTCTACCTAATAGTTTATGTTTGAAATTTGTATATTTTTATTGTGTTTTGTTTGCTGATTATGTGATTGATGATCGTGAATGTCATCAAGGCAACACTACTGAGCACCTTCCAAAGGGACTAAAGAGTTATCCCAGACAATTTAGTAGGTTGCCCTACTATGAGCAGCTGCTTGATGTGCATTTGTTTGATACTATGCATATTGGAAAGAATGTAACAGAGACATTGTGGAAGATATTGGATGGAAGGCGTGACAAAGAAAAAAATGTCAAAATTTGTAGTGACATTAATGACTCCAATCATGCAATGAAAAATTTCATTGAATCAAATAGAAATGGAGAACAGATTAATACAAGTGCCCTTCCTTGGTTATTAACATAACAACAAGGTGATGTCATAAAAGAAGTCATACAAAAAATTTGATTTCCCATAGGATTTGTTGCAAACATAAGCAGTACCATATCAAAGAAAGGTGAATTTGGGCCAGGGTTGAAAATGCATGATTGACATACCTTCATCAAGGTAAGTCATGTTCTTTTGTATTTACAATATATTTGTAAACTGCATGTACTTCTCATTGTATTATATGAGAAATGAATGACATGATTATTTTTATAATTATTGCAGTATGCGCTACCCCTATCTCTCCCAGAGAACTTTGACAATAACATCAAACAAGTGATATATGATCTTGGAAAATACATGAGGTAAGCAATAATATCTATTCAATTTGTTGTATATATATATATATTGTAAAGTCTCGTGTTTATATATTTTTATGTCTTGAATGTCTTTTAGGTGGTTGTCATCTAAAGAAATCCATAGAGCAGATATAAAATACTAGAAGAGAAGAATTCCTCTTCTAATGTGTGAAATGCAAAAGTGTCTACCTTCAACCTTTTTCAATGCACAAGAACACTACCTCATACACCAAGTTGAGGAGATTGAAATGTGTGGACTCCTACACACTTGGTCAATTTGGATGCTTGAAAGGCACTTGAAATTTTTGAAGGCTTTGGTTCAGAAAAGAGCACATCCTGAGGGTTCTATGGTGGAGGGATATATGGTATACCAGACTATGGTGTATGTTACTGAATATCTTCCTAAGCTTGCAACAAAGATCCATATAGATTGCATTTGGGATCTCGACACCATTAGAAAATTCGAAGGGGAGTACTTGGTGGGGGAAGGCAGAATGAGGAAAGTGAGAGGTAATAAATTATAAGATGTTATTATAGCTGTTAATTAATTCTTAATCTTCAAAATTAATCGGTTGTAAGTCATCTATTTATTTTTTGTACAGTTGCTCAAGAGTGGGATGCAATACATTTGTATATTGCAAACAATCAAGATTGGATGACGAAATAGATTGAACGATGTCATCATTTAGGTCACACATTAACATGGGAAGCTGTGTCTTCATTGGTTAATGAAGCTCATCGTAATGGAGATCCAAATGTTACCCAAAGGGAAATAGATTTAGCACATGGTTTAAAAGATTTCCAGGTACATATAAATTTGTTAATCACTCGTACGTTTATAAACTCTTGATGCATTAATTTATACATGTTTTACATATTTTTGCAAGTCAAACACCACAAGGCTATGTTTTGCAATGGTCATAAATTTCACATCAAAAAGTTGGATGACACAAAGAAAACTTGTGATTTTGGGATAAGTGCAGTCTTTCAGGTGACTAATATTTCATCTAGAAATGACTTACATCTTCGAGAGTCTGAAAATTGATACTATGGAATTTTGGATGATATACTTGAGTGTGACTTTAATTCGTTTAGATTAGTTCTTTTTGTCGTCAGATGGTATAGGCTACGACTTAATCAAAATGATCTTGATAGAACTATTATTGAACATGACAATGGATTTCCAATGATTAATACAAGGTGGTTTGAGCCAGTTGGAGATGAACCCTATGTTCTTCCAAGCCAATGTGAGTAGGTATTTTACTCAGAGGTTCTGTATAAATTGGGTTGGTCATTTGTTGTTAGACATGATCCAAGAGGAAGGCCGATGAGGTATAATGCGATGGAAGAAGATTGCGAACAACTAGAAGATGATGTAGATGATGATCATGAACAATAGTTAGTCGATGATGTTCCTGACGCAACTTTTCTTGAAGAAGAAGAAGAAGATGATGATGATGATGCTACTGATGATGCTACTGATGGTGCTATTGATGATGATGATGATGTTGCTAATGATGATGATGATGATGATGATGCTGATGCTGATGATGATGATGATGACGAAGATGAAGATAATGACAGTGGTGGTGCTGATGTCGACGTCAATGATGATCATGGTGATTAGTTGGATGAAGAAGAAGATGAATGACATGAATGAAATGTACAGTTATGTGATCACTGCTTAATCTATTTAATATTGATTTCTTGATAGAAATGTGCAGTTATGCAATCAATGCTTAATCTAATTAATTCGTGATGTACTTACTATGGGATGCTTATGGTTTTTAATGTACTTACTATGTGGTTTTGAGTATATGTATCATGATTTTTTTAGCTAACATTAGATAATTGAATTACATATGTATTACCCAGACTCCTTTCACGAGCATCCCACATAGTCTCATGGATCGACAGGTATAAGTCAATACACCCTATAGAGATTAATGTATTTCACAATTTGAAAAATATCTCACATTACTTGCCGAGGCCAGACAAACTGACCTCGATGTTGATGATGTGACTAGATCAGGTAAAGAGCTATATGATTATGGCCTGTAAAGTACTAAAATACTTTAAAATGTTTTTAATTATAATAAAATGTTTTTAATTTAACCCTTTTATATTTTATTGTAGATGACCTCCCTTTGCATCAACAGAGAACTAGGTGTGCATTAAGATCTAATGAGAGGGTAGATGATCATGATGATGATATCGATACTCATCTTAACAATTATATCTTAAAAACTAGAAATCAAAAGAAAAAAAGAAATGATTGTCATCTGTGCACCTTAATTGATAATGACTGATTTTTATATGCCAATGAATTTAATTATGTGGTAGTGAATGTTCATAAATTTTATAATGTGTTAATGAATGTTATCGTGTGATAATTAGTGAATGTCACATTTTATTAATGTGTGAATGAATGTTATCGTGTGATAATTAATGAATATTACATTTTATTAATGGATGAAATAATGAATGAATGTTAGATGTTAATGGGGAATTTAGAGTGATGTTGTGGGGGGGGGGGGGGGGGGGGGTGGTGGGGCCAAATGAGCTTCCACCTTCATGTGGTTGGCCCTATTTAGTACAGAATATAAAACTATTCTTGAAACAAAGTGAAGCTCAATAAGTTTGTTCCTTATATAGGGTCTCAAGTGTAGCTTTTATCCCACTCTCAACATTGCAAGGCTTCAAGTGGTGTTCTGATATTGGTTTCTCCATCTCTCACTGACATCTTGTCTTTCTCCTAAGAACTCTCACCGAGCTATGATACATGGATGAGCAGAAGATGTCCCTTACAAGCTACACATATATAATATGGTAGATCTAGGGAACAAATATACTACAACATAGAATGAGTCAACTTGAATCTATAGTTTCTTCATTCACAATGAAAATTCAAATTACAAGCCCTATTTTAGATTTAATATTCATATTTATCTTCATCATGATCATATCCATCACAATCAGCATTTGGTTCAACTTCATTTGAACCACACTCCATGTCGGGTACCATTATAAGGCATGGAGTGTGGTCATACCCATGTTATCATAATAATGAATTAGCCTATAAAATTATGAATAAAATACCTCGTGTATCATATTTATAATACTACAGATGCACCCGGGATTGGCCCAAGCACCCAAGTTCCTACCAAAGGAACCCAAGTCGAACCCAGAGGAGAACAAAAGTAGAATCAGAACCCAACCTCAAACAAAGAACTAGATAACTTGACTTTTTTCTAATTCAAGTTTATTTCTGAATTCTTCTCCAATTCCATCCTGATTATTCCATATTTTGTTTTCCAATTTTCCTTCTTCCTTGCTCCAAATTCAAGGATCACCACCCATGACTTATGTTGTTATTTCCTTTTACTAATTGTGCTATTTCAAGGATCACCACCCATGACTTGGTTAAGATGATGAATGCTGGCAATGCCTTTATTACCAAGGAATCACCGCCCACCATTAATGAATATTAATGATCATTGTTTCCTAAGGGTAATCACTATTTGTGTATGTTGATCACCCAAGTCTTTGGCTTTGATTTGCATGCTGTGAGGTTTGTCAGAAGTGGGGGTATGACATGCTGGTTGGATTATAACATATTGACACTTACACCATGAAGAAGACAAATGATTAAATAGAAAGAGAGGACTAACTGAACCATCTTGTGGTCAGTCTATATCACATTGAGAAACAATGCCAAGACTCGAGAATCAAAACAATCAAAAGTTTCTTCAAGACCATGAATGATCAACAACATTCCATTAGAAAACAAAACACTAATCTATATTATCATTAAGCCATAAAATATGTCTTTAAAGTTTAGAAGCATCACAAGAACTTTCAAGAAACATAGTACTATCCAAGGACCAAAATGAATACCCTCCAAATGATTATGATTATGTTGATGTTGATGTCTATAATTTATGTCTAATGATTATGATGATGTTGATGTTTATGTCTATAATTTATTTCACTTACTGATGCTTGCCTAGATTGAATTTTGAATTGCCAGGTTGGAGAATGATTTCAAAGTTTATGGCCTGTTCTACATGATACTCTTAGTTACAGCTCAAATGCAACTCAACATATTTTTGATGCTGGGCAACCCACTGCAGAAACTCATCCACAGGTGAAATTTAATGTTGTGAATCTTGGCATTGTTAATGTTATTACTTTTCCTCACATTTCATATTTATGAAAATGTTTCTTGGCACTATCTTATTCTTATTACAATTTTCTTTGTTGTGGGGCAGGAGGTCAATCTTCATTGTCTTCATTGTGGGGGACAGTGAAGATTTCTCTGACAAATAGTAGGTCTTCTTTAGTATCTTATAATAACATGCTAAACTAATAAAGGTGTTATGGGCATTTAATCTGAAATTACTAATAGAGTAAGCATATTATTACTATGCTTAATGTTCCATTTAAATGCATTTAACACAAAAAACAAATTTACAAAACTGAACCAATGGCATGTTTACAACAAAGATGTGTTGAGGAGTTTGCTCCTTGTTTAATGTTAACTGTTCCTGCACAATCCACTCATACAATAGTGAAATGCTATGTGGAAGGGATGGTTGATAGTGTTCCTTGATGGAAGGGGGATTGTGAAAGACTTTTTATCATTGTATTGTGTATTTCCAATATGTTTGGTTGCAGGGCAAACCAACTTAATGAAGGATCACTCATCGATTGCATGATAACCCAGTTTTGAAGGGTCATTGGTTGAGGGGACAGTCAAGGTCCCGATGATTGGGCCATTGGAGGACCCTATTTCTTTGTATTAATTGATATTCAAATTGGATGCATGGATTTCTTGTGAATTATCAGCTGCTATGTATCCTGCAACTACATCCGTAAATCTGCATATACTTCTCTATGGTTGTAAGCCACTTAGAGATCAAAATAGAGAAACTAAATCAAAATCATTCTTTGTCCTATTTCCTTTTAACAAAGTCTCAACTATCAATGATACAATATACATTTGATACCCTAAGCTATCAAATATACAAATGGAGCCTACCTAGAAGCTCACCAGGAGAATGAAGGATCACTCACTGATTGCATGATAATCCAATTTTGTAGGGTCACTGGTTGAGGGGACAATCAAGGTCCAGATGATTGGGCCATTGGAGGACCCTAGTTCTTTGTATTAATTTCTATTCAAATTGGATGCATGGATTTATTGTGAATTATCAGCTACTATGTATCCTGCAACTGCATCCGTAAATCTGCATATACTTCTCTAGGGTTGTAAGCCACTTAGGGATCAAAATAGAGAAACTAAATAAAAATCATTCTTTGTCCTATTTCCTTTTAACAAAGTATCAACTATCAATGATACAATACATTTGATGCCCTAAGCTATCAATACAAATGGCACCTAGCTAGAAGCTCACGGGCTATCCATTTGATAACCACATTCAACATTTCAAAAAAATGGATATCCTTGAGCATAAGCACCAATAACATCAAATAATGGAGTTAAATCACGGGCTAGGGCATGACACCAGCAGAATGCGGTCATTTTAGTGACAACAATTTAGAATGTAGTCCTTTGGTGTGTATTAAACATAATAGAATTTTTAGCATATTATTATCATTCTATTTCTTTGTTGTAAACATTCCATCAGTTCATTTTTGTAACTTCACTGTTGTATGAGTGGATTGTGCAGGAATAGTTAACATTAAACAAGGAGCAAACTCCTCAACAGATCTTGGAAACCATTGAATTCAATAATAAATGAAACCTAACACCAACACTATTCCTTCCATTCACTTCTACCAAGAATAAAGCATTTAATCCATTCAACATTACATATAATCATTAGACATTTACATTTCCTAACTGTGTAGAGGAACAGTCACGACCAAAATGATCAAAACTACTTTCACCCTTGCACAAGCTATTCCAAACTTCAAGTAAAATGAGCAATATGCTATATCAAATAATTCATATTCATAGTAACCATTCGAAGGATCATTTTGTCAATGAACCCTCTGACTGTACCCCTGCGACAGAGAAAGGAAACCTCAAAATAGAGAAAGGAAACTTAGTAAAACCAGTCTATGCCGATGTTTGTGAGGGTATAGTCACGATAAGTGCCTCTCAAACCTCTCCAAACATTTAAGATTATCTTTAAATACTTTATTGATCTCTTCTAAACATTAACCAAATCAAACCTACATTTGAATCCACACACAATAACCCCAAAATGAAGGGTTTTGTATCCTTTAATGAATCTCAGTCAGTGGTAGCGCATGGATAGTCAAACTAGTAGTCTCCAAAGCATTCAATACATGACTGGATTGTATTTAATACACACTATTCCTTCCATTCACTTCTACCAAGAATAAAGCATTTAATCCATTCAACATTACATATAATCATTAGACAGTTACATTTCTTGACTGTGTACTAGAGGAACAGTCAGGAAATGTAAGTGTCTAAACGATCCAAACATTTGAAAATAGTGAATCGATATTCTTGAGCACAAGCACCAGTAATATCAAATAATGGAGATAAAGCACAGGCTAGGGCACGACACCAGTAGAATGCGGTCATTTCAGAGAGCATTCGTGATCAAATAAAATACAATGTATTTGAAATTTGTAGTCAAATATGATGCCAGATTCTTGAAAGATGAAGAAATCACATACCTTCTCTCGCGCTCAGCTTTCACTCCTCTATCCTATCGAAATAAAAATGATGAGGCCATTTCACTTTTTTTTTTCATAGCCAAATCTTCCTTGTACCACACGAAGAACATGCCATTGGTTCAGTTTTGTAATTTGTTTTTTGTGTAATTAGTAATTGGCAGATTAAATGCAGATAACACCTTTATCAATTTAATTAGCATGATATTATCATATCAGATAAAGTATGTTTAAGAATTGTTGGGACTGGTCCTTTTGCGTGTATTAAACATAATATAATTTTCAGCATATTATTATCAATCTATTTCTTTGTTCTAAACATGCCATTGGTTCAGTTTTGTAGATTTATTTAATCTGTTAAATGCATTTTTCATGAGGGGTCTTGTTCTCAGGAGATTGATGAAGATTGTGCACCTCAAAAACCAATTCATAAGGTACCAATCATGTTTCGTATTCACTTATATTTTTGGATTGGTAAATCTCCTTATAAGTTTCATGTCCTTTCTTTTGATTACTATGGATGAGATATATATCTTACATTTAACATTCAACTTCTTTACATTTTAGAACATGTGGTGTTTTTTTTGAGGATTTTACCAAATCAACTTTTAACATAAACCAAAAACACCAAACTGATATCTTACCCTTTCAACTTGACAAAATATTTGCATTTGACCAATAATTGCAAGCAACTGAATGATAAATCCACATACATGTATCTTTGTAAAATACCTAGAACATCAAAAAGATGGCTAAGTGGCTACCACCATGATTTTTATCTACTGAATATGGGAAAAAAAACACCAAAAAAAATCGAATAGAAAACATGATTGGTCATTTCAGAGAGCATTCATGATAAAATAAAATGCAATGCCTTCTCTCGCACTCGATCAACTTTCACCCGTTCATTTTCTTCCTTTCCTTTTCTCTACAAATGAAATAAAAATGATTTGGCCATTTCAAAATAGTGAATCAATATCCTTGAGCACAAGCACCAATAACATCAACTATTTTGATCTGTGGGTACCCTAATGTTGGCAAGAGTTCTTTTATTAATAAGATTACTCTGCAAGCTTGAAGAAGCGATATATTTTGGCAAATGAAGAGTAGAAAGATGATGATATTCCTGAGACCATGGATGGACACAATGTTGCAGACAGAATGGGAAGACGTCTTTCTAGACTAGCCCTGGATCCTTCGATAATTGGGGTAGGATCCAGATCCAGGCTAAAAAGATGTCTTCCTTTCTATTGTGGAATTATCCTTTCTTTGGCTTGCACTCATTCCTCTTCTCAAAAGTGGTTATCTAGAAACTTAGGATACTGTTTCTCATCCATAATTTGCTAGTGATCATATAAAATTACTTTAGGCCTCCAATATTGATGAGATGTACAAGTGTAAAATGTTTTTGCGAGACTAATATCAATTTGTGCAATGTATATAAATGCAAGGTGGTGATTTTTCTCAATGATCGATAGGTAGCTAGGATAGTAGCTAGGACTAAAGATAATACAACTTAAGAGACCATCATAGGTTGTCTCTTTCTTCGGTCTATATTATTGACAAAATGTTTTACCTTTCATTAGCTCATCAAATCCTGGGATTTGAAAGAATTTAATAGAATATTTTCATGACAACATATATTATTTAAGTTGATGTTGCACAAATTTATCTACTTCGCGCACTTGTATACTATAAAGACGGTGATAAAGAAGCATCTCCTCCCATGGCCATGCTTCTTTATCGCCACCCTCATAGTCTACAAGTGCGCGAAGTAGATAAATTCATGCAACGTCAAGTTAAATAATATACGTTGTCATGAAAATATTCTATTAAATTCTTTCAAATCCCTGGATTTGATGAGCTAATGAAAGGTAAAACATTCTGTCAATAATATAGACCGAAGAAAGAGAGAACCTATGATGGTCTCTTGAGATATTTTATCTTTAATGTGCATATCCGTTGGTTTTTCGACACTTCATAATTAATTATGACAAAAGTGCTACCCATTCGATAGATAAAATGTAGGAGAAAAATAATTTATGACAATACTTTCGACAGTAATGCTATATGTTCGACAGGGAAACCTATCGGAGAAATGCTGAAGGACTGTCGCTCTTCTGACAGTTTAAGTGTTGAAAATATAAATTTTTTGATAGAAACTTCAACATTAATGCCATATCACCGACAGGTATATCTATTGGAATTAGGTGGAAATTGTCGCTATTCCAATCAATTGTCTTTAGAGCTTCAACACCAAACTTGAATGGATCTTGGAATAGGAAGAGGCTTGGATGGACGGAGAAATCTTCAACAAGAGGGCTCCATAGAGATTGAATCCTTCAATGGCTAACAATGGATATCCTTGTCAAAGTAGATCTTGAATGCTTGAAGGCTTGAATGCTTGAATGCTTGATCTTCTTGTTTGAGAGCTTGAGAGATTATGAGATGAGATGAGAAAATGAGAGAGGAAGGCCTCCTTTTATAGTGATCCAGGGCACAAACTTCTAGAGGGGCCACATATGAGAAATAAATTCCCATTGGGCCCATACCCCTAGAAATGGACCTAGATTAAATGTAATTTAAGATTTTACCATTTCAGAGATCAAAACAACCGACCCAGAGGTGGGAAAACAATACTTTCTGAAACCCGACATCCAAAAATCATGGAACCTTGAAATTTAGACCTTGGGTCAAGGTCGAGGTTGATTTTGACCTAGGTCAGAATCAAGGTCAACTTTGACCTAGGTCAAGGTCAAGGTTGACCTTGACCTAAAAGGTCAACCTTGACCCTGAGGTCAAAAATCTCAGCATCTCAGTCTAGAATGCTAGGAAAATGTAGAAAGAAAGTGGAAAAGGGGGCAAAATCAGGGGAACAAGCCAAATCTAAGCCGAGGACCCATTCAAGGCACTTGACATGACCCCAAACCACTTACTCAGAGGGATAAACATTCTTAACATGGAAGTGCTTCTATTTTAAGATGATATAGGATTGGACTTACCATTTTTGCTTTTGCAAACATTAGTTGTGTGTCCTAGTTTACCACAATGATGGCATGTAGGTTTGTTGTTCTTTGGCTTTGCATTCCTTTGTTCTTCACTCTTTGATGATTCTCCTTCTTCAGTGGATGACAGGTGCTCATCATGTCCAAGTCCAAAAGTATCACTGGATCTTCTAGGTGACCTTAACAGTTCTTCAAAGTATTTCATAGCTTCATTAGGCTTGTTCATCCTCTCATTGAGTTCCTTTTTAGATCTTAGTTCATTCTTTATTTGGCTATTTTCTGATCTCAGATTTGTGATTTCTACATCTTTCCTGCCCAACTCTTGATTAGCAAGTAACAGTTGATTCACCATATCCAATTGATTGTTTTTCAACTTTTTCATGTCACATGTCCTTTCATCAAGTCTTATAGATATTTATCTTTTATCTTCTTCAACCATTGTCTTGTCTTTTTCAACTTTCTTTTTCTATTCAACAACTTCACAAAATCTTATTGATTGTATTTCTTGTTCTCTCTTCAGATTTCTGATGTCTTCATTTAGTGTGTTGTTTTTCTCCAGTAGACCTATTATAGCTTTGTCACTTTCACCAGAATTACCATTTTCAAATAGACCTCTAGTATCCTCTTCTTGGTATTGAGTTTCATTCTATTGAATTGCCAATTCCCTCCTTCTGCTTAAGGATTTCTTCAATTCACCTCTAGATGCTTCAAGCTGATGTAGTGTAAGTTGAATGTCAATCTTCTAATTCTCTATGATCTTTCCCAACTTATAAACCTCCATCTCCAAGACCTTAACTCACAAGTGATTAGACTTCTTTAAGAGACTTAGCTCTGATACCAATTGTTGGAAATTTATTATGGGAAAGTGAGATACTAAGAGGGGGGGATGGGGTGAATCAAATATCTACCAATAATTCCATTTTGACATAAATTCACTTGCATAACATAAACATCAAATTCAATACTGAAATAGATCTAACATTCTAATCTTCATCCATGAAATTGAAACATAACACAAATATTTTGGTTACCCAAAAACCCTTGAAAGGTAAAAATGGGGTGGGGATGACACCCACAAATCTTCACTACTACAATATTAAATTTTTCCTGTTAGGGCTATAAAGTTTGATCATAAATTGATGATCTATCTTGTGAGGGGTCTACCCTGTTAAGAGCTTACAGACTTATACAATCTACCTTGCTAAAGGATTTAAACTTACAACAAAGTAAGTACTCGGTTAAGAGATTTTCTTAGGCCCGTTAGGTCCACTCTGTTAAGAGATTTACCTTGATTTACCTGTTAAAATGTCTTACTACCCAATCCTTCTATTTTCAATGTAGTGTTGATAACATATATTCTCCTTTCAATACTTATTTGATCTCCTCTATCAAATATAATTCTGTTATGTCCTTCACTTCTTTGCTCAGTCATTTTTACTGATTTCTTCCTATATCAAAAGTGCTTCTCTATTCTGTATATGAGATCCTTATTCTTACATACTCTTTCTCACTCATACCACATTTTAGGGTTTATATCTCATCATATATAGACAACAAATCAACTCCATAGATCAAGATCAATGATCTAGATTCTCTACTTATGCCGCTTAAGAATTCCCTAAATCTGATTGGCTATATAGATTACATAGGAATCAATGATTACAAATCTAAGTCATAATCACCTCCATGATTTCCTCAACAAACATGAAACTCTGTATAGATGTCGACCAAAATGGTTTACCTAAGTGTTTGTGCTATTACAAACACATATATCGAATCTGGCTTTCTTGGCATATGAAGTCTCTAACACTCAACATTAACTATTATTCATACATTGGTTCTTGACACTGACATATCTACACAACTTGACATAAACTACTTAGTTATTACTGAAGTACTCAGTGACCTATAACTTGCTCAACAGTAACTACTACTTGGTAAATGTACAATATACAAGTCTAGACATAACTTGACCTATACATGATGACTTGGTCACAGTGATGACCAACCAACATTGCCTAGAAAATGACCACGTGTAAGACACTAATAGACAACAAAACTTAGGGATCAACAACCGAGCATAGCAGGCCAGCACAAGGAGAATCTTTAAGTACATTGAATCTGGACACCAAATAGAAAACAATTTACAAATCTTGTGGAGGTTATATGTCAGAGCATTGGAGATTGAATCACAATGAATATACATGATTACAAGGTGAGATCTACAAATGAGAATAAAGTATGATATATGCATTGGAGGAGTAACTAATGCTAGCATCACTTGCAGAGATAATTCTAGAACATGTAGCACCACTTTTATAATTGTATTTAAATGAATCAAAATGTGAAGATCAATATGCATGCACGAAGGGAGATTTCATGTGTGAAGCAAAAATTGTAGAGAAGGTGATGAGAAGAGAAACCATCAAGTATAGAGTAGTAAAGAGAATAAATTATAGGAGATAATTTTGATTTGGTCATGAATGAGTATTTTTTAAAAATTTCAAGAAAGAATGCATAATTTTGATAGAGCAGTAAAGAGATTAATGATTATATTCAAATCATAGGAGATAATTTTGATTTGGTCATGAATGACTATTTTTTAAAAATTTCAAGAAAGAATGCATAAAAGATTCAAGATTCCACCTCAGCTAGTGGAAGAATATAAAGATGAGATATGTTTTGAAGTTGGTACCGACACATGTATTAAAAGAGTTGTAGAGCCTAGAACCAAGTGGCTACCACCAATGGGATATGAGATGAACATTGATGCTACCTCTATTCAAATTAAAGGATTGTTAGAGAAACCAGTTGACAAAAGTTCAACTCGGTATGGAACATTTGAAGAAGTTAAAGAGAAAATAAGGATAGGCATCTTGATACATAAGGCAATTATAAAGACAAGTAGAATGATAAACACCTTGTTAGAGAATTTAGGTATTGTTGTTGAAGGTGAAGTGGTTGTTGAACCATCTGAGATCAAGGGGAAGAAGACAAGAGTAAAGAAAGAGACTCCTAGCCCAATTGGTGTTATACCATCAACAAGGTCTTCCTCTACAATAAGATAAAAGAAGAAATCAGATGTAGAACTGGTAAAATTAAAAACTTACATTATAGAAAATAAGGCTACTTGAAGGCCTAGTTTAGGAAAATGAAGTCGCAACAAGAAAGTGACACATAATCTAAAGACCTATCACAATTTAAGGTTGTACAAAGTAAAGTACCTAAGGTGAAGAGTCTTGATGAATTTCTCAAGACTTGAAAAATATGGAGGTTATTCAATAATAATGAAATTAAAGTACAAAAAGAGAAATGATGAAGTGAAAAGTAAAATTGAAGAGACTGTCATTTCTACTTTGCACAACTTTAGAACAACACCTGTTGAAGCGGCCAAAAATCTTGAAGATGAACTTTATCACAAAATTGATGCTAGATGGAAGTATTCTCTAGCAACCAAGAATGAAATGAGAGAGAGGTCCCTAACAATTATTGTTCTAGACCTAACAAAGAAAGGAATTAGAGACACACTGCTAGAATATTAAAAAAGATTTTGAGTAAAAAGAAGAGCACTGAACATCATGGTCGGTATGCTAGAAGAAGTGCATAATAACAGTAATGATCTTCGGAGAAATATTTTCTCTATTGATTAACTGACTATTGAAGAAGTCAACAATCAAGCAGGCAAGTGAGATATAATTGACTTGATAACAAATGAAGAAGAAGTTATAATTGAGGAAAGAACTAATCAATACCCTGATGAAATAATAAAAGCTGATGAAGACATCATGGAAACTGAGGCCATAGAAATAGAGAAAATGGACATTAATGATTCTGCTAAGGCAAGGCTAATGAAAAAAGATCCTATTATTGAGAAAGTTTTAAATTTTTCTAAGATAGAGGAAATTATCTCAGAGACAACAAGAGATGTACCTACTAATGCTGAAACCCCCACTAGGCCAGAATAAGCGACTGAAACAAAGGAGACCGAAGAAACAAAAGGGACCGAGTCTACACAAGGTCAGAATTAAGAGTCAGTAACTCCTACCAAAAATACATAACAACAAAAGGATCTAGAAAAAGAAGAAATAAAGGCAACAAATAAAGAAAAGAAAGAAGAGAAACAAAAGAAGAAGGAAGAGAATAAACAAGAAGAGAAAAAGAAAGAAAAAAAATGAGAAAATTGAGGATACAAAAAGTGCACAATTTGATGCAAAGAAGACATCTTTAGTGAAAGGAAATACAAAGAAGAGAAAGCATGAAAAAGAGGTTTATGTCAACCAACCTATTGTTATTCCCAAGGTTGATATCTCAACCATGAGTCCAAAGGAACTCTCAGAGTTTAGATATCTACTAAAAAGAAAAGCTGCACAAGATAAGTTGATAGCTAAGAAGTTGAAAACAAATGTTTTAGACCAAGTAAAAGATACATTAAATGAGATTTTACCTGAGGCCGTTATAAATGAAAAAGGAGATATTTATAGTCAATTGAGAGAACTGGTAAATTAAGTAAATTAGCCTGGTACTGATACTACCAAGCACATGATGAAAATACACAAGAAGAAAATGGAGACTGCATTGATTGAAGAACTCCTTCAATCAGTTGCATTAGATAAGGTAACTCTTTTTGAGTTAATTAATGAATTGGAAAATGAGATGCAAAAAATTCTTTCATTATTTTAACAAATTTGTTTAATTTCTAATTTCACCAACGACATTAAAGAGAAGGATAATAATGTGGGAAATGACCTCACCAAGAAATTATCAAAAGTTTCCACTGAGCCTAAGTCTATAAAGGAATATTATGAAAGGCCAAAGAACTTGATGGGAGTATAATATGAGCTAAGAAATGAGGAGAATCAGACCAGAATGGATCTACTAGAACTCCATATTTTTTTGATTCTACATATTGAATTATTTTAGAAATAGGTACACAAGGCCAAAGACTTAGTCAACACACTGAATGTTCTAGTGCTATGGACAACATGGTAAGCTTAACTGCTAATTTAATTGAGAAAATAATAGTTTTGTGGGCACTTAAGGATACATGGAAGGCATCACTGAAGGATGCTCATGAAAAGTACAAATCTATTTTTGACAAGATCCCCACACTAGATAAAGAGTAAATTCTTATTTTGGCAATTTTTGTTATAAAAGGGGGAATATATAATACATATGGAAATGTGTTAAAAGGGGAATATAGTATATGTATATAAAAGAAGGATATATATATTAAAGGATATATTCAAGAAGTAATACTTTAGGGGGAGTAATATGTTTAGCAAGGAATGGATATATGAGTGGATATATGGACAAGGACAAAATTTTGAATTTTTTATGACTTTAAAGGTTTTTAACAAAGATACCAAATTAATGCCAAAGGGGGAGATTGATACTCCTAAGAGTTATTTTTGTTGTCATTAGTTATGAGGAAGTCATATTGTTTATCAAAGTCATTTGGTAAAGAAGGAAAAACTATTCGGTAAAAGGAAATAAGAGAAAAGGTAATTTTGGTAAAGGCAAAGAAAGTTTAGAAACTGAGCACCAAGTTATACCAAGCTAAAACATCAATCGAACTAAGAAGATAAGCTAGTTACAGAGCTAGAGGAAACTGCGTTACTGAGAATAGAAAACCGACACAAGGAGAATCTTTAAGTACATTAAATCTGGACAGTGAATAGAAAATGATTTACAAATCTTGAGGAGATTATATGTAAGAGCATTAGAGATTGAAACATGATGATTATACATGATTAGAAGGTGAGATCTTCCAATGAGAATAAAGTATTATATATGCATTGGAGGAGTAACCAATGCTAGTACCGCTTGTAGAGATGATTCTAAAGTATGTAGCATCGCTTCTAGAATTGTATTTAAATGAATCAAAATGTGAAGATCATTATGCATGTGCGAAGAGAGAATGCACGTGTGAAGCAAAAATTGCAAAGAAGGTGATGAGCAAATAAATCACCAAGTATAGAGTAGTAAAGAGCAGAAAGTGATAGTGATTCATAATTGAATCTACCGAGCACTGAATTGATATTGTGAGTAGTACATAGTATGAGGTAATGAGTTATTGACCATAAAGAGTATAATATACATATGTTTGATGCAAGTTTAATAGACAAGTTTGTGTTACTGATTAAAAAGTAATCAAAGTTGTAAAGTCTCTTAATCGAGCAGACCTTAACAGATTTTATATTGTAAATCCTTTAACCAGCTATAGTTCTTAGATTATAATTGTAAAATCCTCTCACATGGTAGACTTAAGTCTTAAGACTCTTAACTGGGTTAATACTCTTAATAGGGTAAGCTACTAGAAATAGCTAACATTGTAGCTCTAACCGAGCATACTTTTTACTGTAGTAGTGAAGTTTTGTGGGTGTCATCCCCATTGCAATTTTTATCCTCTAACAAGGATTTCTACGATACCAAAATGAATGTGTTATGAGTTATATGTTATCTTTTATATCTTTTATAGGATGCATTGCAAAATCTATGGAATTAGTAAATGTTTAAGGAAGAAAGTTCAAATAGTTTAAAAGTGTTTCACACTACTGATTAACCCCTCCCCTCTCAATACTTACCTTTCCATACCTAATCCAACAACTGGTTCTTCATCAAGATGAGTTTACATAAAATTGAGTGTGTGGTCATTCCAAGGTGATAGCTAAGTAGAATATAATATAATCTATTTTATTATTCAATATTCTACCACCTAAGGTATTTAGCCTTTGTATTTTACTCCTCATCCACCTCGAATTTAGCACTAGCCATTGTAGTAATGATGGTTGAAAGGTAAGTGGTAACCAAGTATGCAAATGATATTTGACAAATTTCATGTACATACCGAATCTCTAAATAGTTGCACAGTAATTACATAAAGAGTGTGGCTCTTCTCTATTAAATTCATTATTAAATTCTTTCCATCTCTCTACATTTAATCTTAATACCTCTCTACGAGTGGTCTATGCCAACTTTCTAAATATGCCATGAATGTCTCATCTTGATTTTGATGCTTATTATTGGACATCATGCCTGATTATAAGAATTATCCAATTGTTCAATATATTGTTAGTATTGTTGAATTTAGGCCTCATATATAACACAACTAATTGTTCTATTTCTATAGACCATTAATATTCTTAGTTATTTTTTCCTCATTATTTAAATTGTTAACCCCAACTAGTGATGATGATGAAGACTGAGATCAGAGGTATACAAGATTGTAGAATGATTAGATCAGTTGTTATTTTGTCATTGATGCAAGCAATTAATTTTTGGTTTATATTGAGTTTCCATATCATTAGGAGTATGATATAAGATAAGTGAGTTAACGAAAAAGAGGAAGTGAAAAGTTTTGAATGAGTTACTGAAGTTGAAGAACTTAATTAGGAGGCTAATACATATCAAAAAATGATAAGGTAATAATGGTTTAGTTATTTTTTACTTTACATTTGATGATATCAAGTCAGTAAATGAGTTTGGACAAGTGAGAAAGGTTAGAAAGTTGACAAGGTAAAGAAAACAATTTAGTTACCGAGCAGGAAGAAGTCATTCGGTAAAAGGAAAGTAATTTTTGATAAAGAGAAAGGAAGCCAAGACATTGAGTGCAAGGAGTTAGTTACCGAGTGAAGCAAACTGAATTTCAATTGAAAGAAAAGGAAGGGCACCAAGCATGAAACATAAATTAAATACAAGGATTTGAACGAGATTTAATGAAGAGCCACAATGATCTAGAAGATTCCAAGTATGAAGAAGAGTTAGTTAAAGAGATCTACGATCATAAAAATTCAAGGTAATGATCTATGGTAAAGATTTAAGCACCAAAAAATGAAGGTACATGTTCCAAGAAAAGTTCAAGTTTTGAGGTGACGATAACAAGTTTTATCGAGTGCCAAGTTCATTGAATCAATTCAAGAGGATGATTTGACAGTTTAGAATAAATAGAGGAAAACCAAATCAAGTAGATTAAAAATCAAAATAGAGTATATAAATGATGAAATTGAATGAAAAATAAGCTGGATAGTTGAAGTGTTGATGTGTTTTCGAGTGATGCAGTGAAGAATAAAAATGTGGAAATTCGAGTCTACAACAAAGATTGATGAAGTGTTGAGGCCAATTAATAGTGAAGGAATGAAGTGAAGACATAGAGTGCACAAGGGATCTAAATAAGAAAGAGGTAGTTGCAGATTTACAAATCAAATTTTATACTATTTCTTATTGACATTTGTAGTTGGAAAATCTCTTAACCGAGTGGACTTAACAATCTTATTGTAAATTCTTGAGAGAGGTGACATTCTAGAAGAGTGTTCATGTTAGAGTAATAAAGTGTTTACTGATTAATTGAATCATATTGATTTAATTATTCAGTCACTTATTACCTCTTTCTACTTAAGCTAAACTTTAGGCATATAATAATTAATTATTTTATTAATTATTATTATGCAACCTAGGGTTTTACCTTTTTAGGGTTTCTGATCTCCTTTTATAAGGATTGATCTCATAACACTTTGTAACCTTTTCTGATATTTTCATTATTGATTGCAACTTTTGTTTTTGCACATCAAGGATTTCTCCTCTCTCGTGGATCTATATGTTCAGGCCTCCATAGTTGTTTGCTTCTCTCTCTTTCTGTGACAGGTGTTTGTGTGGAGGTGTTCTTGGGAGTTGTGGGTTGTTTATTCATCAACTCCAACATGGTTTTAGAGCTTCAAATCTGCTTGCCCCTGTCCTCTTCCTGAGAGATTCGATCGTGTCCATTAGATCTGCATTTTTAGAGAGGGTTTCCTGTCAGATCTGGGGAGAACCTATTTTTCTGGTCATCTTGGCTTCAAATGGACCTCACGGTTGTGTTCAGAGCATCCAAGAACCCTAAGATCCATATAAAGTTTTTTCAATTTGGACAAAGTTGGAATCTGCGAGAAATTTTTTTTGCAATTAGCCCTGGCACGGATCCCGAGGTGATCACTATTTTTTGGAGCACTTTTGGCCCAAACAAACCTCTCAGTTGCATCTGGAAGGCCTGAGATAGTCAAAATTCATATAAAACTTGTCAATTTTAGACAAGTTAGCCTCTGAGGCAAATTTTGTTTGCCTACCAGGCTGTACGACCTGACACGCGGATTGAGGCATACAATTTCAAATTTTTTTTTTTGGGGGCGGCCACCCACACGCTACCGAGCGCTCTACTCCACCTAGCAGCCAACACCTAGTGCTCCACTCCGGCCACCGCCCAGCGCTCCGCTCCACCCACTGGCCATCGCTCTGGTCCACCACTGAGCTCCGCCACGCTCCGCTCGGGCTCCACCGACGGCTTTGCGGTCATATGGGGGACTGGCCCCCAGCCCCCAACACTTGATTTCTAGCCCCCTCATCACCCACGTGACTAGGGCCTTTTTTTTTTTTTCAGCTTCGGGCGGATTTGAGCCATGACGGTCATTTGGCCGTCAAATTTAGGCCAGACGTTTGTTGATGTCACCAGGAGTTTGCCCTTTTTTGAAGCATTTTGAAGGTACCTGGGATTTTTTTTGAATATCTCGAGCATCTAGGATCATAATTGGGCATACGATATATCGTCAGAAAGCTGGTTCTGAGCCTGACCCATTTTTGCTAGTATGGTTTTTTGATTTTGCCATTTTGATGCCATTCTTTTCTATCAAAGTTAGATGTTCTCTATGATCATGGTGTTTCAGATCTCCTGCATTCTGGGATCCATTTCTCTTGCATCCGGGCTCCGTTTTCAGCAAATGAGATATTGCCAGAAAGTTCTTTCTAAGATTTTAACAGATCTAATGGTTTCATATTTGTTTTTGTCCTTTTGCTAATGTCACCCATCCTTAGATCCTTCCAAACACCTTCTTTGGGCCCTCAAACGTAGCTGTTGGTTTTTTGCTCATATCTTGAGCATATGGTTTCAAAATTTGGCAAATGAGATATCATCGAAAAGCCGATTCTGAACTCTTTCCAGATCTGGAGGTTATATTTTTCTAATGGTGTTTTTCTCTGTCAAAGCCAGATCTTCAGTTCTACACTCTGGGAGCTCTATCTTGCACATCCGGACTCCGTTTTCAAAAAATGATATATCATTGGAAAGCTTGTTTAGAGAGCTTTTTAGTGCTATGAGTCATTTTTCCAGATTCTTCTCTAGGTTCATTTTATTTAGATTCTTTCTTTTTTGCAGTCTAGTGGATATCTTGGTTGTTTCAGGTCCTGGGATCTCCTTCCTTTGAAGGATGGCTCGTCTTAGGTTGTTCTTTTGTTTCAGAAGCCTTTGATATTCTTTGAGAAGTGTATACTTCACTTTTGTAGCATTCTTCTATGCACACACACTGAGATAATTTCCATTCTATTATATGATGGGATCTTGCACATATTCATGTTCTTTGTACTCGCACTCCATTATAAAGTGCTAGGGGGGTTTGATGTTTGCCTTTTCTTTCCATCTTCTTTTTTCATGTGAGTGTTCCTCCAATGACATTAGCCTCCAGTATCTTTATTTGTGTTTGTACTCTCTCTGCACATTCGATGTTCCAGATTCATCTTCATCATGCATTTCATATTGGATGATCTTTTCAGTGTACCTGTCATTAGTCCCTTGTCAGCAGTATGGGGGGTTTCTACTATTGGTTCTACTACTTCCTTGGTTTGATAGTGTGAGCTATGTATTCAGTATTTGATCCTATGTACTAGGCGGTTGCAGTGGCTCGGTACCTATGCATTCCGGTGAGATGGATCATTTATAATATAGACACTCTTTTCTTTCCTATTTTTGGATGCACTCTTCCAGCTTTAATTGATCAACTCTTCAGGCTTTTGGTGTTTATACCATATGTATCTTCGAGTTCAGGTGTTTGCCTTTGTTTGCCTCCTGATTTGAGTAGTGTAATTTGAGGGCACTCATGCAGATTATAGTCTTCTCTACCTGGTCATATTTCTGTGGAGGATCTTCAGATCATCAGTTTCTTCTTGACAGTGTTGGCAGTTTCATGCTTCACTGATGTTGTACATGTTCATCTTTGTTCCTATTTTTTGGAACATTCCTAGTTTTGGAGGCTTCTTCAGTCCTTCAGACTAGTCTTTGTCTCTTTTTGGAGTAGAGTTTTTCCCATGTGGTTTTCTCTATTTCTTTACTTTGTAGAGACTCTCTTTTGTACTTGGGTACTTGATTAGGCCTTTGTTGCCGGGACCCATTTGCTTTCAGTAGTTCTTTCTATGTTTTTAGCTTATCCCAAAGTTTATCTTAAGGGGGGGTGTTAGAGTAATAAAGTATTTACTAATTAATTGAATCATATTGATTTAATTATTCAGTCACTTATTACCTCTTTCTACTTAAGCAAAACTTTAGGCATATAATAATTAATTATTTTATTAATTATTATTATGCAACCTAGGGTTTTACCTTTTTAGGGTTTCTGATCTCCTTTTATAAGGATTGATCTCATAAAACTTTGTAACCTTTTCTAATATTTTCATTATTGATTGCAACTTTTGTTTTTGCACATCAAGGATTTCTCCTCTCTCATGGATCCATATGTTTAGGCCTCCATAGTTGTTTTCTTCTCTCTCTTTTTGTGACAGGTGTTTGCATGCAGGTGTTCTTGGGAGCTGTGGGTTGTTTTTTCATCAACTCCAACAGTTCAAAGCCCTTTAATTAGGCCACTCCTAACAGGGTGAGTATCATAAAAGATCTTTAGGCAAATCCCCTAGCAAGGTCACATTCAACAATGTGCATTGTAATCTTTAACAAGATTGGCTCTTAACCGAGCATACTTCATAATAGTATTTTTATTGGTTGGTGACAATTCCCATAGTGGTTTTTACCAAATTAGGTTTCCACATTAAATACTAGTGTCAAATGTGTTAAATGTTTATTATGAATGTTATTTGTTGTTTACTTAAAGTTTCTGATTGAAAAATTTAATTTAATGTTATTATTTGTTACTATTGAAGTTTATCTTAATGAGTTGAATCATAGTTAAAGTTTTTAAGGTTTAAAGAATCACTGATTACTGATTCACTTCCCTCTCAATAATCCAACAATTGGTATCAAAGCCAAGGTACTCTAAAGGGATAAGTTTACAAGACTTGAGTAAAAGATTTGAAGATGTATAAGAGGGAGGCACCAAAGTTTAATAGGGACAACTTCTCTACATGGAAAAATAGGATGAGGTTGCACATATTTAGAATTGGAGAGTATACATTATACTATCTTGACAATGAGTTATCCACCACCACCATTTGGGCCTATGATAGTTGAACCAATAAGAGAAAGAGAAGATCACACACAAGTTATGATTGAGATATCTTCTTCTCTCATAGACCTGGAGTTCAATGATCTTAAAGGATGTGATACAAAAAAATAGATGTGGGACAAGCTTGTGTTGGTGTATGGTGGAGATCAACATGTTTAGAAGGAAAAAGCTAAAAGTTTGAAAGACAAAATTGATTCTATGAGCATGAGAGAAGGTGAAGATGTTACATAGTATAGTACAAGATTGAAGGAAATTATGAGTGCTATCAGAGGTGTTGGAGGACATATTGAAGAAGAATATGTAACAAGAAAATTTCTAAGGACATTGTTACCTATATATTTTATATGAGTGTCTACAATACAAGAACTGAGATCCATTCCTCAGATGCTTATTTCACTAGAAGCTACAATTGGTAAGTTGATTTCTTTTGAGCTAAATGATTTTGATAATAGTTTACCTACCAATACTAAGATTAAGTCTGCATTTAAGTCATCTTTGAACATTGGAAGTTCTAGAGAGTCTAGCTCGAGTGATGGTTATGTAAGCAGTGCAAGTGAAAGGTTTCATAGTTGCAAGAGTGATCTAGAAATTCTGTTTGAAAAGGAAAGACAACAAGAAGAGTTTGAAGCTTTACTAGCTAAGAGACTACCAAGAGGAAAAGGAAAATACCGAGGTAAACTACCTTTGAAATTTTTTAATTGCAATGAGATTGGTCATATTACATCTAGATGTCCTGACAAAAAAAATGATGAGAAGAAAGACAACTGAGATAATAACAAAAGAGAGAACAAATTCAGGAGATACCAAGATTTTAAGAACAAAGGAAAGAAGTCATGCTACATTGTTGAAGATGGACTAATTGATGATGATTTAGATAATGATGAAGGTGATGAGGTTGTGTATGTTGCTATCAAGGATGATTCTAATGAATAAAGGTATGAAGAAGAAAAAGTCATAATTTATCATGTTAGTAAGAATGATACATGGATAATAAATAGTGGATGTTCACATCATATGACTGGTGACACACATAAGTTCATTACTATAGAAGATCATGATGGAGGTTATGTTAGATTTGGTAATGATGCTCCATATCCCATGAAAGGTAAAGGTTCTATAATTCTATTGGATAATACACAATGTGATGATGTCTATTGGGTTGAAGGACTAAATTATAATCTATTGAGTGTGGCATAGCTTAACATCACATGTCATCAACTGGAATTTAAGAATGGAAAGGTAAGAGTATTTGATCAGAATGGAGGTCTGATTTCTATTGGTGAAGAGTCAAAAGGTAAATTATTCTACCTTGATACTACTCCAAAGAGTTTCTTATTTGCTAAAGTTGAGGATGAATGGTTATGGCATAAGAGATTCTATCATGTGAATTTTGACAACTTAATTAAGGTAAGAAAAGGAATAGAGTAAGAGGTCTACCAAGACTAAAGAAACCTAAAAATATCATGTGCAAAGGATGTCAAATTAGTAAGATGACAAAGCAAGTTTTATAAGAAAATATTACACTACACAAGGAATTTTTGAGTTAGTCGACACTAACCTATGTGAACCTATGACAAAGTTATTATGATGATAGATATTTCATTTTATTGTTGATGATTATTCAAGAATGATGTTTGTCATGCTTTTGAAGGATAAATCTAAAGCTTTTCAAATGTTTAAGTGGTACAAGGCAAGAGTAAAGGAGATTGAACAATTGAAGTGTCTGAGATCTGATAGAGGAGGTGAGTTTACACTTTTCTGCAATGAACATGGAATAAAAAGATAAATGTTTGCACCGAGGACACCACAAAAAAATGGTATAGTAGAGAGTATAAATAGATGCATTATTGATTTTGAAAGGACATTGATGATTGAGAAGGGTGTATATCAAACATTTTGGAGAGAAGCAATCAACACTATAGCTTATACACTAAACTAAGTACAACTAAAGAAAGGTACAAACAAGACACCATATGAAATCTGGTATGGTCACAAACTGAATGTAATTTATTTCAAAGTATTTGGAAGTAGATGTTACATTCTAAAGGATGATAGAGATGGAAAGTTTGATCATGAAGGCGATGAAGGAATATTCTTAGGATATTCTACAATGAGAAAGGCTTACAAGTGCTTAAAAAAGTCTACTAACAAAATTTTAGAAATTACAAATGTAAGGATTGATAAATTTGTAGAGAAAAATGATGAAGACAACAAAAATGAACCCAAGGACTATCAAAGATTTGTATATGTTCAACCTGAAGTTCCTGATACCTTACCTATAGTACAAATAAAGGAGGAAGCTAAACAAAGAGAGCCACCACCGAATGCTAAAAATGAAGAACTTCCACAACCTATCAAGCCTATCCTAGCCAAGTATGTGAGAAGACACCATTCATCGAGAAATATTATTGGAGACAAGAATGCTAGAGTTATGACAAGATGTAAGTTAAGAGATAATACATGTTTAATTTATGAATTTGAGCCAAGAATAGTAAAAGATGCATTGGATAATGAAGATTGGGTTAAAGCTATGAAAGAAGAGATAGATGGACTTTGGTACTGAGACCTAAAGATAAAAATGTTATTGGTGCTAAGTGGATTTTTAGAAACAAACTGAATGAACATGGAGATGTGATTAGAAGCAAAGCTAGATTGGTTTGCAAAGGGTATGCGCAAGAAGAAGGTATTGATTATGGTGTGACTTTTGTACATGTTGCTATATTAGGAGTTAGAAGTTTACTAGCATATGCAACTTATAAAGGATTTAAAGTTTATCAAATGGATGTTAAATCTGCATTTCTTAATGGTATTCTTGAAGAAGAAGTCTATATTGAACAACCTGAAGGATTTTTTGAGAATACGAACAAGGACATGGTATGTAAACTGCACAAGGCACTATATGGTTTGAAACAAGAACCCTGGGCATGGTATACAAGGATACATTCATATTTAATCAAGATTGGATTTCGAAGAACAAGTGACAACAAGAATGTGTATATGAAATGTGATAGTAATGATATGATTTTGATTGCTGAAATATTTGTTGATGACATTATTTTTGGAGGAAATAACATATTTTGCAAATATTTTTCCAAGGAGATGAGAAAGGAATTTGAGATGTCCATGATAGGAGAAATAAAATTCTTTATTGGACTACATATTCAACAAGTCAAAGATGGGATCTACATCACACAATAAAAGTACATCAAGGAGATCCTAAAGAAATTTGGTATGGAAGATTCAAGACCAGCTGGAACACCAATGGCTACGGGTTACAAATTGTAAAAAGAAGATGAGTCAAAGGAAGTGAATGAGACACTCTACCGGTCAATTATTGGTAAGCTACAACATGTTGTACATAATAGACCTGATATTGCTCATGCAATAGGTATTTTTGCAAGATTTTATGCCAATCCAAAGGAATCACACATGTCTGTAGTCAAAAGAATATTTAGATATCTCAAAGGTACTGAAGACTTTGGTCTACTATAAAAGAAATGAGGAGATTTTGATTTGAAGGTTTACACTGGTGCTGATTGGGCTGGAAACATTGATGATAGGAAAAGTACAAGTGGAGGAGCTTTCTTTTTAGGAGAAAGATTAGTGACATGGCTGAGTAAGAAACATAGTTGTATATCACAATCTATAGCCGAGGTAGAGTATGTAGCAGTAGCTATGAATTGTGAAAATATTGTATGGATAAAAAAACTACTTAAAGGTATGCAAGAGGAGATTACCGATCTAGTTACTATTTACTGTGATAATACAAGTGCTATCAACATATCAAAGAACCAAGTGATTCATTCCAAGACCAAATACATTTATATCAAGTATCATTACTTGAGAGAAAAAGTTCAAGAAAAGCATGTGATATTGGAGTATGTGAATTCAAAGGAGAAGATCATAGATATATTCACCAAGATGCTACCAAAGGATGATTTTGAGTATGTCAGAGGTGAATTAGGGGTCCTTCCCCTATCCAATATTCACTAAAGAAAGATGTATGTTGCATCAATTCAAGGATTCATTAGAATATCTATTTTGTGAGTTGATGCTAGTGTTCACACTTTAGGTGATGCCTGAAGTTGTGAAAAATGATTATGTATGCAGTGATATATAAGTACATGTTAGGTATGATCCAGTACCTCCACAAAGTTTTTAGGAGTATGTATCTTTGGCATTGTTGTCAAAGAGGGAGAATAAGCTATTGGTAATTATAGAGAAATGAAGATTGTTGATTAACACAAAGAGGGAGAAGATGGAGAATTAATGATCAGAAGAAAAGAAATATGGAAAGTAAGAATAAGAAGCTAAGATGGAGAATAAAAATTACAGAAATATGCTAAGAAGATAAAATTTCAGACAAGCACATATAATAAAGTTTCAAGGGAGAAAATGGTAGAACACAGTGACACAGAAGACTGAAAAACACAGAGCTACAACAAGAAAAAAACATAGATATCAGCGTATTTCCATCATTAATTGATAGTGTTTCCATCAATGCCAAAGAGGGAGATTGTTAACCCCAACTAGTGATGATGATGAAGACCAAGATTAGATGTATACAAGATTGTAGAAGGATTAGATCAGTTGTTATTTTGTCATTGATGTAAAGAAATTGATTTATAGTTTATATTGAGTTGTCATACCATTAGGAGTATGATATAAGTTGAGTGAGTTAAGGAAAAAGAGGAAGTGAAAAGTTGTGGAGTTAGTGAAGTTGAAGAACTTAATTGGGTAGCTAATATATATCAAACAATAAGGTAATAATGGTTTAGTTGTTTTCTACTTTACATTTGATGATATCGAGTTGGTAAAGGTGATTGGACAAGTGAGTAAGGTTAGAAAGTTGACAAGAAAAGAATATAGTTTAGTTACCGAGCAGGAAGAAGTCATTTGGTAAAAGGAAAGTAATTTTTGGTAAAGAGAAAGGAAGTCAAGACATCGAGTGCAAGGAGTTAGTTATTGAGAGAAGCAAACCAAATTTTAGTTGAAGGAAAATGAAGGCCACCGAGCACAAAATATAAATTAAATACAAGGATCAAAATAACATTTAATGAAGAGCCACAGTGATTAGGAAGATTCCAAGGATGAAGAAGGGTTAGTTAAAGACATCTACGATTAGGAAAATTTAAGTTGATGATCTATGGCAAAGATTTAAGTAGCAAAAAGTGAAGGTACAAGTTCCAAGAAAAGTTCAAGTTCTGAGGTGATGATAACAAGTTTTACTGAGAGCCAAGTTCATTGAATCAGTTCAAGAGGACAATCTGATGGTTTAGAATAAATAGAGGAAAACCTAATCAAGAAGGTTAAGAGGAAAATTAGAGTCTATAGAAAGGATGAAATTGAATGAAAAACAAGCTGGCTAGTTGAATTATTGATGTGTTGTTGAGTGATGTAGTGAAGAAAAAAAAGGTGAAAATATGAGTCTACAATAGAGATTGATGAAGTGTTGAGGCTAGTGAATAGCGAAGACAAAGAGAGCACAAGGGATTTGACTAAGCAAGAGGTAGTTGCAGATTTACATATCAAATTTTATACTGTTGCTTATTAACATTTTTAGCAAGTGTTGGAAATCTAATATGGAAAAGTGAGATATTGGGGGGGGAGGGTGAATCGGATATCTCCAATAATTCACTTTTACAAAGTAAATCCACATGAATATCATAAACATGAATTTCAATACTGAAATAGATCTAAAATTCTAACTTCATCCATCAAATGAAATACATAACACATAATTTTTGGTTACCCAGAAACCCTTGAAAGGTAAAACTGGGGTGGGGATGACACCCACAAATCTTCACTACTACAGTATTAAAGTATGCCTATTAGGGCTACAAAGTTTGATCACTTCAGATGATCTACCCTGTGAGGGGTCTACCCTATTAAGAGATTACAAATTTACACAATCTACCTTGATTAAAGGATTTGAAACTTATAGATAAGAAAGCACTCGATTAAGATATTCATGAAAGCCTGTTAGGACTACTCTGTTAAGAGATTTACCTTGATTCACCTGCTAAACTATATCAGTACCTGATCCTTTGGTTTGCACTTAAAAATGCTAATAACAAATCTTCTCCTTACAATAATTTTTTGATCTCCAAATCAAATGTATCTCTATTTTTTCCTTCACTACTCTACTCGGTCACTCTGATTAATCTCTGCCTATATCAAAACATTGACCTATTCTACATACATGAGATCTCCTCTTATCTACTTACTTGCATACATACACATACATTATTTTAGGGTTTAGATCTAAACTTATATAAACATTTGATCAATCTTCTAGATCAAGATCAACGATCTAGATTTATTACTTATGACTCTTAAGAATTCCCTTTTTTCTGATAGGTCAACTAGTTTTCATAGGGATTGAAAATAATAATTACAAGATATAATCATCTCCTTGATTAACTCAACAATCCTTAAATTATGCATATAAGTCATCTAAAATGATTTACTTTGATGTTTGTGCCATAACAAACATATATGTCAAAACTGGCTTTCTTGAAATATGAAGTCTCTGATGCTCGACATTTACTATTCTTCATATACCGGTGCTTAAGACTAAAAATTCTATACGACTCAGTATAAACTACTCGACGACTACTAAAGTACTCAGTGACCTCTGACTTGCTCGACAGTAACTACTGCTCGATAACTATATAGAATACAAGTATTTAAACATAACTTGGCCTTTACAAGATGGCTTGGTCATAGTGATGACCAACCAAAATTGCCTAGAAAATGACTAAGTGTTGGACACTAATAGATAACAAAACTTAGGGATAAACAATAGGAAAATATCTTAACCGAGTGGACTTAACAGTTTTATTGTAAATCCTTGAGAGAGGTGACATTATAGAAGAGTGTTCGATGCCCTTTAACTAGGCCACTCTTAACAAGGTGAAGATCCTAACAGATCCGAGGCAAATCCCGTAACAGAGTCACATTTAACAATGTGCATTATAATCTTTAACAGGATTGGCTATTAACTAAACATACTTCGGAAGAGTATTTTGATTGGTGGGTGACAATTCCCATACTAGTTTTTCCCAAATTGGGTTTCCACGTTAAATACTGGTGTCAAATGTGTTGAATGTTTATTGTGCATGTTATTTGTTAATTACTTAAAGTTGTTGATTGAAAAAGTTAATTTACTGCTGTTGTCTGTTACTACTAAAGTTTATCTTACCGAGTTGAATCAGAGTTAAAGTTTTTAAGATTTAAAGAATTACTGATTACTGATTCACCCCCTCTCATTAATCCAATATAAATAAGAGAATAATTTTCTTATTTGTAAGTCACTAACATATAGGAAGGGGGTTCCACTCTGTATCATATGGGACCATGAAATTATTCAAATAGAAATCACAAGGGGAGTTTTTTAGGTCAAGAGTAGTTGAATAATTTAAATGCTAAAAAATTGTTTTATACTCACTAAATGGTCTTTTCCCTCAAAATAAAGTTGCATAAATGAGAAAAGTTTCTCAATAAGTACTCACTTAAGAATAGTGTCTTAACCCTAGCAGGTGGCCTATTGTTTACAAGTTGAAAAGAAGAAGAAAGAGGAGACTTCTAGGCAGTAGTAGGAGGAATAAGCACTAATACATTTGATGCCAAATTCTGACGGTAATTTTCCATGGAGGATACACTTTTTTGTGAAATTGGGTTTTTTTGTAATTATCCCCGACAAAGTCATAATTCTAATGTCTATTTAGTAAATCATCAAAATTATTATTGGAAAAAATAGTCAACACTCCCCTCAGGATTTGTGACATGACTTAACCGCCTCTTGTGTCTTCTATAAGTCTAGTGGTTTTATTAGGTATTAACAAGTTGATCTTTTGGTGCAATGACAACTACTACTTGTAACAAGTGGTATCAGAGCTTGGTCATAGGTTCAAATCCCCTCAAGTAACACTGAGGGGGAGATTGTTGGCAAAATAGTCAGTGCTCCCCTTGAGATTCATGACATGGCTTAGCCACCTCCTATGTCTTCTATAAGTCTAGTGGTTGTATTGGGAATTAACATGTTGATATTTTAGTGTAATGACAACTACTACTTGTAACAATTATGACTTCCTTAGGCTATACAAGAAAAAAAGTGAAAACCAAATCATTTTGATTTTAAGTTTGTTGCAGGAGCAAAGGAGGGCGTGCAAAATTATTTAGAGGTGGAGTATGCCAGCTCAACCGAATTCATTTTGAGTTAGAGAGGTATATAATTCAAAGCTTATGCTATCAATTTCATTCCATCTTCAAGTATGTGAAGATATACTCATTCTCTAAGACATTTCTTTCACGCGATTTCAAACCCTACTTCAATGTGGCTCTTTTTTTTGTCTAATACTTTTGACAAGAACATGAATACTCTCTTTTATTTTCCTCATATTTTTTTCAAACAATAATGAAGGCTCTTGTATGTGATATCTATATAGGAAATCCTAAAAATATCATACTCATATCTTCTTGGAAACCATTCTGGGTATCATGTTTGTTGAAGACTCCAAACAAGGGTTTCATTACTTGATTTATGGAAATGGTGAAGACTCATTAAAAACACTAAAATAGACATTTGGAAATTTCTTAATTTCCTTCTATATAAAATTTTAAAAGATTCCTTGGATAAACATTTTGACCCTTATACACAAGCATGGTGATCCTTGGCATATTTATAATCTTTTACACTTTCTGGGCACTTTATCTCTAAAACATTAAGTTCTCATATGCATAGGCCATGACATATATGTATCTATAATTTATTTACTTAATGGTTTTATTATATTACCATGAAGTTTTCATTCCTCGTGCCTTTGTTTATAAAATTCTCCAAGGGTTTTGACAATGAGGAAATGACAAGATTAAAATATGCCCTAACATCAATTCCCTTCTTTTTTATCTTTGTGTTCCTCCTCTTTGACAAATTTTGATATTAAATACATGATAATGAAATCTTAAATATTTTCCTTTAGTAGTTTGAGGGTTCTCCAGGATATGTTTATGATGCTCACTTTCTTTGTACAAAACCCCATAAAATTAATTATTCTTTGCATTATTTATTGAGGGTTTTCTTAGGAACTCGACTTACTTCCTTCACCTTTGTCATATAATTTTAGACTTAGATCTCTCTAGGAAAGATACCTTTTTCTATAAATCCATGTCCCCTAATTCATAGAGGGTTTAGTTCATGATGATAGAAAAAATATATTGTAACAATGATGAACCATTGTTCTTGTATAAAGCTCTGCTTGTATTTCTTTTGATTATTTTGATTTTGTATTGCATTTTTCTTTGAATAAATACATGATAATATTTTTTTTATCTTATTGAATTCAATTTTGTGCTCTAGTTTAAAACCATGTATTCTAGTGTATCACTTAATGATTTGTCTTTTTGATGTCACTACAAACAAGATTGTCTTTCATAGCATCACCATAGATTAATGAACTTGCAATTTGTAATTATGTAATTTTCACTTCAAAAAAGCTTCAAACATCCTTTTATTCATAAAATAGATACTATACATGTAATTTTGATGGAGATCACTCTCCTTTCCAATTATCACACCATCTTCATATAACCTAATTGCATCCAAAATAGAGGATGAACACTTGACTGTTCATCTCCCTGCAAGAAATAGGGTGATAGTTGTCAGATGTGTATCAGATTAAACAATTCCCAAACCTCCAACTTGACACACTGAATAAATTCAATGATTACATGAGTATATATAGGATTATTTACCCATAACTGATGTAACTACCTTCAAGACCAAATGCATCAGTTATTTTACAACTTTTACCAAATGTTGCTCTTGCAACTTTTGTCAACTTTTTAGTTATTGAACTCCCATGTTCTAGGACATTGTATGGATACTATTGACAACTCAAAATGGACTGAATGAGACATTTGATACCACCTTTACCCTTCCTTGGGTTCTTTGACTCATTTGACCACATTGAACAATTAACCTTATGAGGACCTAATTGAATAAAATGAACAACTTATTACGAATGAATTACATCATCTTTTACAAGGACTTATTATGCCTTGGATTAAATCATAATGGATTTAAGAACAAAAATAGATCTAATCATTAATGGATTTTATCCCTTCAACATCTTGGTGTTCCTTGGTGTTAGGTGCTCCTGCACCGGTTGGGCACCTAATGGAAAGTTATTTTGTGCTTTCCTCCTCTTGGAGTGACTCAAGAAAATGGTTGTCCCATAATGCCCCCCCTTTTTTAGTAGGCTCTTGTGTTAGTATCTTGTTGTCAAGAGTTTTCCATAAAAATATAATTTCATCTAGATATGTTATATGTGTGTTTCAATAGATTAGTCACATGCCACTTCTTTTAGATGATGTTTTTTCCATTTATAAATAATTTGGTGATGTAGAAAAATGATTTACCTTAAAATTGAATCAGTTTTTGGTCCTTTTGTTCTTTGTAGAGGGAGATCCATCCCATTTTGTAAAAACTATCATAAAACGTTTAGTGACAGGGTTTGAATATATTTTGTTCAATATATCAACTTGTCACCATTGAAAAAAATCTAGTTCTTTGGAATACATTAGTACATTGAGTACTCTTTCAAATGAGGGTGATGTAATGGTGAATGGTTTTGTGGTTAAGAAGATACAATGAGCTCTAGGCTGACTATCAGATGGATTTTGCCCACAGTGACTACAAAATTCACTTATTTTAATAAAAACAACCATTATAGAAGGTTTTGATGAGTGTATGTGGTTGAATGAAGTTAATAATGACCTAATATATTTCTCTCATGTTTGGAATGAAGAAGTTAAATGATCCCTAAGGTTGGATCTTGTGATGACAATCACTATTAGTTAACTGTGACATAGACAGTTTGAGTTATTTGGGGTTTCAAATTCATTTTGTTAGGATCATGCAAGAATTGGTATAATTTTGTATAAACCATCATAGATAATTAAATTTTCTCCTTAATGTTACTATATTTTTGGATCCTTTCTAAGTGTTTCATATTGTGTATAAGGACTTATTACATCAGTCCTTGTCATTCTCTAATTGTTGCAGTCAGTCTTGGTGTTCATATTGACTTTGTATCCATTGAATGTGGTTATATGAAGTTGGAATAAATAGTCTCTAACATTTTCATTTCATTAGTTGAAGGTCCCAAGGGAGTTCCAAGAAGGTTTTCCTTTTCTTGTGGGCAGCAATTCCCTATTTACCGTCATAGGTAGGGACAATCATTATGTGGATCATCTTGTTTGTTGATGGTTGCAGTCCTACAAGGGCATGAGACTTGAGAGGGTATTCATTTATTTGTAGCACTAACACTATGTATTATACACTACTTTACTATTTCCTTGTGTCACTTCACTATATATCATTGCCTCTTATCCTATATTTGATCAATGCCCTTTAGCAGCATTGTATCCCTCTGTTGATGGCATATGACCATCTTTTGATATCCTTTGTGACTATCAACAAAAATAAATAATAGGTAACTACCCCCCTAGTGTTCACTAGTCCGCTTTCTAGAATATTACCATTTAGTGAACCTTCATGCTCCTTGTCGTGTTTTCATTCTCCTCAAATATTTCTTTAACTATTTTTTAACATAAAAAACTATCATTTCATCTTGGGAACATTGTTTAGACACACCATTCCTTCTCACTTACCTTACCATACCCTCATAGTTTTCATTATAGTCACTATTTAATAATCTTCATATCTTTTTCAAGGAAGGATAAAAATAGTCTTATAAGTCTTCTATATGTTTTGGAGTAAGAGTTTCACTTTGGTTTTGACTATAAAGGAACTGATTGCATAAATATAGTGATTTTGGGCCTAACTCTGTAATAGGGATCAAAAGTGATGATTTTTCATTGAATAATCTCTCCCAAACATTTAAAATATGAATAGTGTTAGATAAGGTTGTAAGGGTCCTAAGTAACATTCTTAATCATAGGGTAAAGATTGAATGAATCCATTTGATATCTCTCTTGGTGTCTACAGTCCTAATTCATAGATATAGAAGTCAGTGATAGTTATAACCTTTGAAGGTCTGAACTTTTATGATTATTGCCATTAAATTTGGTTGAGCATTAACACAAACCTTCTTGTCATTTCTTAAGGATACACCATATATTACTTTAATTTGTATTTGGTTTTATCATCATCAAGATTATCTTCTTCATCCAAATTAATCACAATAGAATATATAATATGAATAGAATCACTGTGTTTGTTTAATTATATTTTCTTTAGATAAACTTCCTCCCTTAGGCTATGCATAGGTTGGTCAAAGGGAATCAAGGAATTAGAAGGTGTCATAGGGGAATAAATGTTTTGGGAAGTAAGCTCATGACTCCTAGCATGAAAAAGATCACAGATACATCGATTATGTTTGGTTTTGTTTGAAAGTCAAGTTGGTTTAGGATCAATAAACATGGGGTCCTTTTCTCCCTTGGGGGAAGAATGGATGGAACCCCACTAGGTTGAGAGAAATAATATGTAGGAAATTTTTATGACATAGGAGGTGGGATTGAAGCATAAATAGGAGGTATGGAAGGTGTAGTATTAAAAATACATTCATAGGATTAGTTAAATTAATTTAATTCAAAAAACATGAAAGGTATATGCTATTTAACACTCTAAATTGAAAAGATCAATAAGCACCCTATGTTTCTTTAATTAGAAGGACAATATAAATGCTCTCAATTGCAAAAGCATTCCATAAAGTGACAACTCCTAAAATGAGAGTGATGAAATTATTGAATGATCCTTAATTATGCCTAATTGAATGATAAAATTCTCATCTATGCGCTCAATTATATTCAAATTTTCTCCTAAATTGATCCATTATAACACTGCAATGCAAATTTACTCCAATTATGCCTAAGCTCTCAACTAATTTGCCTATAGTAATGGTGTACTAGATAATGGATGATTTTCTCTTATGATGCTTCCTATTTATAAGATTTTCCCAAGGGTAGGGGGTGGAGTGAATTAATCATGAATAGATGAGAGAGGTTGAGTTGTGTTTAAAATATTGGGACAAGATGACAAAAATATTGGCAAGGATAGCAAAGGCTTAATGAATGACTAAGATAGCAAAGCCTCTTATGGATCCATGTGCTCCCAATCCTCTCTCCTCATTGGTTGATAAATTTTTTGTCTCCATGTGGTTTGTGAGAAAAATTAGGATATACTTGATTCATACAATTAATTACTTTTACCATGTATGAAAATTAGATGGGTTAGATATGATTTTTGATTGAACTATACAATTAATTGATTAAATCAATTACATAGTTGCTTGATTTTTATATTTAATCAATCAAAATGGCTTATATTTAATTAATTAATGACTTTGATGATTAATTATTAATATTGATTTTCTTTGAATTTTCTTGACCAATTTAATGTGTATACAAATGCCCCTCTTTGACTCAATGTGCAAAGCGCATTGGTTCAAAGAATATCCAATATCTGATTAACTAATGTCTGATTTGATGTTGATTTACCATCAAGATGAGGATTTGATTGATGTGCTGGCGATATGGTCTCAACATGACTCCTTGATAGTTAATTTGACCAATTTCAATGACCTATTAATGATTTTGAAAATTCAATGTCTGATGTCTCTGATTTGAAAAATTGCCCCGATTAACTTGATATCATGTCTTGATGATATTATGCCCCCTTTGAATTTAAATCAAAATTGATTTAAATGACTTTGATGAATTTTGAATTTATTTTTTGAAATTTTTTAGAAATTCCAATTTTGATTTATTTTCTGATTACATTTGATGTCAAAAATAATATCCATGATGCCCCAGAGTTGAAAAATTTGATTAAAACATAAATCCCTTGGTAAAAAAAAGTTCAAATATACCCCTCCATTAGGTCACCTAGGGTATAAATGGGGTCAACTCCTTTTCATCCTTTCATTTTTACTTTCACTTTTACCATTTACCCTCTTTGAGCCCTAGTTCCCTTTTGGTGATTTTTCCATGGTGGTCCCAATTCAAGAGCACAAATTCGAGTGACCTACGAGATTCTAGAGACCAATCGACTACATACCTATGGTGAGTACCTGTATCATCTTAAAATGGAAGCACTTCCATGATAAGAGCATTTAGCCCTCTGAGTGAGTGGTCTGGGGTCATGTTGAGTGCCTTGATAAGGTCTTTGCATGTATTTGGCTTTCTCCCTACTTTCCACTTCTTTCCTACACTTGATTTCTTCATTCTAAGTGAAATTAGGGTTAGGATCTCAAGGATTCTCCTTAATTTCCCTCTTCCATGGCTCTATTTTCTAGGCAAGACTTAGAAATAGGTCCTCCTAGCCTTCATCATAGTCATCATGGGATTTTATGTCTATCTGTGGTATTCTATCCCTTTCTGATACCATTTCTAAGTCTCCGAGCATCCTCGGGACCTCCTGTCCTGATTCTGACTGGATCTGGGCCTAGGGTCAGAATCGAGGGAGAGCCTAACTAGGTTAGGATTGAGCTCAAACCTGACTAGGTTAAGATCGAGCTCAAACTTGACCAGGTTAGTCCTAACCTCAATTTTGCCCCCCTCTTTCAAAATTCCAAAATCCTTGATTTTCAGGTATCGGGTTTTCGGGATATTTGTTTTCCCGCCTCCGGGTTGGCCATTTCGGGTTTCAAAATGGTAAATCCTCTAATTTCATTTAATCTAGGTATATTTTCTGAAGGTCAGGACCTAATTGGGATTTAATTCTCCAAGGTGGCCTCTCTAGAGGATTGTGCCCTAGTTCACTATAAAAGGAGGCCTTCCTCTCTCATTTTCACATCCATTATTCATATCTCATCTCAAGCAATTGCAAGCTCTCAAGCTCTCAATTGAAAGAAAGCCTTTAAGAATTCAAGTGTCCAAGCATTCATCCATCAAGGAGATCTATTGTTAGCCATTGAAGGATTCAATCTCTTTGGAGCCCCCTTGAAGATCCATCCTTCTACATTCATCCAAGCCTTCTCATATGCAAAGATCAATTCAAGATTGGTGTTGAAGATCAAATGCCATTTATTAGAGACATCCTACATTCATTCTACATCCATTGAAGTATTACTACTTATGGATTTGAGGATTCGAATCCTCTACAAGGACTTCAACATAAGCAAGGTGATTTGTTCTTATTGCTTTGTTTATGCGTACTATATTTCAATTCAATTTCAAGGTTAATTCCTAAACTGGGGTTTGACCAAGGCAAACCCCCCATACAACAAAAACCCCAATTTTCTTACAGGTACAAGTGTGAGATTTCAAATCTAAGAGCGAATTTGGATACCCTTTTCGGTGAACTTCCGAGATCTACGAACATAATCCGAATCGGCCTTCAAATAAAGAATCTAACCTTTGACCTTTTATGAGGGTCAAAGTCGACCTGAGCTCATCTTGGAGAAAGATTTTTGGGTTTTCTTCATCTCAGTATTTCCAGTCCAGAGCAAGTTGTAGAATTACCTGAAAGTACACACAAACATCAAAAATTGGCATTTTCTAGATCTACCCTAATTCGAGGTTAGTACTTGTATTTCAATTGTTCCAGATTTCAAGCATAACTCCTTTATAGGGAAATATAGGGTTTCTCTCTCTCTTTCATACTCTTCATAGATTGATTTGATTGTGCATTAGCCTTTTGGTTAATCAAATTGGATCTCTTCTTTGGGAATTTGGATTTGGGAATAAATCTCATATTTCCCCCACACATCTATCTACTCTTACATTTGAATATTGGTGATTTCATTTTAACCATATTCATTTTGGTGAACCCAACATACTTCCTCTCCTTTCTTTTGTGGAATTGGATGCCTTATTGTGCTTTCCTTTTATCTTGTTAGTATTAGATTTTTCCTTTGTGTTAGATCTTGCATGCTAATTAGATTTCATATTCATGCTTTATGTGTTCTTAGTTTAGTTCATTTACATTACATTGGTTTATGAGCTTTACTACCACTAGTCCTACTTATAACATTCTGGTTAGAAGAAGTCGTAGACTCATGGGTGCCTTTGATCCTAAATCTTCCTCTCCTTTCCTTAGGATCCCGGATGATAACTTGATTCTTCATGATTCCAATCCTACTATGGAGAAAAAATCTTCTCACTCATCTCATGATGAGGATGATGCTTTAAGAGTTCCTCCTGAACAAGTCCAAAAAATTTTCACTAAACTTGATAAAATGGGTAATTAGCTTATTCAAGAGAACCATAATCAAGATTCTATTCAAGCTATAGAGGCTCTTAAGAAAGTTCTCCATTATAGTTGCAATGCCCACCCTAGCATCTTCCTATGTTAGACTGACAGGACTATTGCTTTAACACTTTGGATTTTATGATGGACTATGATTATTATTTAGTTAGCATTTTATGAGACATTTGAGCAAATATATTTGGTTACTACAGTTTATTTGGAAATATTAAATGAGTTATAATTTAATGATGAATGGCTAGAAATGAACTATCAGTAAAATGTTTTACATTGATTTGTGTTATGATGTTTTATTATGATCTAACCCTACTAACCCTACTATGGTTTAATGTTCACTGGTTGATGTGAGTGTAGGATGAGCAGGGGCAGTCATAGTTACTCCCATAGGAGATCCACATGATGTCGCATTATCCCTCCTTGTTTGCCACTGTCTGTTTATATTTATATATGTGTATATGCATATCAGTTGGTGATGTAGGATGTAGGTACCAAGCATCATCTCCACCTGGCTACACAAGTCTGAGTGTACCTTAAAAATCCATGTGTGGAGATTTAACCAAGTTACTCCCGAGGTTACCCATGGACCTAGAATTCTGTTTAGGAAGTGATCCTAGTTGGGAAGTAGAATGTAGTTTTTGTTATGGACTTGAATGGATGTTGGTCCGAGTTTATGTTATGAGTTAGAATTAATTTGTTTTATATGTATAATAAATAATTATGTTATAATTGTTTTTATTTTATATAGGTATGTGTATATGTGGGTGCACACACATATATTCATGCTTATATAAATAATAATAATAATTGTATGTTTTCATTATTTGTGTAAATGGTATGTTATTTATAATAAGTAAATAAAGTGAGTTAAATATAGCATATTTAATGGATGTATTAAATAAAAAGTAAAAATAATAATAATAAAAGGAAAAGGGCTTTTGTAGTAAAATTGGCTATCTAGGAGGGAGTTGAACTTGAGACCTCCTAGAAGTTAGGCTACTTGTTTTCCTATTGTGCTATGTGTTTTTCTTGAAAGGTATTTGTCTATTATTCTTGTTATGCTTTCGTTTAAAAGATATTTTAATTAAATTTATTAAAAACCTTGATTAAGTCTTTACGGGAGATTATTTGGTTGTTCCTCCAACCAACTATGGAAGTTGGAGAAGTTTCTTCCCGTAAAGCAACTCCTCCAACCACATAGTTGGGGGATAAATATTTTAAGATTTTTGTGTGCGGGAGGATGTTAATTTTTGGAAGATTTGTTTTCTTTTGAGTTGTCTGTAATTGATTTCTCTGGAAATTTTTGGTGAAAGTTTATGTGAGTTTGAGAGTTTTTGGATTGCTGGGAGTTGATTTCCAGAGGAAGATTTCCAAAAGGATATCTACTAAAGGATTGAATCTTGTAGAGATTATCTAGTCAAGGGAAGAGGATTCTCCGCAGGACCCAAGGTAGGGTCTAAACTGGGAAGAATCTCCATTCTTCCTCTTTGTGTGTGAATGTGTTTGTATATGATATGATAATAAAACTATGTATGATTATATGGTTTTTGTTTATGGTCATGTGGAAGGATGAGTTTATCTTATATTGAATTAAATAGGGAAGTCTAGTAAGAAATAGGAAGGGTCATGAAGGTGTAGGATTGAAATGCAGTCATTTTCTTACTATTTTCCTCTTGAAGACTTCTCTGTGAAATTGATGCTTTTATTTGGATTAATTTAGTCTATAGGATCCTTAGTATTCTCCTTTTTATCTCCTTTCTTTCCAGAATATTCATGAGTGCTTCTAGAATTTAGAACTGTTATTTCAACCTTACTGGTCCATGTCAGTTTGTGCACCACTTTTCTTGTCCAGATCTAGAATAGATTTGTTAGATAGATAGGATGGATTGATGAGCCATTTCTAAAGGGAAACTAGGAGATCTCAAATGGGTCGTGCTCAGATTAGGAAACCATAGTCCCCATAATGCCCAGTTTTACCCACAAGACAGAGTTAATAGTCATAATTTGTAGTTTCTGTCGGTCTAGTATTAACCGAGCTAGGTCAGTTTAGTGGTAACTGAGAAAGGTCAGTCTAGTATTAACTGAGCTAGGATGGTTTAGTGGTAATTGAGCAAGGTTGGTCTAGTATTAACTGAGCCAGGTCAGTCTAGTGTTAACCGACAAAGATAGGGTTAACTGACCAAGACAGTGTTAACTGACTGAGACAGTGTTAATTGACCATAACAATGTCAACCGACCATAGCAGTGTTAACCAAACATAGAAGTGATAACCGACCAAACCAGTGTTAACTGAGCCAAGCAGTGTCAACTAACCAAAACTGTATCAACCGAGCTAGATAGGTAAAACAAGCTTTATACAAGTATAACTTAAAGTATAACTTATACTTTAAGTTATACTTGTATAAAGGGTTTAGGTACCTTCTGAGATGATTGGGATAGGTTTCATATTCATGAAAGTTAAGATACAATTTCTAATTTTGAGATTTCTTGAAAATTTAGACTTAGCCAAAATTCAGACACGTGAGATTTTCCTAGATTTTTGATATAAGCTATGGAATGTTGTGTAAATACATATGGGAAATTTTATGTCATATCTTATGAATTTTTATACTTGGTTTTGATTATAAGCTTTTGTTCATACTTGGTTTTTGGTAGAATCCATAATGAGAGGTCAGGACTTGTTCAGGTGGCTTGAGTGCACCGGAGGGCTCCTTAGACGTATGAGATGGATCTTTTGAAAGTATTTGATGTTTCTGTGGCTTGTGTGTGTGTGGGTAGGGGACTAGGTACCCTAGGTGAGTGGCTCATCATAGGTGTTGGAACCCTAAAGTGGTTACCAGATGATCCTATGGGTGGGTAATTAAAAAGTGATAACCTATTAATGAATCTGGGAAAAAGGAGGAAAATAGAAGATAATGAAAGAAAACATGTTAATGGCCACATAGTCATGTTGGAGTACTAGGACCATGGGTAAATGCCAGGGTGAATCCCTATTCATAAAGGGGGGACTGGGGTTACATGGTTGCCAGGGTGGATCCCAATACACAGGTTGTGTGATGACACTCACTTAGGTGGTATCCTAGAACCTTGACCTCTATGTTATAGTATGATGATATTTTATGTTCTTTTTGAGTCTTGGATTTCGTTATCTTCTATGCCATAGATTTCTTAGGGCCTTGTGAGTATCTTGGTTCTATCTCCTAGCATGGGGGGTGGAACTTCATCAGTTCCACATGGTTGGGTGGCAAAAATCTTTCAAGGTCCTGTTCGTGGCTCGTGACTTGGATATGTTCAATTCTATGAAGGCCTTTATATTGTATCATTGTTACTGAAAATGAAGATGTAAAGATATGTTGTAATGCCTTTGGGCCATTCATGTACTTTTTATTATTATGAGATCTATTATCAGAAATATGTAATTGAAAAGAAAAGCAATGTAATTGGGAGGGATAGTTCTAGGCTTTGTTTCAAGGGTTGTTATTTGAAAGATCAAAGTTGGAAATATATTATGTCATGTTGAAATTATCTCTTCTCTCTCTCCTATGTTGCAATGAAAGATAATGTTTATTATGCTAAGGTTAAGATGTAATGTGTAAGGAATAGTTATTCAATGTGTAGGAAGGAGAAATGAAATTAGTATATAAAGCAAGAAATATAATTGTAAAAGAAATGTTATTTTCTTATCCTATCTCTTAAGTTCTTAAATGTGAAAGTAAAGAAAAGAAATGAAATTAAATTTGGATAAGTAAAGTAAATATGTTAGTAAATGAATTCATTAAGGGAACCTTAAGGAATGTAAATGTGAAGTAGTAATGATGTAATGTTAGGAAAACAATTTGTTAGTTGCAATTTTTGGTCATAAGACCTGATTCCTTATTGGTTCCCTGGCGGGGACATTACAATAGTGATCAAGGTGTTAACCTCTTGTGTGGTATTACTCACCTTGTGCATTCAAATGTTAAACCTTTAGTTCAAGAAGCTTAAGATTTAGGGTTGACTCCTCCAATCACTAGTGTTGAACCTCCTTCTAATCCTTTACCTAGTATTCCTACCTATACTCCTTCTTTGGTGACTATGATGGTTCCCTCTATTCCTATGAGTGTTCCTCCTATGTCCCTTCCTACATCACAACCTTAATATCACAATGTTCCTTTTACTTATTCCAATCCGCTTCCAACTGTAGTTCCTAGTGTTCCTCTAGTCATGTCTTCTATTCCTGTAGCTTCTTACACTTTACCTAGTGCGTCTAATGTTGCTACTCCTCCTATTTCCTCTAATGATTCAACTATCATTAGTTTAGTTCAAACTGTGTCATCCCTACAACAACAACTCGCTTCCTTAACTCAAAACAAGTTTAGTATTCCTAATTGTGACATGGGAAGTCCCTTGTCTTGAGATATTATTCGTACTCCTATTCCTCAGCAATGTGAGATGCCTCATCTTGAGAATTATAATGGAAAAGGAGATCCTGTTCATCATGTTAAAACATTCCAAATCCTTTGTAGTGATTATGCTCATGAACATAGGATTTTAGCCAAACTATTTGCTAGAACCTTCCATGACAAGGCCTTACAATGGTATTGTTCCTTGCCTCCTTATTCCATTGATTCCTTTCCACAACTTTCTAATGCTTTTATTCAACAATTTCAAAACAACATTGGCCTGCAAGTGTCTTTGACTAATTTGATGCATTGTAAACAAAGTGCTAAGGAAAAATTAACTAAATTTATTGGTAGATTTAAGCATTTGCATGCTCAAATTTCCTATCTTGTTCCTAATATTGATATTCAATGTATGCTTATTTCAAATTTGCAAAAGGATATTAGAGATAAGATTTTGCTTACTGAATTTACCTCTTTTCAACAACTTTGTGCAGTGTTTCATCATTATCAATTACAAGTGAGTCAATTTGAGAGCAACACTCCAATGGCTCCTGTTCCAGTTGATAAGAGTGATGCTGCTCCTAATCCAAACAAGTTTAAAAAATTCAACAACTATGTCAAGACAAACAAACAAGTGAATGCAGTTGCTGATCAAGTTGCTGTTGCATCTCATAATGCCACTTTTGCATCCATTGCTTTTCGATTAAATCATACATTTACTCCTCTTTCTGAATCTTTACATGCTATTATGAATAGGTTGTTAACTACTAATATGATTACTTTGCCTCCTATTCGACCTCTTTTACCTGCTACGATTGCATCTAAATCTTTTGATCAAAATGCTTTTTGTCAATATCATCATCAAAATGGTCATGATACTGAAAAGTGTTATTCTTTAAAACATAAGGTTCGAGATTTAATTGATTCTAATGCTTTATCTGTTGATAATCTGGATGGTAGTGGGAACAAATCTGTCTCTCCTCCTAATCAGAACCTTCAAATCTATAGGAACCCTTTACCTACGCATGATACTAATACAATTGCTCAACCATCTACTATGGAAATTGTGTATGATTCAAAGATGGATGATCTCAATCATGTTGTTCATCAAGTGGAGCATGTTGGTCAATCTATATCTCCACCTCAACCTCAATCTCAACCTCAGATTCAACCTCAAGTTCAATCTCAACCTTGACCAAAACCTAAACCTAAAATGAAAACTCAACCTAAACCTTGACAACAATTTAAGAATAAAAGACCTCAGGAAATTTTGATTACCTTTTATGACTCTGAGACTATTAAAGCTCCTGATGGTCCCCTATACATTGCTGCTAGGATTTCTCAGAAACCTACTCGTGGTTGTCTTGTTGATCCTACATCCTTAGTTAATGTTATAACTGAAGAAAATATTTTTATGAAAATCTTACAATGTGACTTTTATGATACATCAAATGTGTGGATTCAAACTTGTAATGGTTTTCTTTATCCATCATTTGGTTCTATTACTTTACCGGTTGAACTTTGTGGAAAAATTGTGAACACTACCTTTGTTGTGGTTCCTACTTCTGATCAATTTCAAGTTAAGCTAGGTTTGCCTTGGTTGACTACCATGCATGCTGTTGCTTCACCTATCCATAAGTGTCTTAAATTCATTCATGATGAAGAAGTGAAGACGATTAATCATAGTTTATATCAACCTTCTAGGCCTAGAGATTGTGCTACTCTTGATTTCTTTTGGCCTTCATTACCTAATTCATGTCCTCCTTGACCTGATAATCTTTTTCGATCATATTTGTGTGTGTGAATTTTGTACCTAGTTGTAGACACAACACTTCAGTAAAACATTAGAGGTTAGCAAAAAATCAAAATCGTGCAATGAAATGGAAACTAAACTAACCAGGCGATTTGCTGCCTTCTAGTAGATGCGAGTATGATACTTTCAGATCATATCGAGACTAGTGATAATGCAACACCTAAATGAAGGATTTAAATGTAAAATATGAAAGACTATGAATGCAGATTAAGCTATATTTTTGGTATTTTATGTGCAATAATATGAATGAAAATCTGTATGAATCTAAGCTAGAATGAATGAAATTGGAATGTAGATTGGATCTAAGAACGCTATTAATGAGTATGAAACTATGAATATGAAACTATGTAAAAGCTAAATGATCAACTATGAAAGATCTCACAAATCACCTATCGCAAATGCTCAATCCTTCAATCGCCAATTCGCCAAAGTAATTATGCAAATTTGAGTGTTGATTGTGAGATAAAAATTGTGCAAACCTTTGTGAAGAGATGAGCCTTGTTTTTATAGAAATCCAGGGCTTTGAGGATGCAGGAGAAAAGCTGTAAATCACTCTTGATAAACTCAGGTTAATTTTTGAGTTAACAAAAAATTAACAATATTTAATTCATAAAATCATGCAAAAGCATTTTTTATCTCAAAATAGAGCTTTCGTTCTCTTTTTCAACTCATCATCAGATGTTGAGTTTTAGAAAGTTTACAAATTGAAATTAGCAATTGTTTTAAAGTTGACTGCTTTTGTGATTGTGCATGATTTAATATGAATTCATTTAATAAATAAAGTGATTTATTTTCCACTTAACTGATTTTGAATTAAAACAATTGATTTACGAGTTAATCAATTATTAAATCAAACTTTATCCAAAAACTATATTATTAAATGTTGACAACTGACATTAATTAATTAAATAAGAATTTAATCAATTAGTCATGAGATTTTTTGATTTATTGTCAAAATTAAATAATACAATTTAGGAATAAATATAATTAAATAATTAAGTGGCAGTATTAAATCTGATTAATTAAATATTCAGAATATTCAATTAATCAAACTTTAGGATAAATAGGATTTATCGCCAAATAATTATTAAATTAAAAGATAATTAGGATAAATAAGAATATTGCTAGGAATATTCTCCAATGTAGAATTTAGGATAATCAATTAGGATTCGATAATGTGCAGATGTGCCTTAGGTTAGGACTTTGATGTCAATTTCGTTCGATTTGAAGATGTAGGAGGTTAATGAACCTATAGCCCATTTTTGGGGTATTACATTTTACCCCTCTTTGAATCACTATGCAAAGCATAGTGGTTCAAAGAATAGTCTATGTTTGATATACGTATGCAATTGATTTGAAAGATTAACTGATTTTGAGATAGAAACCGATTGAAAGATTGGAAAAAGAGATACCGATCCAAGCCTAGAATGACTAGGAATCGAGATGATGCTAGCTATATCAACAATGAACTGGTGATTACGAAAAAGTGCCAAAATGCCTGATTCTGAACCTTATGATTGCGAAGAAGTGAGTGACCGATTCTAGACCTCAATGTCCTTGTATGAATCATATTGGTATCACATCCTGAACCCATCAGTTACGAAGAACCAAGGAAATAACACTAATGAACCATTGGTTACGAAAAGCAGATACAGTTTACAAGATAGATTTAGGATACCAGATTGCAATAGATTTGCCCCAAGCGACGAGGTCTTTTGATGAATCAATAACTAGACGTTGTTGTTGTCTTGATTACTGAGGAAAGATTTGATTACAGATTTAGATTTAAAGACTTGAATGATGTGCAATACCATGCCCCCTTCGGGATTAAAATTGAAATCTGACAAGAAAAGTCAGTGTTATAGCTTAGAAGCATGTTAATTAATTTGAGAAGTGGTTATACACGTTTGAGAATGCGTTCTGCATCGTTTAGGGGTCCTGGAGACTAAGTTTGACTAGGTTTGACCATGAGTTAACCATGGTTGATCAAGTTGAAATTTCAATAGTTTGATGTAAGATAGTCAGTTAAGTTGAATTTTGGATTTCTATGATGATTGAAGGTCGATTATGCAAGTAGTCAGACCTCCCGGGTCCAAAAATTTTAAAACATGATTTTGACATAGTAAATAATTTCATATTTCAATTTTGATCCTGAAAAAGGATTCTACTTGTTGTTTCGTTGGATGGACCTTCGTGTAAGATTCAGCTCTTGTAGTCATGTTTAGATTTTTTTTTGAAGAATTGTTTAAGTGTTCAAGCAATTTGTGAGATCATGCAATTATGCAAAGTGTAAAATGACATGCAAACCTTGGACCTAGGACCTAGTCACTGATCATGTGTCGGTCATTTGTCATCATCGAGTTTTTTAGGTAATCGGATAAATCAATACAATGCCCACTAGTTAGGAAACTATGAACATATGAATATTGATTTGTATGCTCAAGAATCAATACAACGCTCACTGGTCATACACCCATGGACATATGAATATTGATTTTATTTCAGAATGTCAGAGTGGATATAAGCACCAAGGCAAAAATGCCAGGATGACCTGAATATCATGTCCATTCTGATATAGCAATTTGTATAAGCATCAAACATAGACGTCGTGATGACCATAATACACCTTGCATAACAAACACATCAAGCAGTCAAGAGTTCATTCTAAATCCAATGTGAATTACCCGTAGTGACCCTTTATCGTTCACATCCTTAGGTAAGATCACATTTCACAATAAGAGAAAGAATTCACTCAAAAAGACAATAGTTAGATCAAACTTCCTTGAATTTTTTTGGTATCAATGGTCAAGGTACTCATGGCCATCCAATTCGAGATAGAGGCTCTTACAGATGGACACCATTTCAATCCAGAGTTTCCAAAGTTGTTAGATTTTTACATACAAGTAGAAAACAAAGAAAAGATTATGCCCCCAGTCATCACTCGCTAAATCTTGTAAAGGACATCATCAAAGAGCTTGAAGGGACACAATATGCAAAAATCTCAATGTGAATCAGTAAGCATACAAGGAGATAAAAGCATGTAAAAAGCATAGATTGTTTTCAGTGTGATGTTTGATTGCGTTTGTGGTAGATGCAAAATCCTTTTTGGAGATGAGACAAACTAACTGACTCAGATGAAGCTTCAAAGGAATCTGACTGGATATTACTCATCTAAGATGCATTGGAGGCCATAGGATATGACATTGATTTCCCCCAAGTTTGAACATTGATAGGATATAGACGCTTGAGCTGATTGGTGTACAGGATGACTTATTGAAAATAGGAGTGCAGAAACAAACCAGGAAATATGTACAAACTAGAGCAAGACTAAAAGCTAGGAAAGACCAAGATTGTGTTGATAGATGGAGCATGTGAAACAAGTGGCACCCGTTTGCCGAGTTTTCACCATCTTGGTAGAGATTCTATTTTTGCTACCAAGGTGCCTGTTTCCAAGTTTTCACCAAGGCACTTTTCTTTTTCTCATTTTTTTGTATTTTTTATTTTTCCAATTTTTTTGTATTTTTGATAATTTTTACTTTTTTTGTGAATCATCAAGGTGCCCATTGCTAGGTTTTCACCAAGCTGTTCATTTTTTTAGGACTTTTTTTGATTTTTATAATTTTTTCAGGACATTTTACCATAGACTGAATGCCTTAGGCATATAATTTCTTTAGATGGAGAAGGTTGATTGGTTCTCAGAGCTGTTCTCCTTCAGTCATTGAGAGTTGATAAGAACTAGAGCCAAAAGTAGCAGTAATAACAAAGGGACCCAGCCAATTGGGTTCAAACTTCCCCTTGCGTTCTCTATGTGATTGATTTTTAGGATTCTCTCTCAAGACTAGATCACCAACTTGAAATTCTCTATGTTTGACTTTCTTGTTGTAGCCTCTAGACATTCTCTTCTGATATACTCTAAGATGATCATACGCTGCTTGTCTACACTCATCTAGTAGTTCAAGTTCTTGTAGCCTAGACACTTTGTAGTTATCATTAGTTACTAGACCATGCATTCTAATTCTTAGTGATGGGATTTCAACCTTAATAGGTAGTACCACTTCAGACCCATAAACTAAAGTGAAAGGTGTAGCCCCAGTGGGCATTCTAATACTTGTTCTATAGGCCCAGAGAGCTAGATTGATCATGAGATGCTAGTATCTCCCTATTTTATTAACTATACGGTGCAAGATTTTCAATAGATTCTTGTTCGAAGCCTCTGCTTGTCCATTCCCTTGAGGATAGTAGATAGATGACCAATGTTGTGTAATGTTGAATTTGGCACACAGATCATCTAAGTCTTTGTTTTTGAATTTTCCACCATTATCTATGATTATAGAATGTGGAATACCATACAGACATATGATGTAGTTCAAGATGAACATAGATATTTGTTTTCGAGTTGCTTGTGTTAAAGGGACTGCTTCTACCCATTTTGTGAAATAATCTGTAGCTGCGATTATATGGGTATGTACATTAGAAGAATGAGGATGTATGGATCCTATACGATTAAATGTCCATTGGTGAAAATGCCATTGTGTAGTAAAGGGAATTAGATCTCTCCCCAGAGCATGAATTAAGTTACCATGTACTTGGCACTTTTGACAATTCTTAGCAAACTTGATAGACTCTTTCTCCATTTCAGGCCAATAGTACCCAACCCTAATAAGCTTTCAAGATAGTGTTAAATTGTTCAAGTGTGACCCACAAATACCATCATAGACTTCCTCTAACACACATTGAGACTCTTCCCATTCTAAACATCTAAGTAGCAAACCATCTAGACCTCGTTTGTACAGATCATGACCAATGATAACATATCAGGATGCATTACAGATATGGTATCTCTTTTCATGATGGTTAAAGGTATCAAGAATGATTTGGTATTTGAAATATGAGAATAGGTTTTTATAGCGGGATGAATCATGACCTACAATAGTGCAAATCATGTGAGTATCAGGGGAGTCATATGCAGGACAAGATAGTGCCTCCACTAGGAACTTGTAGCATAGCTCATGTTCAGGCTACTGTAATAAAGTAGATGATGTTGCCATTGCATTGACAACCTTATTCTCTATTCTAGGTATTTGCTCAAATGTGATAGATATGAAATATTTCTTTAGATCATCTACCATTCTCTTGTATGGAATGATCTTTTCATCCTTCATTTGGTACACATCATTGACTTGATGTATTACAAGTTGTGAGTCTCCATGAATGTGTAATTCTGTTACCCTCCACTCAATTTCTATTTTCATACCATTCAAAAGGGCTTCATATTCAACAATATTATTTATACAAGGAAATTTAATTCTAAATGCCTTAGGAATGGAGTATCCTTGAGGAGTGATAAACAAGATACCTGCTCTAGATCCATTCTGTGTATAGGAGCCATCAAAGAACAATTGCCATTCTCTAGAAGAAAGATTCATGATAGAGGAATCTAGAAATTCCATTGGCATAGGAGTATCATCAAACATAGGTGCATTAGCCAATTGATCAACAATTACCTGTCCTTTTATAGCTTTTGTTTCAACATATTCGATGTCAAATTCACTTAAGAGCATGACCCATTTGGCTAATCTACCCATGAGGGCAGCTTTTCTCAATAAGTATTTCAATGGATCTATCTTAGCTACCAATTAAGTGGTATGAGCTAACATGTAGTGTCTCAATTTCTATGACGCAAAGATCACAGCTAGACAATCTTTTTCAATCATAGAATAATTCTTTTCATATGACACCAATGTTCTATTGATATAGTATATAGCTCTTTCCTTCTTGTTCTCATCATGCTGTGCAAGCAATGCCCCTAGTGATGTATATGTAGTGGAGACATATAAGATAAAATGCTTCCCTTGAATGGGAGGCATCAAGATAGGAGGATTTGATAGATATTTCTTGATATGATTAAAATTATTTTCACATTCCTCTCTCCATGAAATGGTCACACCTTTATGTAATGTCTTTGTAAAAGGTTGTGATATGTCTGCTAGCTGAGATATGAATCATCTAATAGATTGAACTCTCCCTTGCCATGTTCTCATTTGACTAATATTCTTGGGAGGTTGCATCTCCATGATAGCTTTAACTGTAGTAGGATCAACTTCAATGCCTTTCTTTGAAACAATGTAGCCTAAGAGCTTTCCAGAAGTGACACCAAAAGCACACTTCTTAGGATTTAGTCTGAGACTAAATTTTTCCATTCTGTCTAGTATCTTGCTCAAGTCATTTAGATGTTCAGCTCTAATCATAGATTTTGCTAAAGTATCATCAACATAATCTTCCATAGTCCTATGCATCATGTCATGAAAAATAGAAGTCATAGCTCTCTGATATGTAGCACCAGCATTTTTAAGCCCAAATGGCATGACATTCCAGCAGAAGGTACCCCATGCACATGTGAAAGCAATTTTCTCTTGATCCTCTGGAGCAATTTTGATTTGATTATATCCAAAAAAACCATCCATCAAAGAATACATCAAAGCCCGCAGTCATGTCCACTATCATATCAATGTTAGGTAGTGGAAAATCATCCTTAGGGCATGCTTTGTTCACATCTCTAAAATCTGTGCACACTCTTATAGATTTGTCTTGTTTAGAAATAGGTACAATATTAGAGATCCATTCAGCATAATCAATAACATAGATGAATCCGACTTTTAGTAGCTTCTCTAATTCAACTTTTACCAAGAGTGCAACATGTGGATGCATCTTTCTTAATTTTTTCTTAACAGGTTTAACATTTGGAGCTATAGATAAATGGTGCATAATAAGATTAGGATCCAACCCTGGCATATCTGAGTATTTCCATGCAAAGTTGATCTTCTTTTCTGTTAAGAATGTTGTAAATTTTTGCTTCTCTTCTTCTGATAAAGATTGTGCTACATGGATCAACTGTGGTTCCTCTGTTGTTCCCAAGTTGATAGATTGAGTGGGCTCAATTAGAATTGGAGATCTATCATGTAAATGACTCAGAAGGACATCAAATATCTCATCCTTAGGCACCTCAGAGAGGTTTTCACCTTCGGATACATCTTTTATTTTTACTTTTGTAGGTTCTGAGACTGCCACAAAATGGTTTTCACCCTCAAAACTCCATTTCTTTTTATTCTTATTCTTATTTTTCTAACTAAGATACTTGATGTCCAACTCCATCATGCTAATGTTCGGTTCACTAATGGAAGTCCTCATAGGCTCAACTACATTTAGGTAGCAAGTAAGGGCATAGTCATTGGGAAAGGTATAAATACCTTGGTTCAAGTTTGTGGACATTATGTCAAGAAGGTCAGGGCATTGGATAGTCAAAGTGGTGAAAGATTGGGAAAGAGTGTTTACAGATATGGATCTATCATCATTGGTCCTAAAATGATGCTCGAGTTCAAATATGATATTACAACTTAAGACATTCAATTCATGAATAGGCTCAATGTCATTTTGGAAGTCCACTTCAGCCATCGGTGGACCAGACTCGATAAGTTCATCATTTCTCTCTAGAATTACTTTGGGTTTAGGTGCATATTGGTGAATAACATCAACATTCTTTTTGTAATAAGTTCATCTAGTTCTGGAATGACTCCCCATTCATAGTCATTTGATTAATCTTCTGTTTCTTCATCGAGACCTCTAGGAAATCTAATAACATGAGTAAAGTCAGGATGAATACCCCAAGAAGGGTTTCCCTCAGATTCTGATTTGAATTCATACTCATGGGAATCTATCTTAGAATAACTACCACCTTCCTCTTTTTTTGTTTGATTGTCTTCAAGATTAGTTGGTTCTTGTGGTGCAACTATCTCTTGCTTTATAGTAGGTTCTTGTGTTTCTACTACATTAATTCTTTTTATTGGATCATCTTTAAATTCAAGGAGGTCTTTTATTTCTTTAGGAAAATTCTCATAGGGAATGAGATCTTCAGTGGTGTCTAAATCATCACTATTAGATTGTTCTATTGTTGCTCCCTTTAGTTGATTTGCTATGGAGGGCTCAATCTGTTCTAATACATGCGGGGAGTTCTTGCTAAGACAGAAAGGCTTCTTCGTGTATCCTAGACCTATTGTCTTATTATTTTCTTGGCCACGATGATCAAGAGGTGATAGAAGACCTTTACCTTTTAGTCCTAGAGGTCCTTTTCCTTTATATCCCATTTTTGTGATCAATTTGTCCCCTGGGCCATATGACTTAGAAGGGATATTCAGTATTTTAGCATCATAGTTTTGAACAACTTGAGATTTAGGTTCATATTTGTATAGCCATGCAAGCATAGCTTCATCCTCTTCAAACTCCTATTTAGATACTTGTTCTGCAACAAAATTTCCTTTATATGCGTCAAGAGGTTCTTTAGACTCTAGTTTGGACTATTTCAGAGTTTGTCCATAGGACTTAGGAGAGATAGGGAGAGACGTCAAAGATAAGACTGGCTCTTTAGTATATTCTCCCATACCATTTTCTTTGATTTTAACCTCTTTAGCAATGTCTTCCATCTTGGATGTTGAAGCAACGTCTAGCTGCTTAGTGGAAGATTCTCTGTTATTAAGAACAAGTTTATCAACACTTTCCTTCAATGTATTGCAAGTTGTATATAGATTAGCTGGAATCATCATCTCTACTCCTTCATAAGGAAATTTCAAACACTGATGGTATGTAGAGGGAATGAATTTCATTTCATGTATCCAGGGTCTCCCTAGAAGGATATTGTAAGCCAAAGCTAGATCAAGAACTTGACATATAGTATCTCTGATGACATGACCTACTCTAATAGGTAAGACAATAGTTCCCTTAGAAGATCTTTCTTTCTCATCATATGCTTTGATAGTTATCTTCTTTCTAGGATCAATGGCCATTTCTAAAAATCCCAATTGGGTAATCAAGTTGAAAGAACAAATGTTTAGGCCAGCACCCCCATCTATCAACACATGTTTGACATGACGGTTTTGGATCAAGACTTCAACATGCAGGGGCTGGTTATGTAGATGACTCAAGGAGTTATCATCTTCCTCTGAAAAGGAAATGTACCATGGAGACATAAGATGACCAACCATAGTCTGGAATCTATCTAAATCAAGGTCGTCAGGAACATTGGATCTGAGCAGAGCTTTGTCTAGAATGGCTCTATGAGCTGGAGATATCCGAAGCAACTCAAACATGGAGATTTTAGCATTGTGTGCTGGAGTTGTTGAATAATACTGTATGAAGTAGGCCTCATGTCTTTAGGATTTGAAGATTTAGATGTAGCCTTTTGTTTAGAAGCAGATGAAAGATTGAAAGGCACCTTAGGGACATTGGATGAATCAGGTATTTGTCCTTGTAGGTGCGCCTGAGCTTGTGATCGAGTAACTTCATTAGCTGATTGTTTTTCTCTATCTCTTCTTACAATTGTGATGACATTGCAATGCTCAGATAGACATGGTTCAACCATATTGATAACATCATTGTTTCCAGAGTAGGCATAATTGACTTTAGCACCCATATTAGGCTGAGAAGAAGAATCTTCTTTACCATGTTTAGGAAATGGTTTCGTGAATGCTGTATGATCATTATTACTCTTATGATTGTCAATCATGATGTCACCATTATCAATTTTGTCTTGTATGATGTGCTTCAAGTGAATGTAGTTATTAGTCTTATGACCTTTATTGTGATGGAATTCACATAAGTCGTTCTCCCTCCTCCATTTCAGTTTAGGTTCAGGGTCAAAGACTTTCATCTTAGGAAAGTAGATGATTTTGTTTGCCAATAGAGTTTTCTTGTTCCAATTTTTGTTTTTGTCTTTAAAACTAGATCCAGATTCATACTTGTCCTTTTGAAGTGTAATATCTCCTTTTTTCATAAGTACTTTCTCAATTTTGATCGCATTATCTACCATCTTGTCAAAAGATGTATGATTTTGCATTTGTAAAGGGTAGTTGATTTCTAGAACAAGATTGTTGATGACGATTTCCAACTTCTCAGTTTCAGGAATGGGTCTAGCATATAGAGAAATTTTTTTCCTCCACCTCTTGAGAAATGTCAGGAATGGTTCTCTTGGATACTGTTTCAGATTGTAGATGTCGATCATGGTGACCAGATGTTGAATATTGTAGGAGTATTGTTGATAGAACAATTTGATTAAATCCTCAAAATTTTTGATAGGAGGCATTCTAGAGAACCAATGAATGGCTACTCCTCCCAGAGATCGAGGGAAAAGATGCATTAAGTAGGTTGGTTCATGCATAAACTCCATAGATTGAGTGCAAAATTCTGTGACATGATCTTGAGGGTCAGAGTTTCCATCATACTTATCATATTTGGGCATCTCCACTCTTTTAGGGAATGGAAGCATGTACAAGTCTTTATCAAATGGAAAAGGACATAGAGCCTCTATGGAGAACTCCTTAGGTTCATTTTCTTTTTCAAGTTTGTTATGTTTGACTTGCATGGCATGCATCTGTTTCATCATAGCTGTGATAGGAGTTTCTTTCTCATGTGTAATGATATCTTCCACATTAAAGTTTGGAGAAAGTTTAGCTCCTTGATGAGCTAACTCTAGAAAGTATGCTTCTCTATCTTCTTTCAAGAAATGCTTCATCATCCTTTTGAAGTTATCATCATTTTGATATTGGGCAATTTCAGAAGATGTAGGTTCTTGATCCATACTGTGTTGAGATTGGTGTCCTTGAGACTCATGATGTGTCCCTCCGTGAGACATGTTAGGAGTTTTAGGGCTCCCTAGATTAGATTGAGGAGGGGTTTTTTGATTACCTCCGTGAGTTGGAGGGGGTATGTAACCAGTTTTCAATCAAAAATTGCCAAGACCGTCATCTTCGTAAAGACCAGAATTGTAGAGTTGCTCAAGAGTTGGGGCCTGGAGAGTATTTAGAGGTATTGTATGGGATTCCTCTCCAGATTTCTTGTGTGACAAAGCTCTGGTTTCCACCATCAACCTTGGGTGAAGCAAAAGAATAAGATGAAGACAATTGAAGAATGAATTGATTCAAGAAGATCGAATGACGCAACCTTGCCAAGATTGAAGTGATTAAAGATTAGATTAGATGTAAATGAAGGATACTATGCCACAGTAGTGTGGGTAGATGCCCAATAGATGGTGGGCATGAGCTCACAACACTTAGCCATTTAGTAAAAAGATCAAATTTGAAGGTAATGTTGACAAGGTTTTGACACAAGATGAAAAAGACTCAAATCAATAAATCAGAAGGCAAAATCAGACTCAAAGGCCCACTTGAGGAAAATGAATGAATTTGTTCTAGCTTCTGCTATGTTCCTGACATAGTGATTTATCCAATAGATTCTGGAAATAGGCTATAAAAATTGAGTTTCTAACAATTCTGACCACTATCTAGCAATTTTTCTCAAATGACTTTCTGCAGGATCTTACAACAATGGGTATGCAATGAAATGAAAATTGACAAACTCGTACGACAGTTGCAAAACTTGCATGACAATTGATAGTAGGATTTTTGACTTTTGTTTTTGACTGGTGGCAAAACTCATACGACACTATACAAGCTATCATACGACAATATAGGGGTTTTGAAATGACAATTACCAAAACTCGTACGACTTTCTGACCTGGTGGGATGAATTTTGACTCTAGAAAAGATTTTTACTTCAAATTTTTCAAATTTTTGGTTTTCAATTTCAGATTTGTTCACAAATTTCTTTGTCCAGGTTTGAAGATTATTCTGAGATCATTTGTTTTTGGTAGCCAAATAGGTAAACAAGCACGCAAAACAACAAGCAAGTGATTTCAAGCATGTCTAAAAATAATGAATAGGGGACAAAAAAACCCTACGCATGAACAATCAAGTGACTGAATGTACTAATCCCTATGAGTGCTAATTGTGTATGTTCCAAAAAGTTTTTCAATAATGCACATATTCCTAGAAAAATGAAAATTTGGCCTCACTAGGGTTTGTAGTAATGGTTTGACTCTGCAACTTTTGTGATCTCAAGAGGGCAAAAAATCCAATCTAGGCACACTGGGGTTTTGACACAGTCTAAGAAATTAATCAATCAGGAGCTACTAGGGAGATCTGACAGCCCAATAAGAGACCACACCTATGAAGATTTCCTCCACAAGGAAATTTATATAGCGACTGCTGCTACCATAATGAAAATGGATATTATCACTTGAGGTTCCATCCATGTGGTTGACCCAATTAAGGGAATGTTCACAATGGTTAACCCTCTCTAAAGGTGACTCACAAAAGATACCACATGGAGACTGGTTCCAGATTCAAGGATCTGAGTTTCTGATACTACCCAAAAAGGGAGTAGAGCATAGTCCTCTAGCCTTTTCACTTTTAACCAAAACAAAGCAGACAGATTAATCCGACACGCTAAGACCAAGATTATCTCACAAAGATCTATGAAGTCAACCACTTATGATCTATCAACCCCTTTGAAGAGAGAATGTATCAATCAAAAGTTGAAGACACACAAATCTAGTAGAATGTGAGACTCTCTTAGTAACCTCCCTACCTACAAGGGGATCCATCGTCAAGAAGAGCTTCGCATGCATGAACAAGTAGAAGAAGCCCACTCTCTCAAGATCATCCATAAATAGTGTTCATATGGCTTATTTACTATGTGTAACAGATATATAGAAAGCAAATCTATGTTCATTTTATAGCCTAAAATGAAGTCTGTGATATGAAAGCAAGAAAATCACACAAGCCTAACACGTGAGAGTTCATTTTAATCCAAATCAAAATCTCATCAGCTTGAGAAGAATACCTAAATTCCTCGCAACACGCTTAGTAGATTTTTACCTATTTTTAGCAATTTAATTACACTTTTTCCAATCAGATTCAACAAGTATCAGTAAAAAATAGAAGATTTCAATTGTTAGTGTATACTAATAAAAGTATCTTCATAGAATTAATGTTAATCATCAATAATAAGTAAAATAAGAACTAAATTACAACCACAATTGAGCAACTATTTAACAAAATCAATGATTAATTGAGCATCCTATGGCTCTCTAACTAAGATGTTAATGAGTGAGCTCTTAGCAAGCTCTCATTAATGATAGTCCTAGAATGAGAATGATAAAGATAAACAATGATGCTAAAGCTAAAAATTATCAAGACAAAGCTAAAATTGCTCTCAAATGCTGTTCTAAACTCAAATTGCAAGAGGTTTGATGCAATTCTCAGATAGGTGGTTGATGAATTATGAAGGATTTTGGCCTTCCTTTTATAGATTTTCCCAATGTGAGGGGGTGTAGTTGTGTTTGATCATGGTTGAGTTGGGGTTAAGTCTTTGGTTCCACCCTTTGAAGACAAAGCAAAGTTTGTGTCCTCAAAGCTTGGGAAAAGTAGACAAGATGGATGGCTAAGATTCTCTCTCACTTTGAGTGATTGAGATTCAATTTGACTTGATCCATGTGAATGCCTTTCCTTTAATCTCATTGGTTGATTGATTTTCTCTCCTTTTGGTTTGTTGAGAGTAATTGATTTTTATTAATTGATTTAATTGATCTATTTTAGCCATGTACCCCTTGAATGGGTTGAATTTAATTTAATCCAAGACTATACAATTAATTGAATTAATTGTATTTTGATTTGATTGCACTTGATTAAAATGCTCTCAATTTTGATTGATCTTGAATTAAGATTTGATTTTCATTTTGATTGGCTAATTGTGCATTGTGATTCAATTGATTCAATTATTTCCTTGATTTACTTTGATTTCACTTAATTTTCTTTGAATTATCATTAAATTGTCTTTGTCCATTTTTAGGTGATTACAAATGCCCCTCTTTGAGTTGATGTGCGAAGCATGTCGATTCAAAGAATACTCTGATCTTGCTTGATTGATAGGTCCTAATTCATTGATAGTCGATTTCTGATGTCGTTTGATGGTCTTTCGATGGTCGATCCTTTAATTCTCGATATGAAATTGATGTCAGTATGATTGATATGAAACTCTTGATTGATATGGTTCTCTGATGATTGTTCTTGATATGATGATTAATTTTCTGATTGATCCTAATATGATGTTTAATTTGATGATTAATATAATGCCCCTTTCGTTTGATTATGAAAAGTTTTCTGATAACAAATTTTGATTTGATTTGATGATCGATCTCTGATTTTCGATGATGTTACTGATGATGTTGATTTGATTATTTGATGGTATGATTGCATGCCTCCTCGGGAAATGAATCGAAATGATTTTGGATGATTTGGTTGAGATTGGGAAATTTTGGTTTGTTTCCCGATAAAAAATTTGAAAATGCCTCGATCATGATAGAATTTGATGTGAAAAGATTTGATTGATAAGATGTTGTTGATGCTCTAGATAAGTTGATGATGGTTTGGTATTGTTTGATGTTAGTCAAAATCACTTGGTTGATGTTGATGTTAATTTGATAGGATAAGTTGATGGGTTGATATTTTGCTCTCAAGATCTAGAGAGACAAAACAATGATTTTCCTTCCTTACGATATAGAGTTAGGAGTTTTGATGTGCTCAAGATGAACAAATGGATGATAGTATAACTTGATTGACGTTAGATGATCAATTGGATGATTTGATTGATTATTTGATACATGATTAGATGTTTTGATGATATGGGGTTAATTGGATGTTCTCATGATGCAAGATAAAGGAGAAGGTGATTAACAGAATTAGGTTGCCCCTATTTGATCAACATGATTGATTATTGATGATATCCTTGATGAAGCATGAATCATTTTGATGAATCAAACATTTAAAGATGTATCTTGATGACATTGATGTACCTTTGATGATTAGATTGAGAAGTATATTTTTTTTAAATTTTTTTTATGATGGATATTTCAAGCATTGATGATGTTGATCAAGACTTTGATTATACATGGATGGACATTTGATGAAGTAGATCTCAAAACATCTGATGATGTACTATTGATGATATCTTTGATCATTTGATGTATCTTGACTTAGGCTTTTGATGATGATAACTCCACCCCCTTTAGCTTTCTCTTTTCCTCTTGCAAATTAAGCTAAGAAAAGCAAAACAATATATACAATGCATCTAATCTAAGATGTATGTAGCTAACTATCATTATTCAAGATTGAGAGCTTATAATCATCATTGAGCTTTTGGAACATGAAATTGGTACAACCCTCACTGGTTCAACCATGATGATATGAATACCGCTTTCCTCGGATTTTAACAATTGCAAGTAAACAGACAAAGAATTGATCCCTTTCATATACAAATGTCCTCGATGATTCTTTGATGATCATGTCATTAGATGGATTTGCATACTGCTATGAATCAACCTGGCAAGCACTCAAGAAGCAATCAAGAAAATATCATGTCTTCATCATCACTCATCTAGTCCAAGACTTCATCGATTTGCTAAAAAGACGTGGTTCCAAAAATTCAGTAACACTTTGAACATTTTTGTTTTTGTTTGTAGATCCATATTTCAAAAACTTCATCCACTTTGATCCTTAGTTATGTTTAAGCCTTTTAGATTTTGATCTGATTTTTCAAATTTTGTCATTTAGATCAAGTGTTTGGATGTTTGAAATGTAATAATGATCATGAAGTTCAAGTGTAGCCATTTTCCAATTTTGCTGCAATGATTTGAGCCAATTGATGTTTACTTTACAAAAGATCATTGAATTTGGATTGGTGCCCCTGGTTTGATTTGGAAAAGATAGTGCTTTGTTGGGCAATTCCAACCTTTGAGAGTTTATTTTAGATTTTTTTTATTTTTTAAGAATTTTTCAATTTTTTTTTTAATTTTTTTTAATTTTAGAGATTTTTGATGTTTTTGGATTTTTAGAAATTTTTGATGTTTTTGAATTTTCTGAGATTTTTGATTTTTTTTTTAATTTTTAGAGATTTTTTTAATTTTTTGAATTTTAGAGATATTTGATGTTTTTGAATTTTTAAAGGAACATTTTCACCCTTTTAGATTTTTAGAGATTACTAGTTCTCAAGCAAGATCACATTGAATTCCTCGAATGTCTAGCAAGGTACAAGACATGAAAGATGAATTTGCTAACTGATGGATGTAAGATGAATAGGCCATGATGGATAAAGCAAGTGTGATACCTATAGGACTATCTCCTCAAGATTATCCAAGCTATGGAAAAATAATATCTAAATATAGGCCAATGATATGGTGTTGGATAACATATGGAATAATGACTTGGTGTCATGAAAATGGTCCAAAGGAGTGGACATATCAAGAGACTTTTTATAACATTTTTTTTAAATTCTTCTAGATCAAGATCAAGGGATAAATGTGTATAGGATCACACAATCATGATAAAGGGATGGTGAAGGCTATGAGTGAATGGTTTGGGATTATGGGGAGGCTTCTTAGGAATAAGAAAGGTGACTTTAGGATAAACAAGATCATGATAAGGTAGCGTGAACGTAACAAGTGAATAGGATGATGGATAGGATAACTCATGTCAAGATGCTTAATGCTCATAGATATGTTCAACCTTGTCAAGATCAAAGGTGAAAGATGGAGTACGGATGCAAGTGAGATCAATGGTAGAAAGATAAAGGATATGATGGATGTAACTTGCCCCCAAGTGTAGAGTGCAAGAGAGGAATTATGCATGACGCCTGTTTGCCAAGTTTTCATCATGGTACTTGTCCAAGATGCCACAAGAAGTGGTTTTCACCATAGGATGGATTTCTTTTCTTTTCTTTTCTTTTTCTTTTTTTCTTTTTTTTTAATTTTCTCTTTTTTTTTTTCTGAATTTTCTCTCATTTTTTTTTTTTTTTTTTTTTTTTCTCTTTTTGGATGGACTCAATCCTCATGCTCTGTGGATACTCCTTGAAAAGGTATGATATGACAAGCCAAGACTTCTAAAAGGTATGCTCAAAGATGTTGATATGGTGATGGAAAGGTGATATGATGGATAAGGTAAAGGGTGGCTAAAGATTTATGCAATGGATTGGATAAGGGAAATGGAAGGATAATGAATGAGATGATAATAAGTCTTTCCATGTGTGGGCGTGAAAAAGGAAATGAAAGGATAATGAATAGAAGGATAAGAAGTATTATCAAGATCAACATTGATACACACCTTGGAGGGTAGTAGAATAATGGAGGAAAAATGGGTGAAATTGCTTGGCATTTTGATGTAGTAGAGGATACGGATCTTGGGACACAAAGACTCAAAATGGATGGACAAGATGGAATGTGTTTGGGATAATGTGGAGTGGAAGTATTTGGAAGCTTGAATGTCAACTTTGATTTCTCTTTTGTGTGTAAGTCCTTCAAAAGTGACTTGGGAATCCACACTTTCTTTGATTTGTCTTTCCTTTTAGATGCTTTAGAATACATTTCTTCAATGAGGAGTTTAGGAACCCACAGTTTCTTTCACTTTTCTTTTTGCTTGATGGACCTTTGTGGTCTCTTTAATATTTCTTTTTTCCTTTCATTCACATGTCGATTAGATTAGACATGGTGCTCGTCAAACATAAGTGGATTCTTGGATTTCTGATTTTTATGTTGCGCATTCAAATTTCTTCAAAAGAACTTGGGATTGGTGGATGAATAAGGTTGAAATGGATGGTTTGATATGGAGGATTGACATGGATGGGTGCTTGGTTTCTCAAGTATGTATGTCTTTGTTTATCTTGATAGGATATAGGGTAAGTGGATTGTGGGATAGGGATGGTAGGAAAGGTTGATGGAGGGATATAGGGACCCAATATAGATGGAAGATATGAAGGTTTAAACTTTGGAATATAGGGACCAAGGATGGATTTGGAGGATGTATAAGGAATATGCTTATGCACAAATGGAGGTAAATGGGATGTGGGAGGGATATCAACATCTTTATTGTGAGCTACATGGCCAAGGATTTCATCTTTCAGATTTATCTTTGTACCAATAGGCTTATATGTAGCTTTGATAGGAGTGACTTTGATATGAGCAGTTGAAGCTTGAGATAGATATGAAGGCTTATGAAAAATGGATGTTGGGGTACTTTGATCTTGAAAAGGATCTTTTGATAGCTTAGGAAGAATACTTTTCTTTTCATTTTCAATAAGTTCCTTAGAGATGGAAAGTATATCTTGATCTTGCTTAGGAGATGGGTATGATATAAGAGGTGAAGGAATATGGGGTGTTTGAGATGGAAGTATATCTTCTTGAAAGAAATGGAAGGGTATGAAGGGTTCATCATGGGACTCTTGGGATATGGGACTTTGGTCAGCTATAGGATAAGGAGGGACATTATGTTGATCTTGATCCTTAATAAGACTTGCTTCTTTGCAATTTTGATTAGTCTCTTGACATGGAGCCACTTCTAAGGACAATGTAGGAGTTTGAATTTTTACATGGGATTCTTGAAGGGATGATGGATGTTCATTTGAAATAGGTATGATAGGCATTGTAGCACATGAAGGCTTGAGGTCTATAACCTTTGAAGCATGGAAGAAGTTTGTAGCAAGATGTAGGTTAGCTTGGATCTCTTTTAGAGGTAGCCCTTGAGGGTATACATAGTTATTATGAAAACTATTTGGATCTTTATTTGATGGAGGAATATTGGATAGCTTTTCTTCTATATGAAATGGAGGAATGGTGGAATAGGTGAAAGATATAAGAGGACCACTACTAGACATGTGTTCATAAGTTTGATCTTGCTTGAGAGTAACATCTTCATTAGATGATTCATTAGGATTTTCAATTTCAATTATGTCATAATTAATAAGATTTTGGATTTTATGTTTCAACTCCATGCAATTTGAAGTTTCAAGCTCATTATGTCTATGATATGCACAATAGTTACTCAAAAAGATAAAACCACATGAAGTGATTTGAGGCAACGTGATGAGATCATTTTCAAGAAGTTTTTCCAAAGCTGATTCGTATGAAATTCCAAAAGGAGTAAATGATCTATCCCAAGGATATTTGGATGTATTTTTCTTTCCCAAAGAGTTGTCATATGATGAATATTGTTGAGATGGGACAAATTCCTCTTGATTTCCTTGATCAAAGATGAGATTCTCTTGATATTTTGAAATAGTTTCTTCATCAATTATTGGTTTATCATTATGATATTCTTGATCAAACATAGGGTTTTGATGATAGTCTTTTTGATCAAATTTTGAATTATCAAAGATATGGAATTCATGTTGTTTTTCTTGATCATAGAGGTAAGGAAACAATTTTCTTAATGATACTTGGTTGGATAATGTTTCCATTTCTTGAATTCTTGTGAATAGAATATTCTTTTGAATCTTTATTGTTAATTGATTTTTGGATCTTAATGAATATTTTCCTTTTGTGATCAAAGATCTTCAAGCACAACACAATGATTTTATCAATTAACACAAGAAATTCTTCCAAACAATCTACCTTAGGTCAAATTTGGCTTTTAAATGGCTCTAATGAGGTAGGCTTGCTAATTTGTCAAGGATTTAATATAGATTTCATTCAAAATGGACTTTAAACTTTCATCCCCCAAGTATGTTAAGGGGCTTACCACACACACCAAGGTACAATTTTGCACAATCCATGAGGACTACTAGAGGAAGTTCAAAAAATTTAAAATCCTTTTGTCACACACCCCATTAAGGATGCATGCATTTCATTTTATAGTGGGTTGGATTCTCACAGCAAAAGCAAGCATATCCCACTTTGGGCTATCCCTCTCACCGGCCTCGTTAAGGCAAAACTCGGGAGGTGAGCCCAACTAAAGTTCTAGGATGGTATTTTCTGTAGGATGTTATTTTTTGTTTCTTTTTTGCATGCAAAAAAAGATTTTTTTTTTTTTAGCACTTTTTAACAAACAGAGTTAACAAGGTTCAATTTCCTCACCCACTAACTAATGAGAATCAAGTATTGCCACTCTTTTCTACAAAAAAGGGGCTTTGATTTATGTGTTTGATTCTTTACTCTCTCTTAATTACTAGATTTTAAATGCACCAAATGCCACAAGCTAAGGGAAAATATTAACTAGTTTAGGCTTACCTCTTTCTTTGTAGCTAACTGAAGTTAGGGGCATTTTTGAGTGATTTCCATGATTTTATGCTTACCTTGGCTATAGTTCCTTTTCAATGTGCTTTTTCTCCAACAAGTTAGTCAACAAAGCCAACCAAAGTGAAGAAACCAAAGATAAATTTGAAGAAACAAAGACAAACTGAATTTTATGCCTTACTTGTTAAAGCTTTGCCTTCTCTTTTGAATCTGCTCTCTGGATTTTGAATTTTTCTGTGCCTACTCATTTACAATCAAAACATACAAACAAAGAGTTAGATGAATGAATTTATCAATCTGAAAGCAAATTAAGACAAAAAACCATAAGCGACATTTTCCAGCAAATACACGATATCAAATTGTTTGTAGGTGCAAGTTAACTATTAGCAAGTGACACTGAAAAGTGCACAAGTGACATAGAAAAGTGCACAGGTGACACTAAAAAGTGCACAGGCGACACTAAAAAGTGCACATGCGTGACTTAAAAGTGCACAGGTGACACTAAAAAGTGCACAGACGACACTTAAAAGTGCACAGGCAACACTTCTCAGCTAGCAAGCATGACTTCTTTAGGTAAAGGCAATGTATCTTTATCGCACAGGTGTGATTGTTTTGACTACAGGCGACAACAAAGAATTTAAGACAGACTAGAAAGTATCGACCAGGCATAAATATTCAACAAATAAGCATCGATACAGAGCTTGTAGGCATCATCCAAGTGATTGCAGGCATGACTGAATTGACTGTAGGCGTCATTTGACCTGTTTCCTACAAAAATTTCACAGAAAATAGAAAATACAAGCATACAAAAGATGATCCAAATGATATAATTGATAAAATGAGGTTTACTGCCCCACGGTGGGTGCCATTTTGTATACTAATAAAAGTATCTTCATATAATTAATGTTAATCATCAATAATAAGTAAAATAAGAACTAAATTACAACCACAATTGAGAAACTATTTAACAAAATCAATGATTAATTGAGCATCCCATGACTCTCTAACTAGGATGTTAATGAGTGAGCTCTCAGCAAGCTCTCATTAATCAAAGTCCTAGAATGAGAATGATAAAGATAAACAATGATGCTAAAGCTAACAATTATCAAGACAAAGCTAAAATTGCTCTCAAATGCTGTTCTAAACTCAAATTGCAAGAGATTTGATGCAATTCTCAGATAGGTGGTTGATGAATTATGAAGGATTTTGGCCTTCCTTTTATAGATTTTCCCAATGTGAGGGGGTGTAGTTGTGTTTGATCATGGTTGAGTTGGGGTTAAGTATTTGGTTCCACCCTTTGAAGACAAAGAAAAGTTTGTGTTCTCAAAGCTTGGGACAAGTAGACAAGATGGATGGCTAAGATTCTCTCTCACTTTGAGTGATTGAGATTCAATTTGACTTGATCCATGTGAATGGCTTTCCTTTTTAATCTCATTGGTTGATTGATTTTCTCTCCTTTTGGTTTGTTGAGAGTAATTGATTTAATTGATTTATTTTAGCCATGTACCCCTTGAATGGGTTGAATTTAATTTAATCCAAGACTATACAATTAATTGAATTAATTATATTTTGATTTGATTGCACTTGATTAAAATGCTCTCAATTTTGATTGATCTTGAATTAAGATTTGATTTTCATTTTTGTTGGCTAATTGTGCATTGTGATTCAATTGATTCAATTATTTCCTTGATTTACTTTGATTTCACTTAATTTGCTTTGAATTATCATTAAATTATCTTTGTCCATTTTTAGGTGATTACAGTTAGGGTTAGCTGTTAGTCCAAATCTAAAAAATTGCCAAAAATGCTAAACGACAATTGAATTCTGGAGTAAAAAATCATAGGACAGTGGGTTACCTCCCAGACGAGAGTCTGGAAACTTGTACGACTGTGAGTGTCTTCTCATATGACAATTGAGCTTCCAAACGACATTGTGTACTCTCTGATATGAGCCTTGAAATTTGAACCTATCGTACGATAGTGGGTACCTCTAGGCAAAACTTTCTGACAAAAGTTGTATGAAAAATGTACGGACAGAAAATAAAAATTATAGTTTTAACCAAAAAATGACAAGAAATTGATAGAAATGGAATGGAAACCCATTTAAGAGCCCCACGGTGGGCGCCAAAAATGTGTATGTGAATTTTGTACCTAGTTGTAGACACAACACTTCAGTAAAACATTAGAGGTTAGCAAAAAACCTAAATCGTGCAATGAAATGGAAACTAAACTAACCAGGTGATTTACTGCCTTCTAGTAGATGTGAGTATGATCCTCTCAGATCAGACCAAGACCAGTGACAATGCAACACCTAAACGAAGGATTTAAATGTAAAATATGAAAGACTATGAATGCAGATTAAGCTATATTTTTGGTATTTTCTGTGCAATAATATGAATGAAAATCTATATGAAGCTAAGCTAGAATGAATGAAATTAGAATGTAGATTGGATCTAAGATTTCTATTAATGAGTATGAAACTATGTAAAAGCTAAATGATCAACTATGAAAGATCTCACAAATCGCCTGTCGCAAATGCTCAATCCTTCAATCGCCAATTCGCCAGAGTAATTGTGCAAATTCAAGTGTTGATTGCCAGATAAAAATTGTGCAGACTTTTGTGAAGAGCTGAGCCTTATTTTTATAGAAATCCAGGGCTTTGAGGATGTAGGAGAAAAGCCATAAATCACTCTTGATAAACTCAGGTTGATTTTTGAGTTAACAAGAAATTAAGAATATTTAATTCATAGAATCATGCAAAAGCAATTTTTATCTCAAAATAGAGCTTTAGTTCTCTTTTTCAACTCATCATCAGATATTGAGTTTTAGAAAGTTTACAAATTGAAATTAGCAATTATTTTAAAGTTGACTACTTTTGTGATTGTGCATGATTTAATATGAATTAATTTAATAAATAAAGTTATTTATTTTCCACTTAACTGATTTTGAATTAAAATAATTGATTTATGGGTTAATCAATTATTAAATCAAACTTTATCCAAAAACTATATTATTAAATGTTGACAACCAACATTAATTAATTAAATAAGAATTTAATCAATTAGTCATGAGATTTTTTGATTTATTGTCAAAATTAAATAATATAATTTAGGAATAAATATAATTAAATTTAATTAAATAATTAAGTGGCAGTATTAAATTTGATTAATTAAATATTCAGAATATTCAATTAATCAAACTTTAGGATAAATAGGATTTATCGCCAAATAATTATTAAATTAAAATATAATTAGGATAAATAGGAATATTGCTAGGAATATTCTCCGATGTAGAATTTAGGATAATCAATTAGGATTCGATAATGTGCAGATGTGCCTTAGGTTAGGACTTTGATGTCGATTTCATTCGATTTGAAGATGTAGGAGGTTAATGAACCTATAACCCATTTTTGGGGTATTACAATATCAAGCCTATAAACATCACAAGATTCTTGAATTAAGCTTACCTCCTATGGATCTTACTCATGGTCTCTTGCCTACACCTTCGATACCTCCTTTAACGATGGCTTCTAGCTCTATTAATCAAGTTCCTTCTATCGAACCTATAAAAAATCTTGTGATTATTTCTGCTATGGTTAATAATCCTATTGATCTTCCTAAAGAACCTGTGAAGGATCCTATGATTGTTCCTCCTAGTTCTCAACCTATTTCAAATATATCAAAACATAATCGATATGCTAATGAATGTCATAAAAATCATCGTGCTCATGCTAAAGCTGAAAGATCTTTACTTTCCTCGGATAAACTTATGCATAATGTGTTAGAAGAGGTTGTTACTAATAGTGATGTTCACATGCATGATTATGATGATTCTATTCGTATCTTAGATCCTATTTTGATTAATTTGGATGAAGAAGATACTAATGATGTTAATGATGAATATGAGACTATTGACATTGACATTGATTTACCTAATATACTTTCATCATAATTAAATCTTACACCTAGTGTTGAACATTGTGATTCTCAAGAGGATCCTTGTTTGGAATTGGCTATCATTCCTTCCATGTTGGATATAGTCCCTCTTGCGAGTTACCCACCTTACCTAAATGATATACAATGAGATGGGGAGAGTAGGCGGCACACTTGATCGGCTTGTCCCTCATGGTAGCTTTATTGTGTGTTTGCCTACTGTATTGTGTTTCTCCCGTAATGTGTTTGCTAAATGTTTTTAGACTCTTTTATACGATCCTTTTTACTCAGTTGGTGCAAGGTGATAAAGGAATAAAAAATGTTGTTCAAATATTCTATATATATCTCTATTCTTCTATGTGTTGTTCAATGTTAGGTCATAAATGTGCTATTGTTCATAAATGTTTCCTTGTGTGATTTTCTTGGATTCGAGATATGGTAGCACTAATTCTTTTTGATCTCCATGTCATGGTCTGAAAAGATTCTCCTTCGTATATCTTATGTGATCTTTCCTCCTTTGTGATTGTAGTTCTACTTTCTTTGGGGAATGATGTCAATTCATTTGCAATAATATCATATATATTATCTTATGATCATATTGACCCCATGGTACGTAGATCCCTTCTATTTTCTTTGTATGTTTTTGTGATATTTCCCTTGATTTGTCTTCGTTTGGGGGTATCTCGACATGAAAACGTAATTAGTAGAGTTGTTTATGTTTTCGTTAAAGCCATTGCTCTTGTTAAAGTGTCAATAATGACTTTAATGTGGGGGCATACACTCTACTCACTTGTTGCACACACACACTTTTTCAATACGCATATTATTTTTCAAGATACTTTTCTCCATTTTTGGATTAGTAACTAATCCTTAAAGCATGGATTTATATTTTAGGATCTCTTGATCCCTCCAATATCAAATATGCATATATTTTGATCCCTTAAGGTCAGAGGTGTCCTTAAGACTGGATCTCTTTTGTTTTTGGTTTTATTCTTATGGAATAGAATATTCCTAAGGATGAATCCTTGATGGGTTGACTAGTGAGTAGCCACATTCACTAGGCGGTTCAATTCCATCTTTCTAGTTGTGCCATTCTATTGTGTGGTTCATAATGGGACATAAGTTCTCATTGGGTGAGGTAATCACACCTTCTTTCTCACTAGAGATGTCTCTCTTATTGTGATCTAGGAGTTGACGAAGACTCAAGTCCTTGGGGGCTTAGGGTTTCTCTTTGTCCCTTGGATTATGATAAGATTATCTTTTCATTCTGATCTCCTTTACCAAGAGTTTGCATCGAGTCCATACTCTTGCTAAAGTGGGGGCTTAATTTATCATCTTAAAATGGAAGCACTTCCATGATAAGAGAATTTAGCCCTCCGAGTGAGTGGTCTGGGGTCATGTTGAGCACCTTGATCAGGTCTTTGCATGTATTTGTCTTTCTCCTTGCTTTCCACTTCTTTCATACACTTGATTTCTTCATTCTAGGTGAAATTAGGGTTAGGATCTCAAGGATTCTCCTTAATTTCCCTCTTCCATGGCTCTATTTTATAAGTAGGACTTAGAAATAGGTCCTCCTAGCCTTCATCACAGTCATCATGGGATTTTATGTCTATCTCTGGCATTCTATCCCTTTCTGATATCATTTCTAGGTCTCCGGGCATCCCCGGGACCTCCTGTCCCCATTCTGACTGGATTTAGGCCCAGGGTCAGAATCGAGGTAGATCCTGACTAAGTTAGGATCAAGCTCAAACCTAACCAAGTTAGTCCCAACCTCAATTTTTCCCCCCTCTTTCAAAATTCCAAAATCCTTGATTTCCGGGTATCGGGTTTTCAGGATATTTGTTTTCCCGCCTCTGGGTCGGCCATTTTGGGTTTCAGAATGGTAAATCCTCTAATTGTATTTAATCTAGGTATATTTTCTAAAGGTTAGGACCTAATTGGGATTTAATTCTCCAAGGTGGCCCCTCTAGAGGATTGTGCCCTAGTTCACTGTAAAAGGAGGCCTTCCTCTCTCATTTTCACATCCATTATTCATATCTCATCTCAAGCAATTGCAAGCTCTCAAGCTCTCAAGTGAAAGCAAGCCTTCAAGCATTCAAGTTTCCAAGCATTCATCCATCAAGGAGATCCACTATTAACCATTGAAGGATCAATCTCTTTGGAGCCCCCTTGAAGTTCCATCCTTCTACATTCATCCAAGCCTTCTCATATGCAAAGATCAATTCAAGATTGGTGTTGAAGATCAAATGCCATTGATTGGAGACATCCTACATTCATTCTACATCCATTGAAGCATTCCTACTTGTGGATTTGAGGATTCGAATCCTCTACAAGGACTTCAACATAAGCAAGGTGATTTGTTCTAATTGCTTTGTTTATGCGTACTATATTTCAATTCAATTTCAAGGTTAATTCCTAAACTGGGGTTTGACCAAGGCAAACCCCCCATACAACAAAAACCCCAATTTTCTTACAGGTACAGGTGCAAGATTTCAGATCTAAGAGCAAATTTGGATACCCTTTTTAGAAAACTTCTGAGATCTGTGAACATAATTAGAATCAGCCTTCAAATAAAGAATCTAACCTTTGACCTTTTATGAGGGTCAAAGTCGACCTGAGCTCATCTTGGAGAAAGATTTTTGGGTTTTCTTCATCTCGACATTTCCAGTCCACAACAAGTTGCAGAATTGCCTAAAAGTACACACAAACATAAGAAATTGGCATTTTCCAGATCTGCCCTAATTCAAGGTTAGTACTTGTATTTCAATTATTCTAGATTTCAAGCATAAATCCTTTATAGGGAAATATAGGGTTTCTCTCTCTCTTTCATACTCTTCATAGATTGATTTGATTGTGCATTAGCCTTTTGGTTGATCAAATTGGATCTCTTCTTTGGGAATTTGGATTTGGGAATAAATCTCATATTTCCCCCACACATCTATCTACTCTTACATTTGAATATTGGTGATTCCATTTTAACCATATTCACCAATATCCTTTTTTATTTGGTAGTTTTTCAATTTGAATCTATATTTTTTAATTTACGTGTGATTTCCTTTTGAATTTTGAAATTTTTAGTTGTTTTAGTGTGTCTGCATATACAAATAGCACATAGTATAGGTTGATTTAGCACTTATAATTACATGCCCTAGTTAGGTTTTACTATGTAGGAGATATCAAAATAGCACGTATTAGGAGAAATTGCAAAATTAGAATTTTTGTAGCACTTAGACCAATTTGTTGTGGCACATATGATGTGAAATAACACATACAAGTTGTTGTAACACAACAAATTTTGGATATCAGATACAATATAAAATTATTGTGTTTATAATTCTGCAATGCCTTCGATAGGGTAAAGTAGCTCGTAACCCTTTTTTCTTCACTTTTTGCACAATTTTGAAACTTGATTTGCATCCTATTTGATTTGTCAGTTGATCCAATTGATAGATTAGTGATGCGACCTGATAATGTAATGAATATCATATATTTTTAATGTCAATGTCAATCATTTAGTTGATGTGGTATTGATGTCAATCCTAATAAGTCAATATGATGTTGATAGGTTGATTTTACTTTATCAAGATCTAGAGTTAGGAGATTTGATGCGCTCAAGATGAGCAAGTAGATGATAGGATAAATGCTTTGATTGACATTAGATGATCATTTTGATGATTTTGACTGATTGATTTCTACTTGATTTCAAAATAGGTTTGATTTCAGAAGCTATATGTTAGAGGTTTGTACCCCTAACCATTTGATATGATTGGTTATTCTTCGGTGCATGACCGACGAGTGATCGAGTGGTGTAGATTATTTTTAAAAAATGAGGTTTCTTACTATTATAGATGAGGGATGGCACTCGAAACACAACACTTTCCACTTGCTGATGTGTGAGATGACAATCACCCTGAAGGATGTCTATCGCATTTTGCACATTGTGACAATGGGAGAGATCATTTATTATGATTAGGTATATGATGGTGCCACATGAAAATGAGTTTTCAGAGATTAGATGATAGATGATGATAGCATTATGTTGAGATGGTTGTTGGCTATTAAAAATACTCTCATAGGATTAGTTCAATCAATTCAATTCAAAAAACATGCAATTCTATTTAACACTTTAAATTAAAAATATAAATAAGCATCCTATGTTTCTGATGCAAGAGCATATTGGGTTCTTGGAAATCTTGCATCAACCAAAAATATTTGTATTTTTATTTTCGAATTTCATTAGTCTTATTATTTATTTATGCGATTGATCAATTTAGATTCTTTTCTCTTGCAATCCTTACAGAGTTTTCATAACCTCATTTTGAACCTTTTCTTAGGATCACACATATTGATGTTACTTTGCGCATGAGAGCTCACTGATTCTTGGTGGGACTATCTTATTCTTCATATTTTTTGGCTAGTCTTGTGTTTCTGATCGTGCAAAGGTATTTTTTGATCGGAAAGACTTAACATCTCATCTCTTGATGATGTAATGTCTGTAGCCAACCTACTTGAGGGATCATGATTCATGTTCCATTCTTCAGAGATGGATCCTTATGATTTTAGGTCCTAACCTATTTATTGTAATACATTTTCTTTGCATTGGGAAATATAATCTTTCTAGGCCGATCTAAGGTTTATGAAAGATTTATAGTATTTGTAATTACTTCTCTTGATAATCAAGAAGAATATAGAATCAAATCTAAGAGGAACAATAGATCAACATTTTGTAAGACCCGATCTTTTAGATCAGAGAGAATAAAGTTTCTATAGTAGGTCTATGAGGTTGTTGTTTCCTTATATATCATATAAAAAGAAAACCTATTAAAGGTTCTGATCAAGCCTGTATGCTTGGAATGTATTCCTACTTGTAGTAGTTTCTATAACTGACTATGTGATAATAAGAAGGTTGATCTTGCATTCATTTCCTTGTTTTACTTTTGGAATTTTATTGTGTGACTCTCGCTACAAGGATTTTTTGGACTCTATGGGTTCCCACTATCCTTGACTACATTAGGTGGTATTAGAGAGAGGGTTTGAAACCTAGGATTTTCTTATGGGATGGTAGAAGAAAGGATCCAACCTACAAGTGCAAAAGATTGGGAAGATGGCTAGAAGGAATGCTAGAGTTGGAGCAAGGAATACAAATCTAGTTGTGATGGATATGTTGAGACAAATTGCTGCTAGATTGGAAGCGATGGAAATAGCTTAGAGGAGAGAGAAAAACATGGAAGATGCAAGTGATGAATAAAGAAATGAACAAAATTAGGCTAGGGAAGGAGAGAACAATGAAGAGAAATCAGAGTTGAATCAAGAGGAAGAAAGGTGTATTAGAGCCTTGAACGATGTAAAAAAGAGACCTCATTTCAATCCACCAGACTATCATGGTAACTTGGATTTTGATGAATTAATAAATTAGATAATGGAGATGGATAAGTACTTTGAACTTGAAGGAACTAGTGAGCATAAGAAGGTAAATATGCTTGTAGCAAGTTGAAAGGGAATGCATCCTTATGGTGGGAATAATTGCAAATAGATCAATAGAGAAGAGGCAAAGATAAGATCAAATCTTGGGATATGATAGTAAATAAATTAAAGGAAAAGTTCTTGACTGAGGACTATAAAGTGAATCTATTTTAAAAGTTGTAGAACTTGAAGAAGACGGACTTAAATGTTTAATGTTATACCGAGGAGTTTTACAAACTAAACATTAGATCTTGACATGTAGATGATGAAGTTGAACAAGTTACTCACTACCTTAATGGTTTAAGAGTGTTAATACAAGATAAAATTAGTATGATATATATTAGAAGTATGGAAGAAGATTATAAGTGGGCCTTGAAGACTGAAGAAAATTTGAACCGATGGGTTGAACAAAGACAAAGAGGTAGAGGAGGAAGATTTCAGGGAGGCTGATCTAGTACTAATGCTGAAGGAGGTAGATCTTATACATATCAAGGTGTAAGTGCATAATAAGCTAAGGAAAATGACCACTACATGAGGAATGATAGGAGTTCCTATTGCAATGAAGTACAAATTAGTGGTGATAAAAGGAAGTTCAGTGGCACTTATTTTAAATATGGAAAAGTAGGATGCTAAGCCTTTGAATGTAAACAAAGTAACTTTGAGAAGAAGGCAAAGAGAAGTAGGAAAACAAATTTCATAGATGAGGAATCCACCAGATCAGTGAACAAAAACCAAGAAGAGGATGGAGCAACTTTGATAACTTGGATAGTTTTGTACCAAGGAAAGAAAGATGAGGAACCATTGCACATGAAGAATTTATTCCAAACTAGGTCCAAGATACACGATAAGGTGTGCAATATTGTCATAGATAGTGGTAGTTTAGATAATATTTCTTTGGAGGATTTGGTTGACAAATTAGAGTTGCAAAGATTAATCCTATCAGATCACATGGATTGACGATGATCACAAGGTATTGGTAAGAAAATAATGCCTAGTTAAATTCAAGATTGGCAAGTATTATGATGAAGTTTTGTGTGATATTATGCCTATGGATGTGTGTCGTATCTTGTTGGGTAGACCTTAGTAGTATGATAGGAAATATATGCATGATGGTAGGAAGAATGTGTACACTATTGTTGCTAATGGAATAAAGAAAAAAGTGTTACTTTTGGAGGAGCTCCTTAAGAGTGAAGTGTGTACCAGTGCAAGAATTTGTTTAGTAGATGGAAGGAAGTTCTTGGATTGCATGATGCATGATAATGTATGTTTTGATTTGGTACCCAAGAAGTCTAAAGAGATTGTATTAGTAGAATAACATCCTAAGGAAATCACTAGATTGTTGAATGAGTATGAAAACATCATATTAGATAATGTTCCAGATGGATTACCACTAGTAAGGAGTATCTATCATTGTATGGATTTGGTACTTGGAGATAGTTTTCCTAAAAAAGAAACATACTATATGATAGTAGGAGAAAATGAATAACTCCGTAGGAAAGTACAAGATTTTTTGCAGCAAGGATTAATCAGAGAAAGTTTGATTTTATGTGCAGTGCTTGCAGTCTTAGTACCTAAGAAGGATGGAAAATGGAAGATGTGTACCAATGATAGAGTCATCGACCAAATCATAATTAAGTATTGGTTTCCTTTTCCAAGGATAGATGATTTGATGAATTGTTTGAGTGGAGCTATATATTTCACCAAGATAGATCTAAAAATGGTTATCATTAGATTAGAATTAGGGAAGGTGATGAGTGGAAGACCACATTCAAGACAAATGAAGGGTTGTATGAATGGCTGGTAATGCCGTTTGGATTGTCTAATGCACTGAGTACTTTCATGAGGTTAATGAATGAAGTCTTGAAGAAATTATTAGGTAAGTTTTTCATTGTGTATTTGGATGATATACTGATTTTGAATAAGAGTAGAGAGGAACATTTGATACATGTTAGACAAGTATTGCTAAGGTTAAGGGATGATAATTTATTAATAAACCTTAATAAATGTACTTTCATGAAGGAGGAGTTAGTATATTTGGGATTTATAATATCTACTAAAGGATTGAAGATGGATCCTAAGAAAGTGAAAGTAATTGTTGAGTGGCCTACATCGAAGAGTGTGGGAGAGGTAAGATCATTTCATAGGTTGGCTAGCTTTTACCAAATATTCATTAGAAACTTCAGTTCAATTTATGGGCCGATGACTTAAACAATGGAGGGATATAAGAAGGAATTCAAATGGGCACATGGAGCACAAAAGAGTTTTGAGTTTTAGTAAAATAGAAGGTGATAGAAAAACCAATATTGGCTTTGCCTAATTTTAACAAGGTATTTCGCATAGATTGTGATGCTAGTGGAAATGCAATTGGAGCTATCTTAAGTCAAGAAGGGTGACCCATTTCTTATTTCAGTGAAAATTTAAATAATTATAAAATAAGGTATTTAGTTTATGATTAGGAATTTTATGCCATAGTCCAAGCATTGAATAAATAGAGACACTATTTTCTACTTGAGGAGTTTGTGCTTTATATTGATCACCAAGCATTGAAGTACTTGAGAAACCAAGGTAAGTTAAATTAGAGACATATGAGATGGGTTGAATTTCTATAAAGCTATACATTTGTGTTGAAACATAGGAGTGGTGTGATAAATATAGTTTCTGATTCTTTGAGTAGGAGAAGGAATTTTTTGATTGAAATGAAGATTGCAGTATTGGTATTTGATGAATCAAAAGCATTATATGAGGATGAACTAGACTTCACTAAACCTTGGAAATATTGTAGAGATCCTATTGTTACAACTAGAAGTAAGTGGTTAGATTATTTCATTGAGGAGGGGATGTGTCAAAGGAAGTTAGTTGTGTATACCTAGAAGGTCTATGAGGAAGAACATTATTAGGGAAAAATATAGTGGAGGATTGGAATGACATTTTGGCATTGATAAGATAGTAGATTTGGTAAGTGAGAACTACTTTTGGCCACAAATTCAAAAGGATGTGCATAATTTTGTTCACAATTGTAGGTTGTGTCAAGTTGAAAAAGGTAGTAGTGAGAATGTGGGATTGTATACACCTTTGTCAATATCGATCAAACCTTGGGAGGACATTAGCATGGATTTTATACATGACTTACCAAGAACACAAAGAGGTCATGATTCAAATTTTGTGGTTGTAGAATTTTTTTATAAGATGGCACATCTCATACTATGTAAGAAGACTATGGATGCAGTACATGTGGAAAAACTATTTTTCAAGGAGATCATGAGATTGTATGCATTACCTAGGACCATAGTTGTAGACTAGGATAATAAGTTTGTTGGTTATTTTTGAAGGACACTTTAGAAGAAGATGAAAATTGATCTAAAGTTTAGTTATACTTTTCATCTACAGACCGATGGAAAAACTAAGGTTGTGAACAAGAGTTTAAGAAATTTGATAAGGTGTTTAGTTAGAGACAAGACAAGGAATTGAGATTTAGTCTTGCATCAAGAAGAGTTTTCATATAACAATTCAGTAAATAGGAGCATAGGGAAGACACCATTTGAGATTGTCACCGGGTCTAATCCTAAAGGAGCAACAAATTGAGAGACATCAATCATGATGTTAAGAAGATGACTGAAGGAGAGGAATTTGTAGAAGTTATAAAATTATTGCGTGAGGAAGTTAGACAAAATTTGGAGAAAATGAATTAGGCTTATAAGAGGAGAGAAGAAATAAGTGAAGACAAAATGAATTTCAAGTGGGAGATGAAGTTATGGTGTACTTTTAGAAGGGATGATTTCCTATTGCTACTTATAGCAAGTTATGAATGAGAAATTTGGACTTTTAAGGATCTTGATGTAATTTGATTTAGGGAATGCATATGAGGTAGAGATACCTAAAGACATGGATATATCACTTAAATTCAATGTTTCTAATTTGTATGAGTATCATGAATCAAATTTTAGTAGCAATGATGGATTGTATGTTGAACAACAGTATCCTAAGAAATAGATGGATCAAATAGAGGAGGTTTTGGACAATAGAGTTGGTAGGACTATAGGAGGTAAGTAGTATATGGAGTATATTGTCAAGTGGAAGGATAAAATAGTGGAATATTCTTCATGGTTTTCATAGGATAAGGTTGACCATTTTGGTTTTCCTTTGGTCCTAGCAAATTAAGAGGCTCACTTTTCAAATAACCCCGGGTGTATGATGTAGGGGAATCTTGGATTCTTGGCAACCTCGCATCAACCAAAAATATTTGTATTCCCATTTTCCAATTTTATTAGTCTTAATGTTTCTTTTTGCGATCGATCAGTTCAAATTCTTTTCTCTTGTGATCCTTACAGGGTGTTTGTGACCTCATGTTGAACCTTTTACTAGGATCACACATCTTGAGGTTGCTTTACACATGAGATCTCACCAATTCTTGGTGGTATTGTCTTGTTCTTCATATTTTATGTCTAGTCTTGTGTTTTTTTATTGTGCGAAGGTATTTTCTGATCGGTGAAGCTTAATGGCTCATTTATCAATGATGTAATGTCTATGGAAAACCTACTTGAGGGATCATGATTAATGTTCCATTCTTTAGAGATGGATCCTTATGATTTTAGGTCTCAACCTATTTTTTGTACTACCTTTTCTTTGCATTGGGAAATGTAATCTTTGTAGGCTACCCTGAGGTTTGCAAAATCTTTATAAGATTTGTAATTGCTTTTGTTGATAATTAAGAAGAATATATAATCGAGTCTAAGTAGAATAGTAGCTTAGAATTTTGTTAGACCTGATCTTTTAGATCAGAGGGAATACATTTTCTATAGTAGGTATATGCAGCTTCTATTGCCTTATAGATTTTATAAAAAGAAAACCTATTTGGGAAATCAACCTACCAAATTCCTCTCCATCCCACTAAAAAAGAAAACCCTACCTAACCTCAAAGATGATTGGGCACTCTATCCAAGGGTTCTCTCTCCAACAAGAGGGAAATTCAAAATTGAAAAGAGAGGAAGACATGTTACACTTTCCAAATTCGTCACCTTTTAAAAAGGCATCTTTGGAAGAGGCAAAAATGGTCTAAAAACATCGTATTGGTCAAAATTTGACCCCCAAACCAAAGTAAACCTATGGGGTTATCTTATTTCAACCCTAATGAACCCTTTGGGTTACTTTTAGCCTCTCAAAAGCCCACTAAGAGTTTACCCACGGAATTTGAAATAAGATTCCCTCCCTAGGCTCAACAACCAAGATACCTAGCCTTGGGAAACTATAAGGTGACTCAAAGGTGGAAGACAACCAATAAAAAATTTACTTGGCCATGAAAACTCACATACACATGTCTCAATTGACACCACATAAAGTCACAACACATCACTATATACATGGCACGCTAAGTAGACATTAATTTTAAAATAAAAAGGAACACAATTAAATAATACAATCAAACATTACTTTACAACATTATACATAACAACGAGGTTATTTATCCCTTTGGAGATAACATTGGCTTTACAAGATTTTCACATGCATCCATCTTTAATTTCCCCTTATTTAATCCATGGTCATTTCCTCACACTAGATAAAATATCAGTAGCTCATGAAAGATCAATAACATATATATAAAATACATCATAATAATCACACTCAAATACATCATATAATTCCAATTGCATCCACACGTTATCACAAGGTAATCCAAATAATTTTCAATAATACATCTCCTAAATTCAAGGTAAGTTAAACCAAGAACACAATGATATATCAATTAACCTAACATATTAACCATGATCATTTCACTTAGACTTTTCTTGCAAAAGCATAAAATTAAAGCATAATTTTCTAAATTAAATGATTCATCAAATAACATAAATCAAGACCTAATAATCAAAGCATGGAAATAAGTCCTAAATCATCATCCACATAATCATAGATCATTACATAGCATAAAAAATATAAGACTTTATCCCAATAGTCCAACATGACAAAATAATGTATCAACATGATAGTCATAAGATGTAAATAGACTGCTGTGAAATGATGGTATGTGGTGAGGCCTCACATCCTCCCCCTAGGCATGAACTTACTCTTGGAGTTCATAAAAAAGATGGGGATATTGTGCTCTCATCTATGCTGCGTCCTCCCATGATGCTGTAACCTCATCATAGCAATCCCATGATGATCTGATACCAAAATGTCATGCCCAAAATTTAGGGAAAAACACATGCAACAATCTACATTTTTTTTTCTTTTCCTTTCATTCATATTTGAAATAGACTTGTAAACAAAAGAGGAAGATTTTCATACATAGGAAAAATGGAACTTTTTCATACATGAAGGAAACAAAATAACAACTAACACATTTCCTTTGCAAGCTTAAGGAATGCAATATTTTTACATTTTCTTGCTTCAAATACATAGAAATAATTAGGAGAAACATTCTACATTGAAATACAATCTTTTTACAAGCATATGTCATGCTAATAGGCATTTACATGGCCTTATTGTACAAATTTTTACACAAGGCATTTTAGCCATTTTCAACTCAAAACTTCAAGTAGGAAAAGAGTCAAAAACTTCATTTTCTCCATTAAAACATGTAGACACCTAAAAATCTATTTGTCAGTTAAAAATATTTTAGTTGAAAAAATACCTGATGACATCATCATTTATTAATTAATTATTTGTTTTTATTGTCATCATCCTTTCTCATATTTTAATTAAAGACATTTAATTAAAGAATCCCTCCCAAAAATATTTAAACCTAATTTGAATGTTAATTCCTCCAATTTATTAATTATTTAATAAATTATGTCTCAAAACCCTTTAAATAAATAAATAATTTATTTAATTCCCAAAAAACCTAAGATATCTTCTAGAAAGCCCTAAACCTATCCTCACTTTCTTAGTCACTCCCTAAACCTTCTTAGAGGGTGTTTCCTAACCCTCTTAGCCTAAACCCTCATCCTTTGACTTTTGGTCAACCCCCTCATTAACGAGCCTTACATGCTCATTAATGGCCCCTTACACCCACATTAATAACTCTTACAACCTCTTAATGAGAGGCTATGTCTCTCCTTTCACCTTGTTCCCCTTGCACTCTTTCCTAGTGTTGTTCACACATGTTTGAGAAACCCTTAACCCTTATCCCTTTGACCATACCTCTAACCATACCCATAACTCTACCCCTAACCATGAATTTGACCCTAACTACCCTTCCTAACCCAAGACATTCCTCAAATCCTATAAATACTCCTCCTTCCAAGAGCGATTCACCAATTCACATCTTTCATATTAAGAATTGTTATCATGTTCATTTTCATCTAGACTTAACATAATTTCTACCATTGTTAGATTTACTTCTATTTTATGCTTTCATAACTCATCCTAGCTTAGATAAAGAAATAATAACCAATTTCATTCATATCTCACTCATCTTTTGGCTAAAATAAACCTTGCATAACATTCATTAAGCTCAAATCTGCATCTTGCTTCATTTGAACCCCTGGGACTCTAGGGGCAAAATAGGTTCACCATACTTGGTTTTGTGCCATTATGGGGTATCCATGGTTCCTAAATTATCATAATCCTTCCTAAATAACATTGGGGACATGATCGATGTATTTTGAGAGCACACCCACATCCCTATTATTAAAGCAAATCAAACGATGATAGGGTGCTCCCGTTTTAGCTCAATCTGAGGTGGCTTGTTAATATTTTTCTATATGTTAGGTATATGATATTTATTAATAACATTTAACTATCTACACATATTCTAAATAGGTTAGGTTCACATTGATCACATTTTGGCACACCTAGTGGGACCCCACCATGCTCTTTAAACTGCTTTTTTAGGGTTTTTTGGTTAAAAAACTCACTTTTTTTGAACATCCTGGGCATCCTTGGAGGTATAGTCATACAGAAAAAGTTTCTTTGGCATGGATTTCCATTTGGAAACCCCTTGATTATTGTACTAGACCAACTATATTGTCGTATGAGGTTTTTTGTATGTATTTTGGGCCTTTTTACCCCTTCTGGTATGAATTGCTATATGGGAACCCCTGTAATGTCGTATGAGACCTAGTAGTAACTTGTACAACATTGTACCAAAAAAAAACCTATCCTACATTATCGTATGGGAAACAAAGGGCATGTGTGAGGCCCTAAACTTGGTCTTTGTTGGTTTTTAGGGTTCATTTGGGCCTCCTAGTGCCCCTAGGCTTCAAATTTGCAGTCTCTAACTTGGTTGTTTGTAGGTACTCCTTGGAAGGAAATTTGATCAAAAAATGATCAAGGTCCTAATACCTATTAACTCTTTTGTATGTTTAGGAACATATTCAACTTCCATTCAAAGCTTAAAAAGAACCTTTCATTCAAGCTTGAGTGCATAAAATAGACTAATCTACACATCTTTCCTAAACAGTCAAAAATCAATCCTAAAAAATCCTAAAGTGATCAAAATAAATCATCACACTTTTTTTTATAGCTAAAATGAACTTTATTTACAAAATCTTAAGGTTTTGTGCAATCTAGGAATGAAAAACAAACCTTATTTTGGCTTAAAATGAACTTTCATTCACTCTTGGATGCCTAAAAAGCAAGAATCTGCATATCTTTCCTCAATGGTTCAAATCAATCCTAAAAAATCCTAAAGTGATCAAAATCACTCATCACACTTTGTTTTTGGTTAAATTTAACTTCATTTACAAATCTTGAGTGTTTTGAAGGTTTTATGCAAGTCTCAAAGTGCAAATATAGGAAAGTTTTTGAAATTTTGAACCAAATTTTGAATGACCCTAAAAGATGAACCAAAATCAATATCAAAGTCATTTCATTTGAGTCCTAAAAAAATAAAATCTTGAGTGCACAAAGTGAAAAACAAAGCAAATTTATTTCAAAATCAAAGTTCAAATAGGATCCTCAGAATAACAACTATTACAAATCATTTAAGAGATTTTCTATTTTCAAGGAAAGAACAAATCAAAACCTAAATTTATGTGCTTGAAGGTCCTGGCATGGAAAAACACTTAATCGATTTGAAAAATAACTCTTTTTGATGTGCTTCTAGGAGTTTAAAAAATTATACAAATCCTATTTAAACTAAGTGATGTAAAACAATTGAACTTGGACAAGTTCATTTGTTTTACTTCTAGCGAGGCCTATCCAAAGATAAAAGCACTTCCTCTTTGGAGAATGACCTCAAACCGGTAATTCCCCGATCGGTATAGAAACAAAGTGGTGAGAAAACTCTTGCTTCATCCCCTCAAGCTTGGGGGATGCATATTGATGGAAGCCCAAGGTAGGTGAATATCCCTACTATTTTGGCATGGTCAACTAGGCTCTTAAGTGAGTCATGCATGTAAAAACCGATTGGGAGGATGCCACAGACCAAATCAAACACCTATTAATTAGAGGCTTCCTGATATACTCTCGAAGGTATCAAAATCTTTATGCAAGGACTGATCCAAGTGGTTTCCCATATCACCTTAAGATTACTCACAACCTATATCCCTTTTGGGATACCAAGTTGTGAGAAAATATTTTGATACTAGCCCATCTTTTAGGTAGTTCTTGTTGATGTGTTATCAAAGTTTCAAACTCAGTGCACAACATTTGTTAGAACATAGACATTTTTGGGAACACTATCGAAATATTTGGTCCTCATTTTCTTGTATCCCACAAAGTTGCTTTGTCCTTTGTTGGGATTGCTTTGAGACTATCTCTTGAGTATTTTTTGTCCTTTTTGATGCAGGAGCATCTTGGGTCCTTGGCAATCTTGTGTCACCAAAAACATGTTTGTGTTTTCTTGTGTTGCTCGGTTCCTACTTTGACCGAGTTGGCTTGGTGTTTCTTAGTTTCCTTTGTTTACCGATGTTGATTAGTTATCTCTCTGGCACTTAGTGAATTTCCCTGGTGCTCGGTGATGCTTGTCTGATGCTCGGTTATCCTTGGTTACCGAGTTGTTTATTTTGGATTTCTATTGAGGCTGACTCTTGCAATTAATTTTGGTCATGGATTTAATGATGGTATCTATCATTAGGGAGTGTGTGAACCTAGATATGGTCATTCTTTCTACTGATGGTGGATCTAAAGGCCGACTTGTTTGGTATCCTCTTGTATATAATGTAGTCTTTGGTTGTAGTTATGGGCGGTCAGTTCAGTTAGAAGATAAAAGCTAGAAGATTAGAGATTATTGGTAGATCCTTGCATGTTGGAGGACTTCTTTACCTGATTGTAATATCTGGCCTAAATCGGGAAGGCCTTATAGCCTGACATGTATGAATCAAATTAAAGTTAATATATGAAAGTTTCTGCATTCTCTCTCTCACTTGTGTGTTTTTTGCTTTCACGTGTGATCTCTACAAGGTGGATTTGGTTAGGGTGTGCCTTTGGCCCCTCTCCCCATCCTCCCTTGCATCAGGTGGTATCAGAGTGAGGTGAGATTTGGATCTAGGTTTGTGAATCTAGGTTTGAGGTTTCCTTCTTGTCAAACCCTAGTTGATTTATTATGGGGTAGCATAATGCGATCTGACCTACAATTGCAGAAGGTTTCAAGATGGTTCGTGGGAGGCAAGATATGGATTCGAGATTGGCAGACATGTTGAGACAACTTATTGCTAGATTAGAAGCTATTGAAACAGCCCAGAGAAGAGGAAGACATCTTGAAGATGTTAGTGATGATGAAATTGAGAAAGAACAAGGTGATGTAGAACCTACACTGGCAATGGATCAAGGTGAGAAAATATTGTTGAAGGCTTTGAAAAATTTGAAGTCTACACCATACTTTAATCCTCTTAACTATAGTGTAAAATTGGATTCTAATGAATTGGTGGACTGGATCACCGAGATGGAAAAGTATTTTGAATATGAGAATGTACCTGAGGAAAAGAAGGTGAAAATTGCAAGCACAAAGTTGAAAAGTCATGCATCCTTGTGGTGGGAACATTTGCAATTGGATAGAAAGAGGAAAGGCAAAGACAAAATCAAGGTATGGAACAAAATGGTGAATAAATTGAAAGGAAAGTTTTTACCTTGCGATTATCAAATTAACCTAATTAGGCGAATGCAAAGTTTGAGGTAGAAAGATAGCTCGATAAAAGAATATACTGAGGAATTCTATAGATTAGATATCAGATTTGGACATGATGAAGATGATGTGGAAAGAATTACTAGATATCTGAATGGATTGAGAGTTTCCATCCAAGAAGAAATCAATTTGGTTAAATTGGAGACTATTGAAGAGGCTTATCAATTTGCATTGAAAGCCAAGGAGAAATTGAACAAGAGACATGAGCAAAGACAAAGAGGTAGAGGTGGTAGATTGCATAGAGGAAGAGGTAGATATTATGGTGAAAATAGTAGATCTGAATGAGAAAAGACAACTCTGGATAAAGGAAAGACTAAGTGGAAAGGTGAAAGTTCATCTAGAGGTAGAGGCAGTAACTACCGAGGTGGTTATAATAGAGGTGGTTTTCGAGGAACTTGTTACAATTGTGGAGAAGAAGGACATAGATCATTTGAGTGCACACATGCAAGTAAGAAGGTCGGTAGTGTGTGTGTGAATTTTGTACCTGTATATAAACACAACACTTATTAGAGGTTAGTTGAAATTGAAATCATGCAAGTAATTGAAAATTAAACTAACTAGGCAATTTACTGCCTTCTAGTAGATGCGAGTATGTATTCTTAGATTGGATCGAGATCAGTGACCTTGACGACACCTAAATGAAGGATTTGAATGCAAAATCTAGATATGAGATGAATGTAAATTAATCTATTTTTTTTTTGGATTTTCTATGCAATAACACGAGAAATCTGATATGAAATCTAATCTATATGAAAAACTGATATGCAATATAATTAATCTAACAATGATATGCTAAAATATGAATGATCTCACAAAGTTGTTGATTCACAAAGAGGCTTCAATTCTTCAGATACCAATTCACCAGCATAAGTTTGCACATTCTGAGATCTGAAATTGAAGAGTTGAGCCTTGGTTTTATAGAAATCCAGGGTTTTGGGGATGCATAAAAAAAGCCATAAATCACTCAGATAAACTCAGGTTGATTTTTGAGTTATCAGAGAATAAAAGATAATTAATTCAAAAAATCATGCAAAAACATGCAAAAATAGCTTCTTAACTCAAATCAGAGTTGAGTTTGTTTTTAAAACAACTTGAATTGATTTTTTGATTTCAAGTTTAACTGCTTTTTGAATGTGCATAATATTTATGAATTAAATAAATAAATAAAGTGATTTATTTCCAACTTAACTGATTTTAAAGATAAAATAATTGATTTATGGGTTAATCAATTATTTAATCAAATTTTTATTCCAAAATAATATCATTAAATATGACAACTTGCTTTAATCAATTAAATAAGAATTTAATCAATTAATGATAGGAATTTTGATTTATTGTCAAATTTAAATAATAATAATTAGGAATAAATATAATTAAATATAATTAAATAATTAAGTGGCAGAATTAGATCTAATTAATTAAATATTGAGAATATTCAATTAATCAAACTTTAGGATAAATTGGATCTATCGCCAAATAATCATTAAATTAAAGATAATTAAGATAAATAAGAATATTACTAGGAATATTCCCCAATGCAGAATTTGAGATAATCAATTTAGGATTCGATAATGTGCCGATGTGCCTTAGGTTAGGACTTTGATGTCAATTTCATTCGATGTGTCAATATAGGAGGTTAATGAACCTATAGCCCTTTTTTGGGGTATTACATTTTGCCCCTCTTTGAATTGATGTGCAAAGCGCAGTGGTTCAAAGACAGTTTGTGTATGATGTTTGAAACTGAAATTGATATGAAGCAGAAACTATTTGAAGTTTGATATGAAGATAATAGGTCCTGAATGACCAAATATAATGTTAACTATAACAGTAAATGAACCGATGATTGTGAAAAAGTGTCAAAACACCTGATTCTGAACCTTATGATTGTGAAGAAGTGAGTGACCGATTCCAGACATGATTGTTGATAAGAATCACATTGGTATCACATCTGAACCCTTCAGTTTTTGAAGAACCAAGGAAATAACACAATTGAACTGATAGTTGCAAAAAATGATACAATTTACAAGATTAAGAGAATACCAAATTGATATGGATCTCGATGGATTTGATATGCCCTGAGTGATGATTGATTTGCCCCGAGTGATGAGGTCTTTTGATGAATCAACAACTAGACATGGTTGTTTGTCTTGATTACTAAGGAAAGATATGCTTCAAGTTTAGATTATAGACTTTGAATGATATGCAACACCATGCCCCCTTCGGGATTAAAATTGAAATTTGACAAGAAAAGTCAGCGTTTGATAGTTTAGAACCATGTTACTTGATTTGAGCAATGGTTAAACATGTTCGAGAACGCGTTCTGTATCATTTAGAGCTCTTGGAGACCAAGGTTGACTAGGTGAAACCATGAGTTGACCATAGTTGACCAATTTGAAATTTTGATAGTTTGATGTAAGATAATCAGTTAAGTTGAATTCTAGATTCCTGTGATGATTGAAGGTCGATTATGCAAGTAGTTAATAATATGAATGATCTCAGATTTTGATTTTGATCTCGAAAAAGGATTCTACTTGCTATTTCATTGGATGGACCTTCGTGTAAGATTAAGCTCTTGTTAGATTTGAAGAGACAAGTGGAGAATTGTTTAAGCATTGAAGTTCGTTTAACCATTGTGAGATCATGCAAACATGCAAAAATGTAAAGAGACATGCAGTATGAAATGCAACCTAAGACCTAGGACCTAGTCACTGATCATGTGTCAGTCATTCTCATCATTGAATTTTTAGCTAACCAGATAAATCAATACAATGCCCACTAGTGATGAAACCATAGACATATGAATATCAATTTGCACATGCAGGAATCAATACAACACCCACTGATTAGGCAACCATGGACACATGAATATTGATTTTATTTTCAGAATGTCAGATTAGATATAAGCACTAAGGCACAAATGCTAGGATGACCTGAATATCATGTCCATTTTGATATTGCAATTTGTATAAGCATCAAAACATCAATGTCGTGATGACTAGAATACACCTTGCGTTACAAACACATCAAATAGTCAAGAGATCATTCTAAATCCAGTGTGAATTACCCGTAGTGACCCTTTATCGTTCACCTCCTTAGGTAAGATTGCATTTCACAATAAGAGAAAGAACTCACTCAAAAAAGACAATAGTTAGATCAAACTTCCTTGAATTTTCTGGGTATCAATGGTCGAGGTACACATGGCCATCCAATTCGAGATAGAGGATCTTACAGTCGGACACCATTTCAATCCAAAATTTCCAAAGTTGTTAGATTTTCACATACAAGCAAAAGACAAAGAAAAGATTATGCCCCCAGTCATCACTCTCTAAATCCTGTAAAGGACATCATCAAAGAGCTCAAGGGAACATAATATGCAAAAATCTCAATGTGAATTAGTAAGCATACAAGGAGATAAAAGAATGTAAAAAGCATAGATTGTTTTTAGTTTGTGTTTATGTTTGATTGCGGTGTTGTAGATGCAAAATCCTTTTTGGAGAGGAGACAAACAGACTGAATCGGGTGAAGCTTCAAAGGACTTTGACTGGATATGATACATCTAAGATACATTGGAGGCCATAGGATATGACATTGATTGCCCCCAAGTGTTAATCATTTATAGGATACAAACGCTTGAGTTGATTGGTGTACAAACTGACTTATTGAAAATAGGAATGCAGAAACATATGTACAAACTAAAGCAAGACTAAAAGTTGGGAAAGACCAAGATTGTACTAATAGATGGAGCATTTTGAAACAAGTGGTGCCCATTTGCTGAGTTTTCACCATCTTGGTAGAGATTCTATTTTTGCTACCAAGGCGCCTGTTTCCAGGTTTTCACCAAGGCACTTTTTCTTTTTCTCATTTTTTTGTATTTTTCATTTTTTTAACTTTTTTTTTGTACTTTTGATATTTTTTGATTTTTTTGTGAATCATCAAAGCACCTATTGCTAGGTTTTCACCAAGATGTTCATTTTTTCAGGACTTTTTTAGATTTTAAAGATTTTTTTAGGACATTTTACCATAGACTGAATGCCTTAGGCATAAAATTTCTTCAGATGCAAAATGTTGATTCGTTCTCGGAGCTGTTCTCCTTCAGTCATTGAGAGTTGATAGGCACCAGAGCCAAAAGTAGCAGTGATAACAAAGGGACCTAGCCAATTGGGTTCAAACTTCCCCTTGTGCTCTCGATGTGATTGATTTTTAGGATTCTCTCTCAAGACTAGATCACCAACCTGAAATTCTCTATGTTTGACTTTCTTGTTGTAACCTCTTCATCCTTTCCCTTCTGTGTTCTTTTCAAAAAAATTCTCCAAAGTTTCCTATTTGCATTATTTTCACGAGCGGGCACAACCCCTTATCTCCTATTCTAGCATGGGGCATCTTATTTTCTTGTCTTTGATGCCACACCACTTGCGGCATCACATCAAAGAGGGGCAAAATGTAAACACCTAAATATCCATTTATCAATTAAAATTATTTTAGTTGATAAAAGATCTGATGACATCATCATTTATTAATAAATAAATAAATAAATAAATAAATTCATTTTTATTGTCATCATCCTTTCTCCTATTTTAATTAAATACATTTAATTAAAGAATCCCTCCCAAAAACATTTAAACCTCATTTGAATGTTAATTCCTCTAATTTATTAATTATTTAATAATTATGTCTCAAAACCCTTTAAATAAATAAATAATTTATTTAATTCTCAAAAAACCCTAGATATCTTCTAGAAAACCATAAACCTATCCTCACTTTTCTAGTCACTCCCTAAACCTTCTTAGAGGGTGTTTTCTAACCCTCTTAGCCTAAACCCTCATCCTTTGACTTCTGGTCAACCCCTTCATTAATGAGCCTTACATGCTCATTAATGGCCTCTTACACCCTCATTAATGACTCTTAAAACCTCTTAATGAGAGCCTATGTCTCTCCTTACACCTTGGTCCCCTTGCACTCTTTCCTAGTTTTTCTCACACATGTGTGAGCAACCCTTAACCCTTATCCCTTTGACCATACCTCTAACCATACTCCTAACTCTATCCTAACCCTGACTCTGACCCTAACTATGCTTCCTAATCCAAGCTCTTCGTGAAATCCTATAAATACTCCTCCTTCCAAGAGAAATTCACCAATTCACATCTTTCATATTAAGCATTGTTATCATGTTCATTTTCATCCAGACTTAGCATAATTTCTAGCATTATTAGATTTACTTCTATTTTATGCTTTCATAACTCATCCTAGCTTAGATAAATTGGATTAATCTAGTTTATTTCGAGAAAAAATAACCAATTTCATTGATATGACACTCATCTTTTGGCTAAAATCAACCTTGAATAACATTCATTAAATCTCAAATTTGCATCTTGCTTCATTTGAACCCTTGGGACTCCAGAGGAAAAATAGGTTCACCATACCTAGTTTTGTGCCATTATGGGGCATCCATTGTTCCTAAATGATCATAATCCTTCCTAAAAAACATTGGGGACATGCTCGTTGTGTTTTGAGAGCACACCCACATCCCTATTATTAAAGAAAATCAAACGGTGACAAGGTGCTCCCATTTTAGCTCAATCCGAGGTGGCTTATGAATATTTTTCTATATGTTAGGTATATATTGTTTCTTACTAACGTTTGACTATCTACACATGTTCCGAACAGGTTAGGTTCACATCAATCACAAAACTAGCAAGTTAATCCTTTGTAAAATCTGCAAAAAGAAGCCACAAGACCATGGAGGCTCACCTCCCAACCTAGGCCATTACATGGCCACCCCCAAGCTTGGGAAAAAATATGGATGAGGGTTACATACATGCTTCAACACACATACACATAAAAACTAGCAAGTACATGTGAACACAAAATTCTCATCCCAAGGATATTCACACAATGGGTCACCTTGGACCCATAAAATGGGTGTAGGTGGAAAATACCCAAGTAGGAGAGGCCATTCAAAAGTAAAAACCATGCCTTCAACAAGGCCCAAAATTCATAACCATTTCCTTCACATGGCCATAAAAACAAGTACCAACCATTCCATTCTTTTCATAAAATACAACCCTTATGACCCCCAAATAAGTATACAACAAGAATGACATCATGGAGCCCATACATCCATGCCTCATCCCCTTCCTCCTTAAGGAAGGACTCTAAACTAAATGGGCATTCCCAACTTAATCCCTTCACCCATCAAGGCTCTCTTCCCTCCCAAGGATGAGTTTGGCCTTTCATACCCCAATAAAACAAAAATACTAAAACAAAACCAGCAAATAAACACATAACAAGAAGCCATGAAAACAAGCATGAAGCTTCACAAAACCATTACAATAACATAACAAATAAATCTTCATTTTACATACAAGCAAAAGAAATAGTCTTCCATGACAAGGCAACCAACCTTACTCCAAGCTATGGAAAAAAAGGGTTGAGAAAAGCTCCCTTTCCTACAATCCTTTCTTCCTTTCAAAGTCCACCAAAACCTGCTAAGTCCACTAGAAGTCTCCAAAATTAGAGAGTGGGAAATCAACCTACCAAATTCCTGTCCATCCCACTAAAAAAGAAAACCCTACCTTTTGATCAATCTTGTATGTCTGGAATGTATTACTACTTATAACAGTTTCTATAACTAATTATGTGACTATAAGAAGGCTTATATTGCCTTCATTTCCCCCTTTTTTTTTTTTCCTTTTGGGATTCTATTTTGTGACTCTTTCTGCAAGGATTTTTTGGACTCTATGGTTTCCCACTATCCTTGATTGCATCAGTTTCTCTAATTAGGACAATACAAAAACTCTCTGTTGAAAAGTATTCCATAAAGTGACAAATAATAACATGAGAGTGATGAAATTATTGAATGATGATCAATTATGCCTAATTAAATGCTAAAATTCTCATCTGTTGGAGATTTGCCATCAGGCCAGTACTGACTGTATGTTTGTCATTGATGACAACATATGGAAAGTAGTATGCGTGGAATTCTTATGTAGTAAGCCTTCTATATATGTTGCATGGACATGATATCAACATGATATCATGGGCGCGGAGGTTGAATGTGAGTACAAACAGTTATACAGTAGCTTGTGTTAGCAGTGTTCCTGACAGAGTTACAGGTAATGTTATGTGTATGGTTGTCCATATAGTTGTCCTATGGGCATGCACCCTAGGATATATGTTGAAGACATGTTAGTGATGTTTCACTTATGAATGCATAGTCTAATAATGAACGCAAGTGAAGTTATGCAGTCGCTATTCACCAGTAGCAGTTTCCTGTATTTGTTTAGTAGAGCTGAAAAATATTTTATTGTTTCTTGAGTTGCACCTATCTTGAGGATAAGCACCCTTGGAGTTAAGCTTGGAGAAGTGTTATTAATGTTTAGTTAAGAGCGCATAAGTTAATTCAGCTTACAGAGAAAGTTCTAGTTGTTTTGGTAGAGCCGACAATGTGTGGCGTGCGTCTACAACTATTTTATTAGGTAGGTCCTAGAATGATTTGCGTGCATAATAGAGCTGATAGAATGTTTGTTGGAGTTTATTATGATTTCTCTAATATGATTTCAAGGTGGTTCTAATAGACCGAATTGATTATATCATTTGGAGGAGAGATATTTATAGGCAATCATTTATGATTGCTTGAGTGTGGTTCATGGTTGATTAAGCATAGCAGAGCAGAGTGTGTGAAGTGTTGAACCATTAGAAGAAGGTCTATGTGACCAAGTAGAGTATGTGTGCTAATCATTGGAACTGATCCAGACAATAGGTCAAAGAGAATTCACCAAGATCCAGATATAGTGTGTATCTATTTTTCAAAAGGTTGTAACCTTCACCCATTTGAGCAGTGAGCTCTCAGAGAGTGTGTCCTCTCCCCTAACAGGGACAATTGTAAAAGACTCCTCATACGGTCTGACCCTTAACCAGGTCTATTGTACTTAATATATTGTAAAGCTACTCCTAACAGGGTAAAGGATCTTCTAACAAGGATCATTATACACTAGTACAAAATATTAGTGGGTATCAAGTCCCACCGGGGTTTTTACCTATCTAGGTCTCCCCATAACCAAAATATTGGTGTTGTGTTCACGTGTTCTTTCATTGTGTTTATGATTTATGTTTAAGTATACTTAATTGGATAAAGAATTGAAACTTGTAGATAATTGATTCAACCCCCCCCCCCCTCTCAGTTATCTCTTGGGATTATTCCTAACAATTGGTATCAGAGCCAAGTGTCTCGGAGAGAAGTTTAAAATATTTAGGTTGATCAGATGGCATACTTTAGGAAAGAGAGTCCTAAGTTTGATGGAGAAAATTATCTTGATTGGAAGAACAAGATGATGACCCACTTGCAGTGTATTTCTTATGAAGTTTTCAATGTAACCATCAAAGCAGCCAAGATTCCTACTTTAGAAGACCTTGAATAGGATGATGCTACTAACACTCAAAAGGAATTGTTTCATCATAATGCTATAGCTAAAGAAGCCCTTATCAGCGCACTATCTGATAGTGGGTTTTTAGAGATAAAGAAGGTAGACACTTCCCACAAGATATGGAAGTACCTTGCAGACATATTTGAAGGAGACAAGCAAGCAAAGGATGCATGTAGAAAGACATGGAAGAAAAGATTTAATGCATTAGAGATGATACCCAAAGAAAACATTAGAGCTTATAATCAAAGGGTTAATGAAGCAGTTTCTAGAATCAGGAACAATGGTGGAGAGATCTCAGAAGAAGATATTATGGATAAGTTGATGACTACTCTCACTCCAGAATATGAAAGCAAGATCAATATCCTTGATGAGACCATGCAACTTACATCTAATTTCAAGAGAGAGACTTTGATTAGCAAAATCTTAGCTTTTGAGATTTCAAGATTGAAGATAGAACCTAAAAGTGAGACAACCTTCAAAGCAACAGTTCATGGTAAGAAATCTACAAACACTTCTGGTAATTTTGATGATGATGATGAAAAAAGAACTTTAGATGATTTTATTGCTATGGTTGCTAAAAGAGAAAAGAAAGGAAAAGGAAAATATGAAGGTCAATTTCCTTTCAAGTGCTTTTCATGTAATAATATAGGTCACTTTGCATCTAAGTGTCCTACTAGAGTTAGAAAGTTCAAAAAGGATTACAAGCCTAAGTACTCTAAGGAATGTTACTTTGCTGGAGATGGAGTTTCAGATGATGAATCAGGTGAAGAAGAAATTGTATTCATTGCTATTGTAGACAAAATGAATAGTAAGTCAGTTCCTAAAGATGAGAAAGTGAATCAAGAGCTAGCATTGATTTCCCAAGCAAACATAAGGACAGACTGGATTATAGACAGTGGTTTTTCACATCACATGACAAGTGATAAAGGCAAATTTGTTCATTTGGACAAATACAATGGTGGTATGGTTAGATTTGGAGATAACACTCCTAAACTAATAGTTGGTAGAGGAGCCATCACTCTGGATGGAAAGAACAATACTGATGATGTTCTTTATGTTGATGGTTTGAAACATAACCTTCTCAGTGTTGGATAGTTACTTGGTAAAGGCTATCAGTTGGAGTTCAAAGATGACAAATGCATCATTAACAACAAGGATGGTGTTATGATTACATCAGGCTCAAAGACAAGAGGTAATGTTTTTCAACTCAATTCAGAAGCAAGTTGTTTTGTTGCTAAAGTTGATGATAGTTGGTTATCGCACAAAATACTATGTCATATCAATTTTGATAACATAGTGAAGATAAACAATGTTAAGGTAGTAAGAGATCTACCTAGCATAGTAAAGCTAGTTGATAATATATGCAGGGAATGTGTGATGGGAAAGCATGTGAGAAATTCATTCAGGAGCAAGCACAATTCAACAGAAAATAAGTTGGATCTGATCCATACAGACCTATGTGGACCAACTCAAATAAGATCATACTATGGTGAAAGGTATTTTATTTTGTTTGTTGATGATTATACTAGGATGATGTGGGTTGCATTCTTAAAAGATGAGTTAGAAGCATTTGATAAGTTCAAAATATTCAAAGCTAAAGTTGAGAATGAATCTGGACAGTTAAGTGCACCTAGAACACCTCAGCAGAATGGTATTGTAGAAAGAAGGAATAGGACAATTCTGGATACAACACACACCATTATGATAGAAGGAAAAGTTTCCCACACCTATTGGAGAGATGCGGTCAATACAACAGTCTACACAATCAATAGAATTCAGCTAAGGCCAGGCACTGAAAAAACACCTTATGAGCTATGGTTTGGTAATGTTCCCACTATAAATTACTTTAGAATCTTTGGAAGCAAGTGCTACATCAAGAGGAATGAAGTAGTAGGCAAGTTTGATGCAAGAAGTGATGAAGGTATTTTTCTTGGTTACTCTACTAAAAGTAAAGCTTATAGATGTTTCAATTTAAGATTGAAAAAGATCATTGAAAGTACTCATGTAAAGATTGATGAAAATTTTATGATTCAAGAAAGATATGATGATTACTCACCCATGATTGAAGAAGAACCTAGACCCTCCACTAGTGAGACAGTCATTGAGGAAATGTTTGACAGCATTGATGTGTTGTTCAATGACCCTGAGACAAGTGAAGAAGGTAATCCTAAGGCTGATGAGTTAGCATCACCTAAAGTTCCAAAGTTTACATCAAGAAATCATTCCAAGAAGGACATCATTGGAGATCAGAGCGTCAAAGTCTTAACAAGATCATAAGAAAAGAACTCAACTAGTAGTGATGCAGTATGTTTACTATCTCAAATTGAACCTTTAAGTGTTGAAGATGCTTGTAAGGATTCAGATTGGCATGATGCTATGAAACAAGAACTTGATCAGATCATTAAGAATGACACTTGGGAACTGGTCCCAAGACCTAGTGATAAGAATGTGATTGGAACAAAATGGATATTTAGAAACAAGATGAATGAAGATGGTATAGTAGTAAGAAATAAAGCAAGATTAGTATGTAAGGGATATGCGTAAAGAGAAGGCATTGATTATTCAGACACATTTGCACCTGTGAGTAGATTAGAAGCTATTAAGTTGTTTCTAGCTTATGCTATAGTCAAAAACTTCAAAGTTTATCATATGGATGTCAAATCAGCATTCTTGAATGGAGACTTAAAAGAAGAAGTATACATTGAGTAGCTTGAAGGATTCACCTTATCAGACAAACCTGATATGGTATGCAAATTGAAGAAGTCCCTCTATGGACTTAAGCAAGCCCCTAGAGCATGGTATAAGAGACTAGATGGATACTTAACAAAGATTGGATTCAAAAAAGGAGCAGCAGATTGTGATCTATTCATTAGAGAGACATCTGAAGGATTGTTACTTGTAGCTATATTTGTTGATGACATTATCTTTGGAGGTAATGACAAACTTAGTGTTGAATTTGCTAAGGAGATGCAAAATGAATTTGAGATGAGTATGATTGGTCCTATCAAGTACTTTTTGGGATTAAATGTGCAATAGATAGAAAAAAGGGATTTTCATTAATCAATCAAAGTATGTGAAAGAGACACTGAAGAAATTCAAGATGGATGATTGCAAGCTAGTAGGAACCCCTATGATTACTGGATGCAAGCTTACAAAGGAAGATGATTCACCAGTAGTTGATACAACATTGTATAAGTCTATGATTGGTAAACTCATTTATCTTACTCAGACTAGAGCTGACATTTCCAATGCAGTTGGTATAGTTGGAAGATTTGCAAAAGAGCCTAAAAAAAGTCACCTCATGGTAGTAAAGAGAATATTTAGATAACTACAAGGCACTATAGATTATGGTCTATGGTATCCTAATTCAGAAAATGTTGAGCTTCATGTGTATATGGATGCAGATTGGGCAGGATGTGTTGATGACAGAAAAAGTACTTCAAGTGGAGTAGTGTTTCTTGGTGATAGACTTGTCACTTGGACAAGCAAGAAACAAAATTGTATTTCTTAGTCAACAATAGAAGTGGAGTATGTTGTAGCAGCCTTGAATTGTTCTACAATTGTGTGGATCAAGCAGATGATAAAGGATTTTGGAATTCAGATTGATTATCCTATTGTTATTCACTGTGATAACACCAACACTATCAATATGTCTAAAAATCCTATGATGCATGCAAAGACAAAACACATTGAGATCAAGTATCACTTCCTAAGAGAGAAAGTGGCAGAGAAAGAAGTCAAGTTGGACTATGTGAGTATTAAAGAACAATTGACATATATATTCACAAAGCCCTTGCCTAAGGATACTTTTGAGTATCTCAGAGGGAAGTTGTGAGTAATTCCCTTCCCTGATTCTGCTTAGAAGGAAGCAAAAATGGCATCAGTCCTTTGGGACTGATGCCATTTTTTACTACTCTACTTCTGGAGTAGTACCGGTGCTTAAAATAAATGGCACCATTTGCCATTGATGTCAAAGGGGGAGTATATATATAGAGTCATGAAAAAAAAAGTAAAAAGAGGAGTAATATACTAAGGGGGAGCAGTATTCAGTTGTGACAGCAATTCAGTTGAGGAAATGGAGAATGTTAGAAAAGAATTATTCATTTGGGTTGATGGTGGTTTTTCATTCCACATGTTGCCATCAATGCCAAAGGGGGAGATTGTTGGACATTTGCTAGCAGGCCAGTACTGACTGTATGTTTGTCATTGATGAAAACATATGGAAAGTAGTATGCATGGAAGTATTATGCAGTAAGCCTTCTGTATATGTTGCATGGACATGCTATTAGCATGATATCATGGGCCCAGAGGTTGAATGTGAGTACAGACAGTTATACAACAACTTGTGTCAGTAGTGTTCCTGACAGAGTTACAGGTAGTGTTTTGTGTATGGTTGTTCATAAATTTGTCCTATGGGCACGTGCCCTAGGATATATGTTGAAGACATGTTAGTGATGTTTCAATTATGAACACATAGTCTAATGATGAATGCAAGTGAATTTATGCAGTCGCTATTCACCAGTAGCAATTTCCTATGTTTGTTTAGCAGAGCCGACAAAGATTTTATTGTTTCTTGAGTTGCACCTATCTTGAGGATATGCACCCTTGGAGTTAAGCTTGGAGAAGTGTTATTGATATTTGGTTAAGAGTGCATAAGTTAATTTAGCTTACAGAGAAAGTTCCAGTTGTTTTGGTAGAGCCTACAGTGTGTGGTGTGCGTCTACAACTATTTTATTAGACAGGTCCTAGAATGGGTTGCGTGCATAATAGAGCTGATAGAATGTTTGTTGGAGTTTATTATGATTTCTCTAATATGATTTCAAGGTGGTTCTAACAGGCCATCTTGATTATATCATTTGGAGGAAAGATATTTATAGGCAATCATTTATGATTTCTTGAGTGTGGTTCATGGTTGATTAAGCAGAGCAGAGTAGAGTCTGCGAAATGTTGAACCATTAGAAGAAGGTCTATGTGACCAAGTAGAGTATGTGTGCTATTCATTGGAACTAATCTAGATAGCAGGTCAAAGCGTAGTTCACCAAGATCCAGATATAGTGTGTATCTTTTATTCGAAAGGTTGTAGCCTTCGCTCATTTGAGCAGTGAGCTCTCGGACAGTGTGTCCTCTCCCCTAACAGGGAAAATTGTAAAAGACTCCTAATAGGGTCTGATCCTTAACCAGGTCTACTGTACTTAATATATTGTAAAGCTACTCCTAACAGGGTAAAGGATCTTCTAACAAGGATCATTATACACTAGTACAAAATAGTAGTGGGTATCAAGTCCCATCGGGGTTTTTACCTATTTGGGTTTCCCCGTAACCAAAATATTGGTGTTGTGTTCACATGTTCTTTCATTGTGTTTATGCTTTATGTTTAAGCATACTTAATTGGATAAAGAATTGAAACTTGTAGATAACTGATTCACCCCCCCCTCTTAGTTATCTCTTGGGACTATTCCTAAGACATCCATGTGCTCAATTATATTCAAATCTTCTCCTAAATTGCTCCATTATAACATTACAATGTAAATTTACTCTAATTATGCCTAATCTTTTAACGAATTTGCCTATAGTAGTGATGTACTAGATAATGGATGATTTTCTCTTATGATGCTTCCTATTTATAGGATTTTACCAAGGGTAGGGGGTGGAGTAAATTAACCATGATTAGATGAGAGAGGTTGAGTTGTTTTTCAAATATTGGGAAAATATGACAAAATGAGTGGCTAGGATAGCAAAGTCTAAATGAGTGGCTAAGATAGCAAAACCTCTTATGGATCCATGTGCTTCGAATGTCCTCTCCTCGTTGGTTGATACAATTTTTTTCTCCATGTGGTTTGTGAGAAAAATCAAGATTTATTTAATTCGAACAAATAGTTACTTTAGCCATGTATGAAAATTAGATGGGTTGGATTTGATTTTTGATTGAACTATACAATTAATTGATTAAATCAATTATAAAAGGATTCTAGGTCTAGGGAAAGGAGATGAGACTACCTTAAGATTGCTAAGTTCACAAATCTTTTGGGGTTTGAATTTTTTATAGGATAAGCAGAAATGATCTTGGAAAGGTTGAATTAGTTGAATCATGCTAGGAAAAAAGAGGTGAAGTTTAATGTTTCCCCAACTAGATAAAGGATAATATTGACTATGGTTAATCATTATGATTTCTCCATTATGGGGAAAATTCAAACACTTATGAATAAGAGAAACAATAGATTTCATGGAAGTGAGCTAAGGAAGGGCAAGTCTAACTTGAAATTGATTGGAGGTTGGGATGAGAAAAAATGTGACATATAAGGTTTTCTTTCCAACTTTGATGGGGAAGATAATGGAACAATGGGTAGGACATGTAAAACCATTGAAAGTATTGATCATCACATATGATTAGAAATAGAAGTCATGATGGAGGTATCTTGTGTAAATATGTTCTTCAATTATAACATTCACCATGCAAGTAGGATGTATAAGGACTTCACGAGAGGGAGTACCATTAATCTTTGCAACAATGTAAAGAGGACTATCATGTGCACTCATAGTCTCTTTATGATCAAATGTAAAGAAAATATCAATTTTGGGTTTATATTTGGGTTGATCAATAATGTTGAAAATATTTTTTGGCCTTCATATACTCATCATCATATTACACAATAGTAGGAGAGTCAACAACATTGGCGGAATAAGAAGGTAAAGAATGGGTGGACTCAGTTGTATTGTGAGAATAGGAAGATAAGGGATTGGTATAGATTTAAAAGTTTTGGTTGGGATAGAAATGGATTTTTTTACTTAATCATTAAATCGCTCAATAGATATAACATTAGAATCAATAAGGTCTTGGACTATAGTCTTTAGATGGAAACATTTCTCAGTATCATGACTAGGTTGATGGTGGAATTGACAAAAAGATTCGTGATCAAAGTATTTGGATATTTGTTTAGAAAAATCAATTGGTTTAATGGGAGGAAGTGCTAAAAAATTATAATTAATCAACTTAAGCATCATATTATACAAAAATTTAGAAAGAGATGTAAAATTACAAGAAAATTTAAAAATAAATGACAAAAAAGCTACACCTTTGGATGTTGTTTCCACTTGCACATCAATGTTGTTTATCATATTGTTGATATTTATGAAGCCTTTAGTTTTTAAAACTTTTGGAATGACTAGGATGTGACACATCTCTTATCAACTAGAGCCATTGGAGTGTTTCTCTCAAATTGACTCACTTGAAGTTGATAATTATGAAGCATTGGACATAATTATGTAAAGGAAGAGAATTCAGAAAGCATTATCTTACCTCTAATGTATTTTTTCAAATTAGAAATGAAAATACATTGCACATCAATATTAGACACATGATAAGAAATGTAAGCATGCAATTGTTTAATTATACCAATGAAATCAATGTCTTTTTCTTTAACACCTTGTTTGCAATGCATTAAATCAACCAAAGAAATCTTAGGAATGATATTGTTTTGAAATTTTTGAATAAGTTCATTAGAAATTTTTTGAAAGGAATCAATGTAATAAGGATGGAAATAACAATACCATTGCAAGGCCTTATCTCTAAATGTTCTAGTAAATAGTTTATCCATGAGTTTATGATCATGAGATAAGTTACTACACAATGTTTGAAAAGTTTTCACATGAGTAAAGGGATCATATTCTATAGTATAAGTCTATAAATGAGGTATTTCCATGTATTGAGAGATAATGACATGAATGATGTCTATGGAAAAAGGACTAGCAATGTCATAAGTGGAAATATTAAATTTGGATTGAGACATGGAGGTAATTTGTTATTTGAAAGATGACACAATTTGAGCTAGACTATTAATAGTAGATCTAGTGGAGAGATTGGTATTGTACGTGTGAAAGGTTTGGAATATTATGAGAAATGGAAGGAGCATTGGAATATGAAATGGGACATTTTTGTAAGTAGGCATTGATTATGGTTGGAAAACATATGCAACACTTGTAGGAAGAGGAATGATAGGATTAATTTTTGAAATGGATGTAGTCATGAGAGGTTGAGTGTATGTAGGAACACTAGGTAAGAAAGTAGGAATATATGTCTCAATACTAATTTTAGGTTGAGTTAAACCAAGATATTAAGCACAATATTTAATAGGTTCAACATTTTTATCAATAATATGGGAAATAGTACATAACAAATCAACACCATTCTTATCATTGTGAATCAAATCCCTAAAACCTTATACTAAGGAGATGGCTTCCCTATTAGAATATTTTTTACCCAACCATTGCTCAAATTTTAAAAAATTATGGGAAAATTTTTGTACTTGGGTAGGAGACACTCTTAAGGTCTCATATTTTTCATGAGAAGAGTGGGAAGATGGATTATAAACAATATTGGGAATATCATTAGCAGGTATAGTGGTATCATCAATATTCCTAGGAAACATAGAGGAGTCAGGATCAAAAGAATCCATGAGTCTATGAATTTTTCTGATTAGAATGACATAGGTAGGACTCAAGGTTATGAAACTCATGCAAATAGAAAGGAAAGATAGATATGTCTAAATAATACAAATGCAAGTAACAAATATGAAATACATATGTCAAAACTCATCAAGTTTGTTGGCTGATGCAGGAGCATCCTGGGTGTAAGAGCAATCTTGCATCACCCAAAAATATTTCTATTTTTGTATCCAATAAGGGCTATCTTGTGCAGAGCTGCTATTTATGGAAACTTGCTATTTTTAGTAAGTTGGTCATAAATCTCAGAATATTCTAATTTTACATGTGGAGGTTCATCTCAGTCATATCAGCTTGCCAGTAAAGTTTCATGGCTAGATCAGGTCTAGTTTTGAAGATATTGAAGATTTTCGGTATTGGCAGCAGGGTACAGAAACTTTGAACTTAGTTTTGAAGGCTTTAGAGGCCTCGGATGAGGTCAAAAATTTTGGTGACAGGTGCTTGCACAAGTCAAGCCTGTAGAGCGCTTTGTGGCCTTTCTGAAATGGGGTTATAATAGTCAATCGGGTCAACTGGTGATGACTTATGGACTCCGGAAGTCGGGTCACCTGAAATGGCAGAAAATAATTTTCCTTCAAAATTTCTGTTCAGGTTTCAAAAGTTATTTTGAGCTGACTTTGATGTAATAAATTGAAAAATAAAATAATTCTAAGTTTGGTCAACCCTTAGGGCTAAATTTCTAGAACCTTCTCGGGTGGTGGAAAAAGCCTATATAAAGAAGGCCCGTAGTGTTGTCTAGGGCAGTTTTGGGTATTGATTCGAGGCTTTGTCGTACAAAATATTGTAAGGGAATGCCCATGTGGCTTTGCATATTGTAATTTTGAAAGTTTGTAATTCCACATTTGTGGAGATAATAAGAAGCCAATTTTTTGTTCTTGCATATTGTTGTTGTTGTTTCTCTGTTTCTGTTATGTGTTTGTGGTATTAAGGGGAGCACCCTTCATCATTGGCACATGAAACCTAGTTAATAACACATCTAACCATCAAATCAAAAGTGGAAATATCATGCGTTGTGCTCACAAAAATATATAATAAGAAAAGGGAAGGAGGCTATTAATCCTATTTTCTACTGTACATTAGCAAGGAAAAATAACCTAATAGGCTTAGAAGGATCCAAGTGATAAATGGATATGAGAATTCCCACACTAATATGGATAATTGATAAGAAGATATGATAACTAAGATGAAAATGAGGAAATGATTGACTTCCTATGCATATAGATTGATAATAAATAAACAACTTTGTACTAATTCCATAAACAAAAACCAAAAGATTCTATGAGCCCATGGTTTCAATTTGGTGCTATTTTAGAGGGAAGAGGTCACTTGAGCATACCTATTCCCTACATTTTTGAGTGAGCTCAGTTAGAGACTATATGTGGGGTCCTGAACTTTCTAGATCTAAGCTAGTGCAAATGCCACCTATTCCTTCACATAGGAAAATAAGAAAAGTGTTGTCTAGAAAGGGGTTTTCCTTAGTCAAACCACATTTGAGGAATCAACCTTGAAATATAAATGAAATTTCATGAAAGGGAAGCTTGTAAATATAAAGTAGATATTATATCTACCATGTAAATGCATATAACTTCATAAACAAATATTGAGATCATGATATTTATGAAAAATTCTTGTATGTTTCTTGAATATAGTTGTATGTAGTCTCTGAATCTTGGAATGTAGAGAATAATTGAATATGCCCTTCATAAATGCATATATCTGCAAATACTTCTCAAAGATCTTCAATATTGTTATTCTTGATCAACTCTTTCCTTGAAGGATGGATGGATGGATGAATGTAAATGGATAGAGGATCTTCTTGATTGATTGAGGTCTCCTCTACTTGTCCATCATGTGAGAGAAGCTTTCTATAATGGAAAATATTTCCTTCAAGGATGCTTTGGATGCTTGAAAACTTTCTTGAGAATGCTTGGATGTAAAATTGTAGGAGAGCTCTTGAATTCCAACTCGTCTTCTTGTCCAAATGAGGAGAATTAGGTTGATTTTATATCGATCAAAAAGTTTTTGGGCTCAAATCTAATGGCATGAGCCCCAGATTTAAATTTTAGGTAAAAAACTAGGGAAGAGGTAAGCCTGGGTGACCTCTTCCTGGAAAAAAGTGGTGAATTTTTTTTTGGGAGTTGAGAATGTAGAGAGAAAGACATAAACATAGGTGATATAGGGATGGATCAAACATAATAGACATGAAACTTTGAGAACACCAAAATGAGGCTTAATTGAGCATCTAAATATAGCTTCTTACAATTAAGTATGGTATGGGTGGATGACACAAACACATGGTGCTTTTCATGCAATAATGTATGTACACCCCACAATTGTCCAAAGAGATACATTTAGTAGGGGATAGAGGAACATACGAGTCAAGGTGTAACCCCTCATGCAAGTGTATACACTTACTAGCCTTTGAGGATGGATAATGCCATGCTCATGGCTCAAGTTCAAGGAATGTCCCTTGAATAAGAAGCATAAATCACTTATAACCATGAAATTTTCTCATGTATGGAAGAATAATATGTGGTGTTTACTAATGATTCCTCAACATGAAAGGCTCCCCACTTACACTCCGACTATTATACTTACTCTAATAAAAGGTTTACAAAAGAACCATTTATGTAGGTGCAACAATCCAAACCTACGAAGGGGGTCAAACTTGTTAGGAATAACAGTCTACCAATACAATTGAGAGGGGGGGGGGTGAATCAGTTGTATAAAATACTATTGAACTTTAAACTTTGAATAGAAGAAATATCAAATCAAATGAGCACAATGAATGCCAACACAATAACAAAATATTTGTTGTCGAGGAAACCCTATTAAAGGTAAAATCCCAATGGGAATTAACACCCACTAATGATGTACTGAGAGTATAGTATCCTTGTTAGAAGATCTAGCCCTGTTAGGAGTTGATTAAAACATTACAGTACATAGTCCTTGTTAGAGGACATACCCTGTTAGGAGTCAAGAAAAGAAGTAGGCTCATTGCCCAAAGATGGTTATGTCCACCTTTAGAACTCACTATTGTGTATGTAAGGAAATACACAATCCTTGAACTATTTAAGAGAAACTATCTTTTCTTGATCAGTTCCAATAAGTATATAAGTTATTCTCTGCTCTACACCCAACAGACTCAAGCTCACAACTTCCACAATTGTCTTTTACATCACATACATTCTGCCATACCTTTTTAAAAGAAAAGATCTTACATATATACCCTATTACAAAATAAATGATCAGGTCAACCAATTAGGCTTTCCTAATATAAAAATAATTACATAACTCCTTGATAAGATACACACGGTATCTATAATAAGTATATAATAATTACAATTCAATAATTAAGGACCAACATCTGTAATCCATGATACATGCTATAACTTTGAAGTCAGCTTCAAAATAGGTCTTCTCTAGAACACACACCACAAATGATGTCATCCTTCTTTCTGTACCTTGCTAAGATCATTAAACATTCTTCAGTAAACTATTTGTCATCCCTTAAGCTCACATATATTGAATCCTTATCACCTATAAGATAGAGCAAAAACACAGAGACTTACACTGTCAACTTCCATTGTCACAGTCCAGTAACCAGTCTTCATTAAATCTTTTGTAACTTAGCCAATAGGGAATCTTACATCACACAATATTAGGTATAAGATCACAACACCTTCCTATATGCACAATTGTGTTCGCATGTTATTTAATTATGCAATGAATTATATATGTATTGATTATGTTACAAGCTTAATTAAGCAATGAATTGTATATTACATGATGAGTTGAATGTATGCCATTGATGAATTATTAACCCATGTGAATTATGACTTAATTAGGGATATTGTAAATGAATTATTTTGATCATGAATGTTATGGATTTACATGTATATTTCCTTGGACTACTGATGTTGGATTTTAGTGTGTAGGGAATTAGACCATGGTGAATTTAGGGAACCAAAGCATAGACCTATGTGATATCAGTTTGAGCCAAGGTTGCGTCTATTAAGAGACAAAAACTTGTTGTATCGTGTTTGATTTGTAAATGTGATGAGCATGTGTGTGTGAGGCCTCACCTTGAGCCTGTCATAGCCATTCAATTTCTGCATTTGAGATAGACTTATTTGATGATTATGTTTTGATGCTCTATGGATTTACTGATACTTTATATTATGGTTTTATCACCTTAGAGGTTAGAATGCACATTCAGTTATGTAATTTTGATGAAAATTGTCGTATCAATTTGGAACCTTTATGTGTGATTAAGTGGATTTTATGAATGATTATGATGTCATGATGATGTTTAATTGCAATTGAATTATATATGCAATGATTATGTTATAAGCTTAATTTAGTGATGAATTATGTATTTTATGATGAGTTGTATATATGTTATAGATGAATGATTATGCCATGTGAATTATGATATTTTAGATGAATTATCTTGATTATTAATGTTATGAATTTACATGTATTTATTTCCTTGGACTATTGATGTTGGACTTTAGTGTGCAGGGAATAAGGCCATGGTAAATTCGGGGAACGAGAGCATAGAATTTTGTGTAATCAGTTCAAGCCAAGGTTGCTTCTAGTGAGAGGCAAAAACCTCATTGTATCGTATTTAATTCATGAAAGTAATGTGCATGAATGTATTTAATATATATGTAATTTATGTTGAGTATGCCCAAGTGGATATGCCACATGGCTTGTGATGTGTCATTTTTGTTTGTCACTTGACACTTGTGTGTGTACTTGTGGCCATGACATGTCCACTTGGGGATTGGATGCCCATCAATCTAGGATAGTACCCTTGAGGATCCCCATGAGAATCTCTTGGTTATGGAGCTTGAGGTGGAGTCATTTCATGAATTTCGAATTTGAACTTTACATGGGTTTTGGAGGGGCTTAAAAGGTGCCTAGGTGTGTGTTTAGGCCATTTTTAGTAAGCTCACTTGATATACTTATGGGTAAGGGGAATTTTTAACCATAGGACAACCCATAGTAGACCAAAAGACCCCTCCAAAAGTTGGATTTTCAAAATGACTGAAAATCCACTTTTGAAGCAAGGTCTTGGTTAGAGTTCCATCCAATTAAGATGAAAGTCTTTGGTCCACCTTTTTGGCCAACCTTTTTAGGAGTCCATATTTGGAAACTATGTAAAAAATTTGAAAAGACCATCCAATGAGAATAAGATCCCATCCATAGGAGATTATGTGGAGAACTTTTTAGAGGAGAATCTTCTTTTGGAAGAGTTTGACAACCACTATTTAGATTTGGAGACTTTGCTAATTTGGAGAAGGAAGACTTAGGAAAAGAGGAGGCTCTTCATCAACTTTCTTCCATAAGCTTGGATCTAGGTTGGTGGAATTCTTCATTATAATTCATGATATTTTCATGCGGAGAGAGTTCTCATGTGTATTTCATTTTTGTATTTTAGTAATTTGATATTGTGTTTTTCACGTGCTTATGCAAAGAGGATCTTGTTATCTTGTGTAGTAGATGAATATGCAAATCTTGTGTTTGATGTTGTGCAAGTCTTTTTGTTTTGTAAATGTGAAGATTTGTTGTTCTTGTGATTTCTTGTTTGTAATGTTGTTAAGGGAGTTTTATCAAGGCCACACTCACCCTTGGGAGGGAAGAGTAGCCTTGGGGGTGAAGGGAATTTTGGGACAACCATGGGTGTAGAGTCTCTCTTTGGTATGGAGAAGGAAGAAACATGGATGTATGAGCTCCATGTAGCTATTTCTTTTTGTATTTTGGGGGTCACAAGGTATTGTATGGCTTGAAGCCTTGGGGGTCATAAGGAGTTTTTTTGGGTTGAGATTTTGTGGAAAAATGTGTATTAAGAAAGCCAAGAGTAGGCTTGTCTATTATTTTATGAAATGTGCTTTCTCCCCTTGGGTTTTAGTTCCACTTTCACCCCAATTTGTGAGTCATTTGGAGACTCTTTGTTTTAGGCTTGGATGGGAGTTTTAAATGTGATTATTGTGTTATTGAGATTTTGGTTTTTTTGAATGTAACCCTTGTCTATGTGATGGTTCCCCAAGCTCGGGGGTGGCTTCATAGAAGCCTAGGTTGGGAGGTGAGCACTCCATGGCCTATATTTGTTTATTTGTAGGATTTGAAGCCATTGAAGACTTCATGTTTGAAGTTGAAATCTTGAAGAAAGTTGAGGATGTTTTCAAAGAGTTTGATATGGATTCTACTTGTTCTATGTTTATTGTTATTGTGAGGGAATCTTAAGGATCCCTTGAGCTCAAAGTATTTTTTGTAAATGGAGTTATCACTCCAAAAATTGTGTTGTATCAAGTGATGTTGCATCAAAGTTTTGAAGGAATGTATAGTTGTAATTTCCTTTTGAAAGATTCATGTTCTTATGAAATTAATGATTGATGTTCAAAGGAAGATTTTAGTGAATTGTTGTTATATTCAATAAGGAATGGACAATGTATCATTTCATTTAAAAAGATAAATTCTTGTTAGGTTAGTTTTGTGAAGACATTGTGTATACACTCAATGTTAAAACTCTACGTATTTAAGTTGTAAACTAGTAAGGAGAAGAGTGATTGTAATTTCTCATAGTTTCCTTTATAGAATTCATTTGAATAAAATGTTAGTGATATGAAAGAAATGATTTTTAAACTCTCTCTCTCACTCTTGCAATGCAAGTTCTTGTTAGTTGATATTGGTAACTATGTTGAGAAACAATAGACTTAAAAAAAGGATAACTTAGTTAAGTAACTGTTAGTCAAGTTATTCTTGATCATTTCTATATAAATTTGAGCTTTAGGATTTATGCAATAAGTAGACCTGAATTATATCACCTCTAGTGGAATGAGACAAACAAATTTAAACTAAGTGTAGAGAAAGAAAAATGAAAAAAAAGAGTAGAAAGAAACAAACTAGTCACAAAAATAATAAGAGAAACGTGAAAATAGAGACTTGCAGGTCTCTAGAAAATGTATGGGAAAAATTCCCATACATTTTCCAAACACACAGTCAATATAATAATATATTTCACTCATCCACTTGGCAAAGTGAAATAGATTAAATAAGCTATTTGGAAGGAAACCATTGTTTAGGCTCATGGTCAACTTGGGTGGGACCCACCTGGGTCGCCACCCAAGGAGCCCTTAAACACAAAAAAAATATATATACATCTTATATTAAAAAAAAAAACACTAAAAAAAAAATTTGAATTTTTTTTTGGTAAGTGGGCGGGGGGCCGCAGGCCTCACACCCCACCCTTGCCCACGACAGTCAGCCTTGTCACAACAGGGTACTGCCACATGACAGTCAGCACTGCTACGATAAGACTGCTGCTGTGTGCAGCGGGCCCTACGGCAGTAGGGTACCGTTGTCGGCAGCGGGCCCCGCATGTCCCTTGGGGACTCCACCTCAATGCGGTGTTTTTTTTTAGTTTGTTTTTTTTAAAAAGAACTTTTTTTATTAATATTTATTTTATTTAATAAATATATTAATAATTATTATAATATTAATTAATGTATATTATTTAATAATATATTATTAATTTATATATATAATAATTAATTAATATATTTATTTATTTATTTTATTATTTAATAACTATATTAATAATTAATATAATATTAATTAAAACATATTATTTATTAATATAATATTAATTGATATATTAATTAATATGTTATTTTATTCATTTTTCTTCCATAAAAATACATTAATAATTAATATATTATTAATTAATGAATGATATTAGTTAATATATATTTATTAATTAAAAATTTCATAAATCAATATTTTATTTCAAACAATTAATGCTGTTGCTAATAATATGCTAGTTTTAGCTATTAATCAATTTATTTAATAATTGATTACTAATAATTAACTAATACAATTTTAAATAATATCTTGGGTTAGTCTAAGTTAACCCATCAATTTAGTTGATTTTAAAATATATATATATATATATATATATATATATATATATATATATATATATATATATATATATATATATATATATATATGATAATCCACTTATGGGATAATAGTGAATTCACTGGTATGCATTTGGCATAATTAAATTAGGAAGCCTTTTTACGCTAATGTATTTGGTATATACTTATTTGGAATAGTATACTTGCCTGTTTTTCCTTGCACTTTTAATACACAATTTAATCAAGGAGAGTTAATTATCTAATTTTATAGAATTGAATATTTTTGGAAGATAATCGTACTAGGACTTATAGTGCCCTGAGGGTATTATGAACTCACTGTGATAACCCAGAAACATCACCTAGGTACGAATGAATCTAGTTCCATTTCTTCAACTCGTCCATGAATTTTGGTTATGCATCACCCTAGTAGCCAATAGAATTGGAGCTTTCTTTTAACCATTGTTTAAATGCACGCGTGACATGGAGGATGATTATTATATCGGTACAAGTCTTAGACTTGACAGTCAACCTTAAATATAAACTTATAACCTAAAAAAAAAAGCTGGTGTGTTTTTGTGTGTAAAATTATGGGCATGACACTTGGTATCAGAGCCTAGGTTTCAACATTGGAACCTAAACCCATTACATTTCTTAGCTAACTTTAACCATTTTTGAAAATTGTTAGGATGCCTCCCCTTACACGTCAAGCCCAAAGACGTATTAGAGGATGAGGAGCTAGGTGAGCCCCCTCAGTTTGTGAGCAAGATAAATAGAGGGCCGAGATATCGACTGTAAATTAGCCACCACCACCACCTCCACCACCAAATCCTAATCAGGAGGTCTTGTTAGCCTTACAGAACCTCATCAGAGTTATATAGGATAGGTTACCTCTAGTTATTCCTCAGTCAGAGCACCAGTTGTGTGCTGGACATAGATCAGAGGCTAGAGAGAGGACTAGGAGTCCTCCATAGGATCGTGAGGAAGGGCATGGGCACATGAGGTGGAATCAGTTCACATCCCAGAACCACCACCACCTGGTTTAGTTTAGGGGGTACCTCATGATGCTGGGGACCATATTAGAGATCTCCTATGGTTACAACCACCTTTGTATTATGGTTCTATAGAGGGCATAGGTGTTGAGGCATGGCTTTTGAGCTTAGACAGGTGCTTTGGGTTGCGTTAGTATGATAGAAATGTTAAGGCTCATTTTGCAATACACCTTTTGAGAGGAGGTGCTTCCACATGGTGGAAATAGGAAGAATTTAAGAACAATACTACTATAGACACTATGACTTGGGAAATCTTCTTAGAGAGGTTCAAGGACAGATACCTATCAGATCACTATAGGAAGAGGCGTATAGATGAATTCCATGAGCTCCAGTAGAGGGGACTCACAGTGCTACAGTATGAAACCCATTTCCTTGAGTTGTTACCTTATGTAGACTACATGAAGGATGAAAAGCTATGAGTCAACTATTTTGGTAAGGGACTCAATGATTAGATATCAGGACAGGTTCGCATGACCTTTCTAGGAACCCTTCGTGAGGTAGTTGAGATGGCTTTGGTTGCAGAAGAGATTCAGGGTAAGTCTAGAGATGCTTGTGATAGGTCTCAAAACTATAACTGTGCATCACAGTCATAGGGGCACTAGAAGAGTCACTGGAAGAGTAACAACATGTATTTTTTAGGGTCTTTTAATAAGAACCCACAACAATAGACCCAAAAAAATTAGAAACAGAAACCACCACAGGGTCAACAAGGCTCTAAGCCCAAATAGTGGTAGACACAGGGACTGAGGAAGGATCAGTGACAATAGTATATAGATGCACCCCCAGCACAGACTCAACAGTCCTCTTGGGGTGGTTTCAGTAGTTCTAGTAGGACTGGAGGACAACAGTTCTCTAGGCCATAGGGAGTTCAGACACACACTCATGGTCCTTGCTATGCATGTGGTGCCATGGGACACTTAGCTCATGATTGTCCATAGGGTCAGATGACAGGTAGTCAGCATATGGCAGCATTAGAGCCTATAGTTGGAGACTTTGGAAAGTCTCATAGGGTATTTGCAGCGGTGGATAACCACCAGGCCGAGCACCAGGCCATAGTGATAAAGGTTGCAGGTATGATCAACGGTATTAGTGTTACCATATTGTTTGATTTTGGTGCTTTTGATTCTTTTATATCTCCATTTGTTTTGGAGCATTGTGGGCTTGTGGCAGTTAGACATGAAGTTAGTTGGGAAGTGGAGTTAGCTTCAGGGTCTAGAGTGTCAGTCAACTCTTTAGGGAAGGATAGCCAGGTGCAAATTGGTGATTTCATCACTACTGTGGATCTTTTAATCACACCTCTTGGTTCTTATGACATAGTACTTGGCATGGATTGGCTTTATTCCCACAGAGCTAAGTTAGATTGTTGATAGAAGAGGATTGAGTGCCTTGATGATCATGGTACTCCTATTGTGATTTGCAAAATTCAGAGAGGCATTTCCCTTCATATGATCTCAGCCATGTAGCTTAAGCGGAGAATGTAGAAGGGATGTCAGATTTTTGATATTACTATTAGTGATAGAGAGGATGAGGAGGAAAGGGAACCATCTCTTAATGACTATCCTATACTTTAGGAGTATGCAGATGTGTTTCCTACTGAGCTTCTAGGCATGCCTCCTCATAGAGCAGTAGATTTCCATATTGATCTTGTGCCAAGAGCTGCTCTGATTTTGAGGGAACCTTACAGGATGACCACTAATGAGTTTAATGAGCTCAAGATTCAGTTGGAGGAACTTTTGGAGAAGGGTCACATTCACCCTAGTGTTTCACCTTGGGGTGCACCTATTATCTTCATTAAGAAGAAGGATAGATCCTTGCAGTTATGTATGGATTACTGACAGCTTAATAAGCTTACCATCAAGAATCAGTATCCGCTCCCCAGGATTGATGATTTATTTGATTAGCTTAAAGGTGCTAAAGTGTTTTCCAAGATTGATCTTAAGTTAGGTTACCATTAGTTATGGATTGTCGATAGTGATATCCCTAAGACTACATTCCGTACCAGATATGGGCATTATGAGTTCATAGTTGTACCTTTTGAACTCACTAATGCTCCAGTAGTTTTCATGAGCCTTATGAATGGGGTATTCCACTCATTCCTATATAAGTTTGTAATAGTGTTCCTTGATGATATATTGATATATTCTTGGGATGAAGAGGATCATGAAGAGTACTTGAGACAAGTGTTGCAGTGTCTTAGAGACAATTAGTTGTATGGTAGCTTGTCCAAATGTGCTTTTTATAGGACATAGATTCATTACCTTGGGCATGTTATTTCAGGAGATGGAATCTCAGTAGATCCATCTAAGATTAGAGCCATCATGGATTGGCCTGCACCTACTTTAGTGACTGAGGTTAGGAGTTTTATGGGATTGGTAGGATACTATATGCATTTTGTAGAGGGTTTTTCTAGAGTGGCACATCCCATCACTTCTCTTTAGCATAAGGGATAGAAGTTTGAGTGGACCGATAAGTGCGAGAGGGCCTTTTAGGAACTCAAGAAGGCACTTACCAGTGCTCCTATTCTAGCAGTGCCTGATCCTTCAATGGATTTTGTTGTATGCACAAATGCTTCCTTAGATGGTTTGGGAGCAATTCTTATGTAGAATGAGCGAACTATTGCATATGAGTCCAGGAAACTTAAGACTCATGAACTCAATTACCCCACTCATGACCTTGAGTTAGCTGTAGTGGTTCATGCCTTAGTGAGATGGTGACATTTCCTGTTGGATCATCAGTTTGAGCTTCATTCTGACCATCAAAGTTTACAGTATATCTTCTCTCAGTTGAACTTGAATGCACGTCAGCGTAGGTGGATGAAATTCCTATGTGAGTATGATTTTGATGTCCACTACATCAAGGGGAAATAAAATGTGGTTGCCGATGCCTTGAGTAGGAGATGCCATGGGGACTACTCTATGATAGTAGGTACATAGTTGAGAGATCATATATTAAATCACTTGCATGAGGATGTTTGGTATGCAGAGGTTACTCATATTATTTAGGATATTCCCTAGATTCCAATGGGATTTTACGCCATAGAGGATGAATCTATGTCCCATCCTCTAGAGATTTGCGAGTTTTCATCATGCTAGAGGCTCATAGGGAACCTTATGCAACGCATCCCAAAGTCAAGAAGATGCATGCTGATTTGAGGCAATTATATCATTGGCCAAGGATGAGACAGAACATAGATGAGATAGTGGCATGATGTCTTGAGTGTTAGAGGGTTAAGGTAGAGCATCATCACCTTGGTGGTTTGCTTCAGCCTCATGAGATACTAGAGTGGAAGTGGGATGTTACTTCCATGGACTTCATCATTGGCCTCCCTATGTCATCTTGACGCCATGATGCCATCATGGTGACAATTGACAAACTGACCAAAGTAGCCCACTTCTCACCTATTTAGACCATTGTTTAAATGCACATGTGACATGGAGGATGATTATTATATCGGTACAAGTCTTAGACTTGACAATCAACCTTAAATATAAACTTATAACCTAAAAAAAAAAGTTGGTGTGTTTTTGTGTGTAAAATTATGGGCATGATAGTGTGTTTAATTAATATGTTAAATTATAATGTAATTTGTTTGTGAATGCTCAAGTGGATATGCCACATGGCTTGTGATGTGTCTTTCTGATGCAGGAGCATCCTAGGATTCTTGGAAATCCTGTATCAACCAAAATATGTTTGTCTTTGAAGGTATATTGTTGGTTTTGATCATGATTTGGTGGAGTTCTTGCTCGATTTGGGAAATTGGTTGCTCGGTTTCTTTGGTTACCGGGGTGCTTGGTCTTTGAAATATGCTCGATAGTTGAAGGCATCAGTTTCTTGTTGCTTGGCATTAACTGTGTTGCTTAGTCATGCTTGGCATGGTCAGTTGACTGGTGCTCGATTATTTCTTCTATTGCTTGGTATTCTTGCTTATCAACTGGATTGTTTGGATGAATTGGCTTGGCCGACTGATGCATTTAATTTGGGTTGCACTCCTCATGTTATGGATTGACCGTTGGACGTGTGGGGACCTAGATTTGGCGTGTTGCATTCTTCTATGAAGATCTGATGACTGTTGGGGCCATCTTGGAGAGTTTATTTATTTTGTAAGGCTGTGTGAGAGCCGACTGGTGTTTTAGCATTTATTATTTGTTTGTTTGGGTTAATTGTTTCATTAGCCAACTTGTGGCTAGGAATCAATATTTATAGGATGCTTGGGTAGATGTTTAGGGGAGGAGGAGATCAGAAAGAGGAGTTAGTAGCCTACGAGCTTAGGAACATGAAGATTGCTTGGAAGTGTGAGTACAAGTTTAGATCTTCCTGGGTGCCTACCAGTGTGCTATGTGTTACAGACCTGGGCTAGCTATTTGTTGATGTTGTGGAAAGGATCCAGATACTGCGTGATCTTATAGATTGTTACTTAGTTTATAATTGGCTGTAACCGGGAAGGCCTTACAGCCCAACACATTGCATGTAATCATTGATTTGATGAATATAGACTTCTATTTCATTTCAGATTTGTGTTTCTTATTGTGTATTTTCACTACATATTGGTTTGGCTGCAAGGTCGATCTATCCTTAATTGGATTCACCAACCTTGAATGCGTCAAGTGGTATCGGAACAAGGTTTTTTCTTGTTGGAGTAAGTTGATCTGGTAGAGCAAAGTTTTGTTCTTGTTGGAGCCGAGTGGATCTTGTGTGTCCAGATCTTGATTTAAAGATGCCTCCGAGGAGAAATTGTGAGACTTTAGATGAAGAGGTTTTTGGAGAATTCAGTCTTGATGATTTTAGGGCTTTGTAGAAACAAGTGCAAGACCTACAATAAGAATTGAGAAAGAAGAAGCCTACATTGAGAGAGGATAGTGATGATGAATCTGAAGAAGAAGATAATTTTGAAGAAGCTATAGAAGAAGCTAGAGATCCAGAGGAGAATAGAATTCTGAAAGCTATGTTTAAGATTGGGAAGAGACCTAAGATTGAAGTTTCTACATTTGTTGGAAGTCTTAAGCCTGAAGAATTGATTGATTGGATCAATGAGATTGATGAATACTTTGAGTATGAGGAAATAGAAGATCCTGATAGAGTTAGGTTTGCAAAGACTAAGTTGAAGGGTCATGCAAATATTTGGTGGAGATAAGTTCAGTTGGAAAGAGGTAGAAGAGGAAAAGAGAAGATCACTAAGTGGAACCGAATGGTTGATAAATTGAAGAAGCAATTCATTCTGGTGGATTATGAATTGGAAATGTTTAAGAAGATGCAAGCTTTGAAGTAGACTAACAAATCGATACAGGAGTATACCGAGGAGTTTTACAGACTTCTGATTAGGATTGGTCATTCTGAAGCTGATAAAGAGAAGGTTGCTAGGTATGTCTATGGTTTAAGACCTAGTATTCAAGAGGAATTACTTACTGTTCAGATGACAACAATAGGAGATGCTTATCAGATGGCATTTAAGATTGAAGAGAAGCTAAATAAGAAGTTTGAGGGTAGAAAAAATAGTAGAAATCATGGTGGTAAGACTGGTGAGACAATTGCGGAAGGCAATGTGACAAAAAATCCTAAACCTGATGTTGGATCTAGCAGTGGTCAAGTTACTAAGAATGCTGGACAGAGAGGTAGAGGAAAGAATGAGTTCACTGGTATGTGTTATAACTGTGGTGAAGCTGGTCATAGAAGTTGGCAGTGTTCTAAGAAAAGAGTTGCATTAGTTGTTGAAGAAGACATTGAGAATGTTCCAGAGAAAGGTGAATGCCTTGTCACTAGAAGATTGGCTACATGTATCTCTGAACTGGTGCAGAGAAGAAATTTATTCAAGACCAGATGCAAGTGCAAAGATAAGGTATGTAATGTTCTAGTTGATGGCGGCAGTTCTAAGAACTTTTTTTCAGAGGAAATGGTTAGTAAGTTGAATCTAGAAAGGAGGAAGCACCCTAATCCTTATGAGATAAGTTGGATTCAAGATGTTTCTAAGGCTAGAGTTAAAGAAAAATGCTTGGTTAATTTCCAGATTGGATCTTACCATGATGAGATATTGTGTGATGTGTTGCCTATGGATGTTTGTCATCTGTTGCTCGGTAGACCTTGGTAGTTTGACAGAAATGTGTTGTTTGATGGTTGTGCTAACACTTATGTGGTTAGGCATTAAGGAGCTTGGCATAAGTTGACACCTTTACAGGAGACAGGGGTTAAAGGATGTGGAGTTATCAGATGTTGTCCTTGTGACAAACCTCAGGAGCACAAGGTAGAGGAACCTATTCTTGTCAAGCCTGATTTGAAGGAGAAAGTGGATGAGATATCTGAAGAGTTTTTTGAGATCAAGAAACATATGGTTTTGCTAGCAGAGATGGTTCAGTAAATGGTGACATTTGTGACACATATAGATGCATATGTTACTGAGTTGATTGAGAAGTCTGAAGAGGATGAACCTTACTGAGACACTGCTGTGGTCGGTAGTGGTCAGAATTGGTTTCTATCAGTTGCTGACCGAAGGGATAAGCACAGTGAGAAGCAGAAGGACTTTCTGCATGAGACAGTGAATGAAGAAAAGACTACTTGGGATGAAGGACAAGGAGAGATGTGGGTGAAGAACAGATTTGGCATACCTATTCTAATTCCCTTGAGGTGTTCCTAATTTCCTTATGAGAAAATCTTTCTGACCTGGGGGTGTCTGATGCAGGAGCATCCTAGGATTCTTGGCAATCCTATATCAACCAAAATATGTTTGTCTTTGAAGGTAGATTGTTGGTTTTGATCATGATTTGGTGGAGTTCTTGCTCAGTTTGGGAAACTGGTTGCTCAGTTTCTTTGGTTACCGGGGTGCTCAATCTCTGAAAGAATGCTCGGTAGTTGAAGGTGTTGATTTCCTATTGCTTTGCCTTAACTATGTTGCTTGGTCATGCTTAGTATGGTCAGTCAACTGGTGCTCGGTTATTTCTTTTGTTGCTCGATATTCTTACTTACCGATTGGATTATTTGGATGAATCGGCTTGGCCGACTGATGCATTTAATTTGGGTCACACTCCTCATGTTATGGATTGATCATTGGATGCGTAGGGACCTAGATCTAGCATGTTGCATTCTGCTATGTAGATCTGATGACTATTGGGGCCATCTTGGAGAGTTTATTTATTTTGTAAGGCTATGTGAGAGTTGACTGGTGTTTTAGCATTTATTATTTGTTTGTTTGGGTTAATTGTTTCATCATCTGACTTGTGGATGCGAATTAGTATTTATAGGATTCTTGGGTAAATGTTTAGGGGAGGAGGAGATCAGAAAGAGGAGTTAGTAGCCTACAAGCTTAGGAACAAGAAGATTTCTTGGAAGTGTGAGTACAAGTTTAGATCTTTCCTAGGTGCCTACCAGTGTGCTGTGTGTTACAGACCTGGACTAGCTATTTGTTGATGTTGTGGAAAAGATCTAGATCTTGCATGATCTTGTAGATTGTTACTTGGTTTGTAATTGGCCATAACTGGGAAGGCCTTATAGCCCAACACATTGCATGTAATCATTGATTTGATAAATATAGACTTCTATTTTATTTCAGATTTGTGTTTCTTATTGTGTATTTCCGCTACATATTGGTTTGGCTACAAGGTTGGTCTATCCTTAATTGGATTCACCAACCTTGACTGCGTCACTTTCTTGTTGTGTCACTTGACACTTGTATGTGTACTTGTGGCTATGATATGTCCACTTAAGGATTGGATGCCCATCAACCTAGGATAGTACCATGAGGATCCCCATGTGAAATTCCTTGGATAGGGAGGTTGAGGTAGTGTCAACTCAAGATTTCGAATTTGATCTTGCCATGAGTTTTTGGGGGGTTTAAAAGGTGCCTAGGGGTGTGTTTAGGCATTTTTTAGTAAGTCCACTTGGTATACCTATGGCTAAGGGACATTTTTAACCATAGGACAACCCATAGTTGACCAAAAGACCCCTCCAAAAGTTAGATTTTCAAAATGGCCAAAAATTAACTTTTGAAGCAAGGTCTTGGTAAGAGCTCCATCCATTAGGATGCAAGTCCTTTGCCCACCTTTCTGGCCAACCTTTTGAGAAGCCCATTTTTGGAAAGTTGTAAGAGACTTAGGGAAGACTAACCAATTAGAAGGCTTGCCTTATCCCTAGGGGGTTGTGGGGAGTTGTGTAGAGGTCTTTTTAGTGGGACCCTTCATTTTGGAGAGTTTGAACACCCACTCTCTATTTTAGAGACATTGCTAATTTGGAGGAAGGAGACTTAGGAAAAGATGAGGCTCTTCATCAAATATATTCTATAAACTTGGATCTAGGTTGGTGGCTCTCTTTATTCTCTTGTTGAAGAATTCATGATGAAAGTGATCTTATGGAAATTGTAGTATTCTTGTAAAAATGTTTATGTTGTTATGTTCTCATCTCCATTGTTGTATGGTTTCTTCTTTGTGTTGTGTTGCTTGTTTTCTTCTTGTTATGTAAGGGAGTTCTCAAGGCCACACTCACCCTTGGGAGGGAAGAGTAGCCTTGGGGGTGAAGGGTTTTTAGGACAGTTCATGGGTGTAGAGTCTCTCCTCAATGAGGAGGGGGAGAAATCATGGAGTATGGGCTCCTTGATGCCATTTCTATGGGGGTCATAAGGCTATTTTTATTTGGCTGGAATTCCTTGGGTTTCATAAGAATTATGGTTGAGTTTTGTGTATGGAAGTGGATACTATGTGATGTTTTCATGCCTTGTGAAGGCTTGTGTTGAATTTTATGGATTTAGGCTATCTCCCCATTAGAGTATTTGGTCCACCTTCACCCCAACAATGGGTCTTGTGTGACCCATGAGAAAACCATGGAAGGGAGTTTATGTGTTGTCTCTTTTCATTTTGAGTTTACTATTTTGGATTGTGTGTGTGTGTATCCCTACCTATGTGATGGTTCCCCAAGCTCGGGGGTGGCTTCATAGAAGCCTAGGTTGGGAGGTGAGCTTCCCCATTGTCTACCTACATTTTCCTTACAGGTTAAAGCATGGGATTCTTGGAGATTTGAAATTACTTTTGAAGAAAGTGAATATATGAGTATCTTGTTGCTCATACGCTGTTGTAATAGCCTTTGTTTTACTCTTAAGAGACCTTATTGTAATTGTATTTGTAGAAGAAAGAGAAGAAAAGAAGTTGATTTTCCATATATATATATATGTATATATATATATAGTTGTTTTAGAAACTATGTACTTGAAAGATGTATGTTTATGTTTTCATACCTCACTAATAAATTGAGAAGATTTAGTTGTTTAAGTGCTACCTTTAAAGTTTGTTTGAGTAAAGTTGTATTGTGTTCATTAAAACATTTAAGGATGTAGATTTGATATTTAAATCATTGCTATATAGAAATAAATAAAGACACTTTTTATAGCCCTTAAATCTTAGGACAAAAAGGCAGTTTTGTATTAGTAATATTACATGTATTTGTGCCTTAATAATGTACAAAGTTATTAGTCCATAGTTGCAAAAAAAAAATCAGATTTGTTCTTATACAATGCTATTTATTTTAGTTGGTTTTTATTTCATGAGAAGTTAAAGTTGTAGATTTAATTGTAATTCTAGTGTCTTATTTATATTGAAGAAAATACAATAAATAAATATATGCATATATGTTTCCTATGATAGCATTTAGACAGAGTTTAAATTATTTAGTTTTTCCTTTTAAACTAGTATAAAAAGCTATTTTTAAACTTGCAAAATAAAATAAATAGATAGTATTTTGTTTACAAAAAAAAATAGAGTTCATGTTATGAACATTTGTTTAAAATAAAATCTGTTGAGTAAATATTCTTTGAAAAAAATTATTATTAGTTGTTGTTTACAAAAAAAATAAAAATGTTTAGTCATTAATATGTTTAATAAATTATCTTCTAGAAAAAAAATATACTTGTAACTAAATATACTCTAGATTTTAAACTAAATGTTACTTTTTTTATAATAAAGGAAACTTTGTTTTAAAAAATAAAATAATATACATTCTTTAAGAAATCTGTTCATGCTATGTTTAAAAAAAAATACATATTATATAAAATATATTACATAATATATATATATATAGATATTTCAAAATATATATTATAAAATATATTATATGATATATAAATTTAAAAATATTACATATAAAAAAAACATTAAAAAAAAAAAAATGTTTAAATTTTTTTAAAAATATAATTAAAAAATAAAAATAAATAAGGGAGGGGGCCGACATAGCCAAACCCCACACCCCCCCGTGAAAACATTGTAGTAGCTGCTGCTGCGGCGGTACCCATGACTGTGGCAGTGCAACCATGGTTGAGGCCGTGATTGCACTGTCACAGTGGTGGTACTGCCATGACCTTGGCAGCACACCGCACCACAACAGCCGACCAAGGGGCAGGGGCTGAGCCTAGCTCCCCCCCATTTTCGCATTACATTTTTTTAAACCTTTTTTAAAGGAATTTAAAAATAGAACATGAAGTTAATTAAGAAATAAAATGACAGTAGTATATTTAAAACAAAAAAAAAACTATAGGGCAGTGCCCATAAAAAAAAAGAGAAATAAATTTGCATACCCATATGCAAGAACAAAAATAGGGGAAAAAGGGTTTTATCAAGTATTTTCTTTGGGCATTTTCAACATGACTTGAGCATCCCTTTTGGGGTATATACACATGAGTGTATATATGAATATACTCCTAAATGGGTGTATATTCGTATATACAATCATGGGTATATGCCCATTTGCTCCTTGTTTCCTTATCTTGCTTATCAAACCCTCAAATCTTCATACCTGCAACAAAAAAGGGGCAAACTCTTGAGAAAATCTCCTCTTAGGGTTTGGGGGAAATAAAAAGAAAATGAGAACTTTTTTTGAGGTTGTCTTTTTCTACCTAACCCTAATTTTGAATTAGGGTTAGGAAGAAAGTCAACTCTCTCATTTGAAAATTATTTTTTTCCCTTTTCTTTAATAGGTGTAGCATAGATGTTTTTAGTTTGGGATTATTTTTGCTAGTGTCTAATTTATGTTTTCTAGAGAGGTTTAATTTTTTTTGGTGAATGTGGTGGAATGAACCCATAAAACAAGAAAATAATATTCATTCTTGGAAACAATATTTAATTTTGGTGAGACATTTATTTTTATGGTGGGTTATTTAATATTATTGATTTATTTTTAATTTTTTTTTTAAAAATAGATCTCTAATTGATGTATGACCTTAAGGGGATTGTTAATAATCTGGTGGCGATTACTTTAGTAACCTTTTTTTTTCTATATCAAAGAGAAATTTTAATCCGATGATTTTCACCACTGCAAGTTATAGTTGATATATTAATGGGCCTTATGGGGTAATTTAAAGTGCGTTTAAACCTAGGCCTAAGTGGAGGAACTTTGAGTAATATTAATAATAAAATAAATTTGGTTAATTAAACTATTTAATTTCTAATGAAGGATGCACGTCGTAGAGAATTATATCTAATTTAGATTATAGTTAATTAAATAATATTATATACTTCTAGAAACACTTACTAAACTATAGTTAATTTGATTATGATAATCACTTGTTTAAAACTAAGATTGAACTAAAGTCTTCAAGGGAGGAATTTTAATCCATTAATTATATTATTGTATTTGTGTTTAGTGAAAGAATAATTAAATAGATTAAGTCTAAGGTTAAGATATTTAATCCTAGAACTATGTTAGGTAGTTTTTCATGCAAGGGGGTGAACGTAATCAATAAACCCTCGCCACGTTTTCCCACTCTCCAAGTAAACTTTCTCTCTCTTAGATTTAACCATTTCAACTTGAGACAACTTTTAACCTTCAACTTAAACTCATAACTTAATTTTTTTTTTTTTGTATGTTTTGCTCGTAGAAATATGGGCATGAAAAAGTGACCTATCTTATTGCATGAAAAAAATTTCAAAGGTAACTTTCCTTCAAATTTACCCTTACCTCTTTTTTCTCTTCTAGCGATTAGGGAAACAAGTTCATATAGCTTTCTTTCTTCTTCTTGAATATGTTCCTATTCATTAACATATTCACCAAGATCTTCCTTTATATTACCACTATTGGAGTTCACAATTCTAGATATTATCTTCTTGTGTGTAGATGCCTTGAATGCTGTTTCAAATTTAGGTAAAGAATCTCCCAACTCTGCAACTTCAAAGGTAGTTAATTTTGCAATCAACATTTCTCTGCTAAAGTTTTCTGTCAAAGTTATAATCTCTTCTATAGCATGAACCTTGGTCTCATAAACAAGTGTCAATGATCTAAGAATCTTCACAATGACTTCTTCCTCTTCATAAGTGCCTCTATAATTTCTGATTCCAATCACAACCTCTGTAACTCTTTGTACATAAGCCCTAATGTTTTCATCTTCTTTCATTTGTAACTTCTCCTTTCTTATTTTCTAGTTCTATAATTTTTCTTTCTTAGTAAAATTATCTCCTTCATACAATGCTTCTAATCTTACCCAAATTTTGTGTGCTGAATCTAGGTCTTTCACCTCAGTAAGTTCTCCTTTAGAGAGTGCACTGACCAGTGCTTCCCTTGCAACAATGTTATAATAAAATGTCTTCTTTTTATCATCACTAAATTTGTCTAATTCATTCTCAGTCTTCATGGTTACCTCATTCTTTGTAATCATCCAGTAGTCAATGCCCAAACATAGAAAATGAGTTCGCATCTTGTTCTTCCAACTGTCAAAGTTTTTAGGATCAAATTTTGGACTATCCTTCCTATAGAATACTATCTCCAAGATCACCTCAAGCTGTTAAGATTTCTCTCTAAGGACCAGTAGCTATGATACCAATTATTAGGAATAGCAATCCACTAATGCAACTAAGAGGGGGGGGGGGTGAATCAGTTGTATGACATATTATTGAACTTTAAACTTTGAATAGTAGCAATATCAATCAAATGAACACAATGAATTCCAACACAATAACACAATATTTGTTGTCGAGGAAACCATATTAAAGGTAAAACCCCAGTGGGAATTAACACCCACTAATGATGTACTAAGAGTATATTATCCTTGTTAGAAGATCTAGCCCTGTTAGGACATGATTAAAAAATTACAGTACATAGTCCTTGTTAGAGGACATACCCTATTAGGAGTCAAGAAAAGAAGTAGGCTCACTCCCCAAAGAAGGTTATGTCCACCTTTAGAACTCATTGTTTGCAACACAAGTGTATGTAAGGAAATACACAATCCTTGAGCTATCCAAGAGCAACTGCCTTTGCTTGGTCAGTTCCAATGAAGTATATAAGTTATTCTCTGCTCTACATCCAATAGAATTAAGCTCGCAGCTTCCACAATTCTCTTTTACATCACATACATTCTGACATACCTTTTCAAAAGAAAAGATCTTACATATATACCCTATTACAAAATAAATGATTAGGTCGGCTAGTTAGGCTTTCCTAATAAATAAATAATTACATAACTCCTTGCTAAGATACACACGGTATCTAAAACAATTATACAACAATTATAATTCAATAATTAAGGACTGACATCTGTAATCCATTCTCGTCATCCATGATACATGCTACAACTCTAAAGTCGGCTTCCAAATAGGTCTTCTCCATAACACACGCCACAACTGACATCATCCTTCTTTTCATACCTTGCTAAGTTCAATGAAAATTCTTCTGTACACTATCTGTCATCCCTTAAGCTCACATATACTGAATCCTTATCGCATGTAAGATATACCCAAAACTCAGAGACTTACTCTGTCAACTTCCACTGTCATAGTCCAGTAACCTGTCTTCACTAAATCTTATGTAACTCATCCAATATGCAATATTACATCACATGATCTTAGATATATGATCAAAACATCTTCCTTACACACAATTGTTTTCACACATTCTAAATCATTCGTATGGTCTCCGTACACTATAATAACTAGCTTGTTCTCTACATAGAAATATATGTTGACATCAGTAACAAAACATAAATGACAACAACAGTAGTTCCAACATCACTCAACATGATAACATAGTGATTAAACATATTAAATTCATCCAACAATCTCCCCAATGCATTAGCAATATCCAAAAAAACTTACAATTATTAATGTGTTATTACCTCATACAATGAGATAGTGTTTCTCACATTGCTTACCAAAATATAGAAATTTTCCCACTACTGATCATACTAATCCTATAATTTTCCCACTACTATCCATGTGCATCTTATAATTTTCTCACTCTTATTCATTGACCCTTCATGATAGCCATTCCCTAGTTATCTCTTTCACACATTGTAGTTCAATATGTTCCTAACATGAAAACACTAGAGTCAAATATTTGAAACAACAAAAGTATGCAATAGGAAAGTATGGTGGGAAGTTTAAATTCAAAACTCTAATCCAACATATTGAATAAACATCACCATGTCTCTACAAACTAAAACAAAACCTTTTCCATTTTATTCTTTGGCATCTTTTCGCCAAGACTTCTTGATTGTCTTCCCAATCACATGGAGAAGGGTGACATATCAGTGAAACACTGAATGCCGATGTGACAAAAAAAAGGTCTCATAAAAAACAATGTCACACCAAAAAATTAGAGGCATCAAGGATATGTATGAATGATTCTATTTGAAATACAAATGGACATGTTGGCATTGGCACGATGTTAAACACCTAACAAAGGAAAAAAAGGTCTCATTAAAAAGGCGTGTCTCATCGAAACATGGTGTACCCTACTGAGTAACCTTTGAGTGATCAAAGGAACATTAATAAGTCACAAGATGTGTTATATCCAAAATAAGTATTGAAGAAAATATTAATGTATTTCTCTGAAGGATTAAAGATATAATGGATAACATTATTGATAAGATAAGGTAAAATTACATTGAAAAAATAGTACATCAAAGAGATAGTAGTAATCAAAGGAAGACACAAGTCATCTCATCAAAACACGGAGTCCCATTGAAAAATATAGTCATCAATAGGATGCTTATGGTCTTATCCATAAAATAGAATAAAGATTATAAGTAGAGAATACATTCATCAAAGAGACATCAAGGAGTGAAGAGAGCCAAAAAGTATCTCAATAAAATATGGGGTTACATTTAAAATACACTTATTGAGAAGACATATTATTGTCTTGTTGATGAAGTTGATCAAGGATCAAAAGGAGAAAGGGAATTTATCAAAGAGATATTAGGTTTCACCTAAACAAAATTGAAGTTCTAGTGAGGTAACAAGTCATAGAAAAAAGAAACCCTATTGAGGGGAGTTTTATACATCAAACCGATTACTCAAATCTAAAGTATATGTCAATGTGATGTTGATAAGTCTCTTCGTTTAGACATACATAAAAGCTAAAAGGGGATATTCAGAGACATGAGGAATCAAGGGGAGAACTATTGAGTCTTTTTAACATGAAGGATGGTGAATAAAATAATATGGCACCAAATAAAAGTGGCAAAGGTAAAGAAATGTCATGTCGACATGAGATTTCAAAATTAAGGCATTTAATAACCATTCTAGTAACACGAGCAAAATCGCCCAACTTGGATTTAAGTCTATCAGTTGTGATCTCTGTGCAATATTAATACCTATGAGTAAATTTAGAGGCTCCAGAGACCAACACATGAAGAATTGGAGATAAAAAGCTATAAGTGACTCATAATTATTTATAGAGGTCTAAGTAAGTGTTCAAACCAATGTTCCTAGGTTAAATAGAGAGGATTGTTTTTCTTTCTTTTGAAAAATAAATATGGAGGGAACATCAAAGAAAATTAGGGATAGGAAATGAAAGGGTAAAACACAACATGCATAAATTATAGAACATAAAATAAAAAGACAAAAGAAGGAAGACACCTTAATTAAGATCTAAAGGATAAATTCCTTAATTATAGCCCTAGATATAGGAGGAAAGTACAAATGCATCCTAACATTAAAGTATTGGAAGATAAGTTCAAAAATTCAGAGGATATGCAGACTCTACAAAGAGGATACAATTTGTTCATGTATCATTTCAAAAGAAGGAATAGAGAATGTCCAATATGTAACCCATTGATGTACATTTTGGGGAAATTGGTGGTTGCAAATATGTTTGTAAATAAGCCACCATTTGATGTATATTTTTTTGAAGACTATTTTAAATATACTTATTATTCAATTTTCCAAGTCTTGAGTATATAGGCTCCCCCTCTTATGGATATTCCATCAATTGTGTTAGATATAGATATTTAGACACAAGACAATCATCCTTTTGATTATGTTGCATATGTAGCAGATCAAATTGATCATGAGTTGGAAATAATAATAAAATATCTTATAATATTTACTTCAAGGACTATTATTTGCTTTTGCACATGTTCCTACATGTTGGTCAGGAAATGAATTTGTTGATAGATGACCTAAGGGTTATGGAATATGAAAAACATGGACTTAAGAAACCAGTGAAGCTGTAGACATCTCTATGGGATAGTAGATACCCGTGGTCTTATTATTTATATTTTGAGGATATTTTTTCAAACTATTTTATAGACTCTTGGGCCACCCATGCGATCATAAAATCACCCCAGGAATCAAACAATTTCCTCATAACAAAGTATTATAATGAGAGGCAAATAGTGAATCACAATCGAGGAGATTGGTACTCTTTTAAAGACTATACTAAGATAAGAATCTATGGGTTTGAATCTGTCCCCTTTCTCCTTCCTAGAATAGTACCAAATTGAATTTCTATTTGGAAATTATAAGGCAATTGACCACTTATAGTTTTATGTAGTTCGGTTCATATAGAAAATAATCTCTCATGCTAGGAACACTGTGCTTTGGAGAATTTACTCTGACTTGTTCCAAGGGATATGACCTTGTTGAATCTAAATTGGCTCTTTATAATCTTACACAAGATGAACCTAGGAAATTTTTTGATCTCAAATGTTTCATTAGTTAGGAAAATGCATCACATAAATTGCACTCATATGAGCATATATGTTGTGAAATCAAGATCATCCTCTATAGAATATATATGAGTGTTGTACTGAAATAGATTACTGTTGTGATTGATCTTTTCACTAGACATTGATATGCATTTATATCCTTTGAATAGTCATGTCTTGAAGAGTCATGACCATACGTGGCTTATGCTACATAGGGTCATGACCCTTCATAACCAATTATTAATATTAACTACATTGTAACATATAAAATTATCAAATGATCTTTATAAATAAATAAATAAATAAATAAATAAATAAATAAATAAATATATATATATATATATATATATATATATATATATATATTACCATATCCAAAAGTAGCTATATCTTAACACTCCCTCTTAGAAAGAGAGGATCTGACTAGGTGTCATCAGAATCCCTGACTTATTCAGAACTAGATTTTAGTGATAACTAAAACATAACTTCATATCAAGATAAATGACATAGCTCAGGACATTAATACAATGTACTCATCCTGATAGAAGAGTTATCACAATCCCTGACCAATTCAGAACTAGATTTAGCGATAACAATCAAGATATTTGACACATTCTGGGACAATAACTTACTATAGTCTAATCTTGATTCACACATTGTTATAATCCCCGACCAATTCAGAACAACATAAAGAAGTCATTAGTCATGATTAATACTTATTATCTCATTATCATGATATCTGACACAATCTAGGACAACCCTGTTAGGGTGTCAATCATGATATAGTAGTTATTACACAATCCAGTAATAACATAAGCATCAAGATATCCGATACAGTCCAGGACAACCCTGTTCGAGTGTCAATCTTGAAGCTTGGTTAACTATTGTCAAGATTGTCACCTTGAAATAGTAACCCCAATTATTTACACATAAGATTTTCATCTTCTTTGAAAAAAAATGAATGGACCCATAAAGTTACCTTGACTTTTCTCAGAGGGTGGATCCACTATGGCTCATCCCAGAGAGTGGAAACCAATACTTCCACCTTAGACTTTTCTATCAAAGACAAGAATTATTTAAGATACAAAAATGATGGATCACTGAAGATGAAACCTTCTTTTCAGCTACGGATTTACTCCTCAACATACCAAGGTTATCTAGAAGTACACAATCTTCTTTCTGGCAAGGGTTTTGGTAAGAATATCAATCATTTGTTCACATTGTCTCATAGTCTCGGTGAATTATGAGCTTATAAAGTATACACCATCTTGAAATGGTACACTCCCTATGAATTAGTATGACCAAGATCCTAGGGTGCCAACTTAATTTGATCTTCTAGCTTCTCCCTCTGACATATAGCCTTCTCACATGGTAATAAGCATAATTCTCCACTACAATTTCTTTATTACTAGAGAACCAACAAAACATGGGCTACTCCCTTTGAATCAAGATCCTTGAATGTCCATTGATGTATATCCTTTAGGTTCTCCCTCTGTCACAAAGGCATACCTTGTTTATATACTCAACTTAGTGTCATTGCAGGATGTCACTTCATACCTTCTTTCCTGAGATAACCAATATGAATAATTTGAATAGTCATAAGGTTACATCAGCTAGCATAAGATGCATTTTGATCTTTTCCAAGGCCACAACATTAACACTCCCTCTTGGAATTGGGGGAAGATAATAAACACCTCTAGTATGATGTTTATCTCAATGAGCTATAGTCTCATGATGTATGGAATGCCTTAAACATGGATTCTATCCATGTGCATCTCATCGGCAATTCTATCCACAAGTTCCCACTACTATAATCTCAAAATTGTTTTACCTTAAATAGTGAACTCCCTCTCAATCAATATGATTGAGTTTGTCCAAGTTGACTAAATCATCTGTTTCCTTAGAAGCTAAATTTTGCCAACTTCTTGACCTTTCAGAGATAGATTACGAATAGTTCATAAAGCTAAACTATCCCGATCATAAAATGATAGAAGCATACAAAATTTATTCTTTAATGAATTACAAACTGTAGATTCATATGGATTAATAAAACATGAGATACTTATCTTTTCAAATATTTTCAATTATTTCCTTTCGTAAGGTGAGCCCATTAATACAATACTCATATCCATCATCCTTCTTTATAACATATCGGTTTCATTCTGATCCTTATGTTAATTTTCTTTACAAATCACATCTCATTATGATAACTACCGATTAGATGTTGACTTCATACATTATCAGTATCTTATTATATTAATAATTGGTTACTATCCCACTTGTACTATCCCCTTTTTTTATTAACTTAGATAGTTGGGACAATTAACTTAACTTATCCTTCTCACTTCATCGAATGATGCTATGCATGATATAAATAATGTGTGTGTAACCAATTTATAATGCTTTCAACAATGTTTTTCTATGCCAATTCAAATATGTAGATAATGGGATGGTCATAGGCAGTATGCCGTCTCAAATCTTCTTAAATATATATGAAATGTATCAATGGAGTCATCTTTGATATAGAATTAAGAATATGCTCGATATGTGTTATATCTAATATATATTGTCGTGATACTTGCACGTCAATAATTAGAAGGTTGTGTTAGCAACCGCTGCTTTTCTCAACAAAGCGATAATCCACGAGGGAGTAAATAAGATATATACTCAATCGATCACACTTTCCCAATCGCATGGCATAGAATATTAATATATGTCTAAAGGGACATGTTTTGTAGAGCACCATCAATTGGTTAACTACTTTTGTGATTATTTAACAGCATAATGATATTATGAGCATAATGTGATCAATGCTAATCGCATAAGATAACAAATGATCAATTGTCAAAAATTCATCAAGGCTTTATAATATCATTACTCATAATAATCACCATCATCACAAGTAGCATCTTCATAATACACTTATTAGTTGTTGGCTATGATCTCCAATATTCATCGTCATTGTCTACCAGTTGTGGTCATTTCTTTTTTAATATCCAGAAATAGGTGTACATAGGCAATGCAGTAATGATATCTATTATGCTCATTTCAAATTTCTTATGCATATTTACATAAGCATTTAAATTGTGAAAAATATTAATTCAATTGGCTATTATGTTATTGGTATAAGAAAATAAGGAATAGAATAGTTCAGATGTTGTACTTGAAATCACTGGGTTGGGAAGGCCATGAATTGGTCTCATGAATCTCATGTATTTGGAAAACATCTTCCCAATCAACATTCTCAATCTTATTACTGTCTGGAGCGTTGCTCAATAACCTCATAGGCAGAGAGTCATTGAAGCTCTGCTCTCTGTTAAGCTTATAATGCTCTAAGAAAACCTTCTTTACATGGTCAGTGAGTGATAGCTTTATCGTCCCTAGATTTAGGGACATAATTCATTGATGTTGTCCCTAGATTTAGATGTAAGTCACTATTAGCAGTGATCAATTTCACCTTCTTTATTCCACCCTTGTAATATATGATTTATATTTCCAATGAATCATCATATTAGCCTTCTAAATCACAATTTCTATTCTTCCTTTAGTAATTTATTGGTGCACAATATAGTTTAAATCTTTAATTTTAACTATGTGGTCATTTATTTATTTGATGTCTTTATTGTTGGATTCAGAGAAGATCATATTCCTTGCGGTTGGCCTTGATCCATCTCTTCCACGTCTGCGAGATTGTCTCAGTGCGAATGATCTACTTTTATTATATTGATTATTTAAATCTTCTCATTCATTAAAACCTATTGGCGCCTCAAACACTTCCCTCCTATTAACATAACATTTTGAAATAGGTGATGATGAAAATTTATGCGCAAATTGTGAGGATTTCCCATTCCTTGTAAAACATGTATATCATCCAGGTTGTCACAGATGTTTTCTAATGGTTCATTTAAAGAACTCTTTACACAGTTAGTCATGGACGGATTCTCAATTATGTACTTACACAAACAGTGATATTCAACTTCTAATTTCCTTGTCTCTTGTTTCAAGGTAAGCGCTCACTCACTAAGATTATCCAAATACTCATGAATTGATTGCACCATTTCCTCCTATTCCTTCTGCTTGTGCTCCATTTCATATAAGATTTTTTCATTGGCCATTTTAGACTCTACCTGAGTGCTTGTATAGTGATGATACAGTTACAACTACAAAGATGATTTGATACCAAAATTAATCATGGCCTATCTTATAATACTCTATGCCCTGTCATAGTTTCCAATTTATCACCGGTTTCTTGTGAATATATTTAATTCTCTTATAGGTTAGGCTCTGATACCATGTTCTGAAATCAAGATCATCCTATAGAGAATATATATGAGTGTTGTACTAAAATAGATTACCATTGTGATTTATCTTTTCACCAACCATCGATATGTATTTATATTCTTTGAATAGTCATGTCTTGAAGAGTCATGACCATACGTGGCTTATGCTACATAGGGTCATGACCCTTCATAACTGATTGTTAATATTAACTACATTGTAACATATACAATTATCAAATGATCTTAATACACACACACACACACACACACACACACACACACATATTACCATATCTGAACATAGCTATATCTTAAAAACATACACCTTGAACAAGATGATATTTTAAGAAAATTGGATGATCCACGACCCTTTGAAAATTTTGGAGCATGTGATAAGGTTATAAGGGCCGAAGAGTGGAAAAGAAACCGTGACCTACCTTGTTTTAATGCTCTCTCAAATATTGAGGATCATTTTGTAAGAGTAAACAAAATGATTTCTCATGCAAATGAAGTGATTTATGGTGTCCCATCATATATTTCTAGGAGAGGGTTTCAAGCACCAAGAAGAAAAGGTATTCAGATTATGACACCTCTTATGCATTTATCACCACAGCCCACCCTTGAATTATAAAATGTCATTAAAGAGGATATATATGAGAATAAGGTTATACTCATTTTGATCAGGCTTTTGAGGTAAGCCCCGATCCTTATCATGACAAGGTGATTGTGGTAGAACCAACCCCAAAAGATGACAAAGACAATGTGAGATAGTTGGTCTATAAAGAGTTTATTTCAAATAATGAATTTGTTAATACACAAAAATTTAGATTGTTCTTGTATAAGTATAAATGAATATTATTGAGACAAAAGGTGAATGAAACCACCTTGGTTAATAAGGATAAAATATTTAAAAAATTACAAGAGGATGTGGATTTAGAGATGAATAACATGACCTCAAAAAGGGGAAGGAAATTGCTACAAGAGGTAAATACTGTGATATTCTTGGGATGGGATATGAGTTCTATTATTTTTGATAGTTTTGTGAATGATAAAGATACAAAGAAGAAGATTCTACCCAAAGACGCAGACAAAATATACACTAGCTTAGGTTTTAATCCAGAAAATAAAGTATTGCTATAATGGGAATTATATCCAAAAGATAAGAGACCCACACTCATAGAAACTGATAAAGTCTTTTAACACATCATGGTATAGAGGGTTGGCAAAATAGATCTATTGGTTACAAAAAATTTAAATATCAATGTTGCAAAATCCAGCAAAGCATAACTAGAGCAAGTAATGAGGGAGTAAGATGCCTACAAGGATAGATATGAGAGATAGGAATAAGAGAAAATGTATATGAGAGACAAAATGAAATGTATCACTGAGGAAGAAGAGTCCTAATATCACCATGATCAACAAATACTTCAATTATCAGAAGATGCAATTTATTGGAGGTTAAAAGCACAAAAATTTAAAATATATTGGAAAAGGGAACTCAAGATACTAACAAAATTTTATATAAAATGATGTCAAAATTGGTCAAACACAGATTCAATGAAATTATGAGACATGATGATAACTTCTCAAGTACATATGCAGAGACTTTTAGGTCTCTCAGAGAGCATACAAAGCTTGGAGATAGAATGAAATTTAAAACGGACTAGATAAAACTTAAAGATAATATTCCTGTAGATGATGTAAAGAAAGTTACAAAGATAGTAAAGAAACCTCAAAATTTCCAAGAGGAGATTGTGGAAGATATGGATTATCTTGATAAAGAAGAAACAAAGAAACTCTTGAGTATATTATATAGTGATGATGGCTCATTGATTCCTTTAGAACAATGGAGAGACATGCTAGCGTAGGAGCTCCCTTAGGCCTTACAGGACATAAATGATAGTATACATTATGAATAACATGAAGGAATACATCATGAAGTATTTAATCATTAACATAGAGACTTACACTAATAAGGAATACATTGAACACATGGAAGTTGTTAATTGGTTTCTGTTAAGAAATTAAATAACTTTATTTTTGTTTTTGTTAATTGATTACAAAATCTATTGAATGTATTGTTATTTCAGAAGTGTGACCTATATCTAAAAGGGTAAATTTCAAGGTAAATTATGTGGGGTTCAAGAGATGTTAAGTGGTTCAGGGAGAATTGGAAAGATAAGTAGGAAAATTGATCACAAATGCATCCAAATCTTGAATTTACCAAGATAGGACCCAAGGGGGAGATGAATTTTGTGATTAGAGGAAAAATAAAGGATGATGAATAGAAATTAGATCCTACCTCAATTTTTGCAAAAGTTAGAAAGGGAAAAGTAAGGGAGGATGCATAGAGATTAACTCCTACCATGACTTTTACACCAATGAGAAAGGGAAATTGAATAAAATTGAATTGGACATAATTATAAAGTATAAAAATGAAAATAAACTAAGGAGGGTAATAAAAAACCATTAAATTGTATAACCCAAAGGTGCTTACAATTTAAGATGAAAAATTTAGCTCTCGCTTGAGCGGTATATGACACTACATGATATGAAAGATAAGGTAGGAAAAACATCAGTAAATGAAAAAAGATATAAAAATGGTCTCCAACATAGAGATCCTACAAGAAACTATTACTAACTGCATCCTGCAAAAGCACATGGTAGTGATAGTCATAAATAACCTAGGACTTACTAAGGAATATGGTGAAGTTCATGGGTAGCTATATGCCCCCTGTTTCAGCCTTCTATTTAGGAAGGTGAAATAGGGAATCATGTATACCATAATGAATTGTGAAAGAAAAGTATTGTAAATACCTTTCCAGAACATTCAAGATGTTTCCTTAATGTTTAAAAAATTACTTGGATAACAAGGACACTGAATCATGATTCCAACACAACTTTTAATGGTGTGGAAGTCAGAGCTTCCTAGTTCAAGTTATGATAAAATAATGATAGAGAACTATAAGTGAGAAGTGTTGGTTCCTAGTTTGACAGGGTTTACACTACAAAATAACTACCAATACTCTTCAATAAATTCTAAGGAGAAGTAAAATCCAAGTAGAAAATTTCTAAGAGGAAGGGATCAGCTGACAAGGATTACAAATCCTTCTACATTTTAGGTTCTACAAAAGCAAGGTGGGTAAACCTCAATGTCCTTCAATACACACTCTACAAACTCAAAATATGTCATTGCATAAATAGATATATTTTATATTAGGAATCAAACATGACAGGGAGATACTAGATGATGGCTAATCACTCATTGGACATAAACCCGCATTGAGAATAAGATAGGAAAGGACAACAAAATTTGCATAAAGTAAATGATATTATGTGTTTTAATCAATATTTGCAGCAAGAGCAACCTAGAACATGATAAAGAAACATGTAAAACCTACAACTAGATGAGATCAATATCTCATTCCATTGGGCCATGGAGTCATGTGAAGCATAACATTATACAAAATAATTCATTAATAAAAAATAATCTAAGAAATGTTGCATTACAATACCCTTTAAGAACAATCTCAACTTAGCCTACTTATCAAAATACCTGTACAAGCCCAACAAATCTGCAACTTCTAATAAGCATTTAATTATCCATTAGACCAAAACATGAAAGAAAAAAGCCACATATCTCACACCAAGATACTAAGAGAGGATAAAACTTTGCTTTATTTCTCTTAAAACTTAACTAGTTTGCATAATGGAGAGAACTGAATCAACACTATATTTTATTGACAAAGCTCATGCTATCTCTATCATATAGCATTACAACAACTAAAGACATCAAAAATAACAAAAAGAATCAACCCAGATTAATGAAATTGGTCTGTGGAAGATTTACAACACTACCCAAGACCATAAAGCTTTCTATTGGAACCAAATATGTTTGGAGCCAAGATAATGGTCCGCCAAAACAAATAAGTGGAACCTAAATCCAAAAGGTTTGAATGCCTAGAAAAGAGTGAAGAAAATAATATATAGACAGAAGAAGGAGATATGATCTAATTTGATGCTACCACCTTTCCCTCTTCAATCTAATTGGCCATAATGTCTTCTCCCTCCTACACTAATGACCCTAGGATTTCAAAATTAATTGGAATGCAAAAAGATTTGGGCCAAAACCTAAAACCAACCTAATGAGATTTGATACATAAAATCATTACACTATCATACTATGCTATCTATTAACCTTCAAAGGTGAACAAACCTCCAATTGATGAAAACAAAAAGTTATGAGTCATTCCAATATCATTCCCTAGATGGGTCATCAAATTTGTAGAGTTGATGTGTGTCAAAGATTGTCATACATCTCTACAAGCCCATCATTGTTTGGAATTGTTGTAGAGCGCACAAGGATGAAAGATTTTGGGCAACCTTCCTCCCTCTTTTTGGAGGTTACTACTTCATTTAAAGGTCTCAATGACCTCTTCTTCATCTTGTACCTCTCTAAAACACCGTCATCAGTAAGTATGAGAGTGTTAGCCTTGTTGATATTGAGTTTGCAAGACCATTCTTCTTTAAATATCCCTTTGTCTATCACTCTCCATTTAAATACTCCTCTAGATATGATACACACTACTCCCTTCTATCCTAATAAACTTCCTACAATTGTATTGTCACAACTTTGGCCATGTTCCATAATTAACTTGCCTTCTTTAGAACATCCATTTCTATGAATATCTGAATAATGAAGTTTGTTGAGAAGAATAAATTATAACTTCTAAATTCATACACTTTGGAAAAATCTCATGATTGTACTCCTTGAACACCAAAAAAGTTTTTTACATGTAATATTCTACATATCTCTACTTTTATAGTATCAAATCTTGATGTCAACCCATTGTAAACCTAAAAATATTTAGAATTCACTGGCCATAAGTGACCCCTTGATTCTTGTGCATGCCACATCAAATACCTCCATCTATGGAAAACTCATCATGTCTTTATTCCTACTTCTGAAGCTCCTCCTTACTTCCTAGTGAAACTCTCATGATAGTATGATGGTCGGCCTCTATTTTAGCTTTTAGTCACTGCCCACTGACCCTCATACTATGCACAACAAACCATGGATCCTTTCCTTGCTAGAAAATAAAATGATAATCATTGGTCCATTTGAATGCAAACCTTTGACATTGGTCCATTTGAATGCAAACCTTTGACATGGAACGTGGACTGACACCCAAGTCACCACCTCATTACCCAACACCTATTTATCAACACTGGCCAACTGCGAACATGTGATAAGATCTTGTGATCCCGCGCTAGATAAAGATCGAATGAATTGGATTATGGGATCACCAGAACTATTGATCCCATCCTTTATCTAACCATCACTCACAACATGAACTCATCCTTATGAAATAAAATTTGATCACCTTTTTGACTGAATCAAAACATCTATGTTGATTTTACCCATGTGCTAAAAGATAAACACATAAGTTGTGAATATTTAAACCTCAAAATAATTGGAAACTTCAACATTAAAAATGTTGTAATTAAATTTGACCAATCGACCACCTCCATCTATCATCAACTTGCATGCAACCCAACCCCATGCTCTCAGGCACAAAGGAACCAAGACACACGACACCATCTCGTGATCCTACACTGAATAGTCTTCAAGAAAGTTTGATCACAAAATCACAAGGACCATCAATCTTTGCAAAAATTTATTCCCTGAGTAGAAATGGGGAAGAGTATCCATTGAGCACCTTTTCAAATAGATTAAAAAATCACCATTGAAAATAAGCATGTGTTGAAAGAGGGACGCATTAGTAATCCAATCTTTAACTAAAAGGAACACCGACCATAGCATAAAATATCAATGTAAACTATTGATAAATGAATAATTGATAGATGGAAAAGCCTCATCTTCCCATGATCATCTAGATCTATCTCATGACATTGCCACATAGCCCACCGCTTGAAAAAGTAAAGGGTCCCACCAAACATGAATAATTAACCCACAACTCAGTGAAATAAAAGGAAAGTCTACGGGGCAAGACCTTAGGAAAATACAACTTGAGGCATCAAAGATGAAAAATGACCCACACTTAATTATTTATGGTGCTAGGTCTTAAAAAATAGGTCCCCTTTTAATGATGAATACCCCCTTGGCCTTATGAGCCAAAAACATAACAACAAAAAATAATAGTGTAGGGTTTAATGAAAAGGTTTTAATTGATCCAAAATCCTAAACCTTAACAAAATAACAAGGGACCACAAATAATCACAAGAGCTGAAAACAAGGTGGAGAACATACTTCCTTAGATGATAAAGCATGAAAATCACAAGGTATCTTAAATCATGAAGGTCAGAACAAGTTACTTATTAAAATCTTCACAGGGATCCTCAAAAAATTCAATTGTGGTAATCTCAAGAATTTGAGATTGCCAACAAGAACTATTCACTAAAGTTAGCGTTAGAAAGTAAAGTCCACCAAGATAAATGAGAGGGGGGGGGGGGGGGGGGGTGAATCAGTTATCAGATAATTATAACTTTTATCATCTTCAACAACATTAAACCATATAAGCAATATAATTACCAACCATAGAAAGATATTCATACACAATTACACAATAACACAAGATATGTTGACTAGGGAACCTCTTGATCAAAGAGTAAACCCCGGTGGGAATGATGCCCACAAAAGATGCACTAATATGAATATTCCTTATGAAAGGATGGACTCTGTTAGGAGTCTTATGAAATACATTCAATACATATGAATCCCTGTTAGGAGATTTTGAATCCCTGTTAAAAGATTCTAACCCTGTTAAGAGTTATGGAAGACAGAAGGACCCACTGCCCAAATAGCTTTAGGGTAAGATCACTGAAATCACTGTCCAAATAATCTTTGCATTATTCAATAGAATAATATGTTACCTCTTCTCTGACTATGCCAAACTACACTCACTGCTACATCAAATCTCAATTTCAAATCTCTGAACTTCGCATGTCTTCCTTCACAATTTCACTTTCACAACTTCATAATCATCCACTCTCATGCCACACTCTTACCACATATCTCATCTCTCTGTGTAAAATAAGGAAAAAAATTCCTTCCTTTATACCACACTCAAATAATTACAAATGAGTCAGCACACAATTACAAAATAAAAGATTCTACAGGCTACACCAAAATTACATAAAACTATCGGCTTCCAAATACAATAAATCTTCACTCATGTGACTTCGAAGTTTGCACTGTCATCCACATTACTATCAATTTGTCTCTAATTTCCCTTTAACTATGCAAAGCTAGATTCCATCCTGATTAGGAGATATCATCCTATTTCCAAAAATCAGTACTCAGGAACACTGCCTAAATACTGCTTCCACCAAAATGATCATAACTTTCATGAATAAAAGAATTATTGTCTGCGCTCTTAACCATAGACATATAACATATCAAAGAGTATATCATCAATGTTGCATAGATCCAACTACAATATACCATGTGCACTAATCAAAACACTGTCTGCTTCTCTGCAAGTCTTCAGTAAAACATTGTGTTGACATCAATGACAATCATAGTCATGAATGCAACAACAACTGCTATAGAATGGGTGAAAAACAATTTAGTATTCATTCCTAACAATCTCCCCCATTGGCATTGATGGCAACATAGATGAAAAACATCCAATGTTCCAAAAATCCAATACTACAACACTGCTTCTTCAAATCCTCTTCATCAATCAAATCTTGCTTCGTTATCCTGTTCAGTTCTCTCATATTGTTTTTCATGCATAGTTCTCCCCCATTGACATCAATGATAGAAATTTCATCACTATGTCAACAACAACTCAATGTCAAAAGACACTATTCAGAAGAAAAAATACATTTACTAGAGTCCTCATGACTCAGCTTAGATACACATACTCCCCCATAGAGGAAGTACCAACATCCAGTCCAGAAGAAAGATAGGGCTCATATATTACTGGACGGATGCAACCAAATACATCACTACTCAAAAGTAGGCTGGGGCATAACCCCAAGCATACCTCTCAAACACTCAAATGTATCCTTAGGCAAAGGCTTTGTAAATATGTCTACTATCTGTTCCTTTGTGCTTATGTACTCCAGTTTGACTTCTTTCTCAACAACTTTCTCTCTTACAACATGATACTTGATCTCTATATGTTTTGTCTTAGAATGTAGTATAGGATTCTTAGACATACTGACTATACTGATGTTGTCACAATGTATAACAACATGTTCAACAAATTTAATTCCAATATCCTTCAGCATCTGCTTCATCCAAATTATCTGGTTACAATTGTTTGATGCTGCTACATACTCTGCTTCTGCTGTGCTCTGTGAAGTACAATTGTGCTTCTTGCTTAGCCAAGAAACTAATCTTCCTCCAAGGAAAAATGCTCCTCCACTGGTGCTTTTCTTATCATCAAAACTGCCTCCCCAATCAGCATCTATATATGCACATAGGGTAAAATCATCAAATTTTTCATACCACAATCCATAGTCCATTGTGTCTCTTAAATATCTCAGTATCCTCTTTACTGCTGCATAATGTGATTCTCTAGGTTCAGCTTGAAATCTTGCTACAATTCCAACTGAATGTGCTATATCTGATCTTGTGTGTGTCAAATACTACAATCCTCCAATCATGGATATGTATTTATTCTTCTCAACTATCAGTGTTTCATCTATGCTAGATAAATTATGTCCGGTTACCATAGGTGTTCCAACTGGTTTATAGTCCTCCATTCCAAATCTTTTTAGCAAACCATTCAAGTACTTTGTTTGACTTACAAAGATACCATCAATGTTTTGTGTTATCTATAATCCCAAAAAGTATTTCATCTCACCAATCATACTCATTTCAAATTCAGTCTTCATTTCATCAATAAATTTGTCACTAGCCTCATCTTCTCCTCCAAAAATAATGTCATCAACAAAAATAACTATAATCAACAAACCATTTTCAATTTCTTTTGTGTATAGATTGCTATCAGCTGTTCCTTTAGCAAATCCCAACTTTAACAAATACTTATCTAGTCTTGCATACCAAGTTCTAGGTGCTTGCTTTAGTCCATATAATGCTTTCTTCAGTTTACATACCATGTCTCCTTCTTGAGTCAAAGGAAAACCTTCAGGCTGCTCAATGTAGACTTCTTCTTCCAATTCTCCATTCAAAAATGCTGACTTCACATCCATCTGATACACTTTGAATTTTTTAAAAGCTGCATAGGCCAAAAACATTCTTACTGCTTCAATTCTTGCTACTGGTGCAAAATTTTCTTCATAGTCAATTCCTTCTTGCTGTGAGTATCCCTTACATACCAATCTTGCTTTGTTTCTTACAACTTCTCCTTGTTCATTCATCTTGTTTCTGAATACCCATTTAGTTCCAATTACATTCTTGTCTTTAAGTCTAGGGACCAATTCCCATGTCTTGTTCTTTTCTATATAATCTAGTTCTTCTCTCATAGCATTAATCCAATGTTCATCTTCACAAGCTTCACTAGTAGATTTAGGTTCAATTTGAGAAATCAAACATAAATGTACCTTATTCTGAGTTAGAACTCCTCTGTCCAAACTTCCAATAACTTGTTCAATAGGATGATGTCTTGATAAATACCTATTCGGTGTCATAGTCTCAGATCTTGCTTCAACTGTAGATTCTTCTCTAGATTCCTCTCTGGTCTCTTCAACATGACTCTCATTCAACAATTCACTATCAGTCTCATAGAATAATTCAGTATTTTTAGTGTTAGGCTTAGGATAAACTTCTTCATTAGATTCATAATCAAGCATTCTTTCCTGAATTTTGAACTTTTCATCAACTCTTACATTTGCACTCTCAACAATAGTTTTAGTTCTCTTATTGTAACATCTATATGCTTTGCTCTTCAAAGAATATCCAAGAAAAATACCTTCATCACTTTTAGGATCAAACTTTCCAATATCATCACCTCTCTTTATATAACATTTGCTTCCAAAAATTCTAAAATACTTAACTGAGGGTGCATGTCCAAACCATAATTCATAAGGTGTCTTGTCTATGTCTGCTCTGATTTGTACTTTGTTCATTCTATATACTGTTGTATTCACTGCTTCTCTGCAAAATGTCTTCACTAAATCATTCTCAAATAACATAGCTCTTGTTGCTTTAGTCACTGATTTGTTTCTTCTTTTTGCAATACCATTTTGTTCAGGTGTTTTAGGGGCTGAAAACTATCTCTTAATACCATTCACTTCACAAAAAGTGTTAAAATCTCTAGAAGTAAATTCACCACCTCTATCAGATCTCAAACATTTAATCTTCATTCCAGATTCATTCTCAACTTTGTTCTTAATGATCTTAAACTTATCAAATGCTTCAGATTTTTCTTTCAGAAATGCAATCCACATCATTCTTGTAAAATCATCAACAAGAATCATAAAATACCTTTCTCCATAGAATCCTCTAGTCCTGGTAGGACCGCTCAAGTTTGTATGAACAATCTCCAACTTCTCTGCCAATGTGAACTTCTTACTAGGAAATGAACTTCTCTTCTGCTTAGCCATCACACATTCTTTGCAAATCATGTTAGTAGGCTTCATAATTTTAGGCAAATCCCTTACTGCAAGTGTAGTACTCACTTTCACAATATTATCAAAGTTTATATGACAAAACCTTCTATGCCATAACCAACTGTCATCAATCTTAGTAATCAAACATGTCATCTTAGTAGGATTCAACTGAAATATATTACCTCTTGTTCTAGATCCAGGCTTAATCAGATTTCCATCTTTATCCTTTATCACACAAATTTTCTCAATAAAACAAACTTGATATCCCTTATCAACTAACTATCCAACACTCAAAAGATTATGTTTCAATCCATCCACAAAGTAAACATCATCATTATTAGTCTTTCCACCAAGAGTAATAGATCCTATACCTTTAATCAAACAAGGTGCATTGTTACCAACTCTAACAACCCCTCCATCATAATTGTTAAACTTTATGAAATTTTTCATATCTCTAGTCATATGATGTGAACAACCACTATCTATAATCCAATCAACTTTCTTTTCAACTTGGGAAACTAAGACTTTTTCTTTCTTAACATTAGTTTCAGAATTTTCTTCTTTAATTGCTATAAATCCTATTTCATCATTATTCTCAGTATCACTTTCACTTAAAGTTCTTTCAATACTAGCTTCAAGGTCTTCATCATTAGCATAATAACATTCCTTAGATCTTCTAGGCTTGAAATTATTTCTATACTTCTTAACTCTCTTAGGACATTTAGATGTAAAATGACCATATTCTTGACTAGTCCAACATTTAAAAATTTTCTTGCCGTTTGGTTCTCTTTTCACAAGCAAGGCAATACCTTCTTCAATCTTCTTGTCTTCTTCATTTCTAGATCTACTGCTGCCAGCATAATCTCTGCTCACATTGATACTTCTTGACAATGTAGGGTGAACACTAAGAGCACTGAATGCTGTCTCCATTCTAGGTAAGTCTCTTGATAACCTCAGGTTCATCTCTATTGCTTCCAATCTTCCAAGAAGAGTCTCTCTTGTAAAGTTCATAGTACGAGGTATAACTTGTTCAATCATCTATGTTGTCTGCTTAAATACATGAGTCAATGTCCTCAGAATTTTCCATATCACTTCATTCTTTGTCTTTGTTCCTCCGCAAGATTTTATCCCTACAATAATTTCTAACATTCTACCAATATAGCTTCTAATAGATTCATCTTCCAACATTCTTATATCTTCAAATGCACATATCCAATTATGTAATCTAACTCTTTTTGCAATTTCATCACCTTCAAAAGTAGAGTGCAAAGCTTTCCAAATTTCATGAGACTTTTTCAAACATTTTACCTGACTATATTCATTCTCTGGAAGTGCTGTCCAAAAGTGCTTCTCTTGCAAGTATGTTACACATGAATAGATTCTCTCATCATTAGAGCATGTCTCAAGATCATCTTCTTCAATGATAGTTTTATCATTCTTTGTAATCAACCAATAACCTGGTCCTAAACATAGTAGATGTGTCTTCATCTTTTATTTCCAACTATCAAAATTTACTCCATCAAACTTAGGGCTTTCTTTCCTGAAATTTACCATGGATCTCCTTAAGCTGTTAAACTTCTCTTTCAAGGACCTGCTGCTCTGATACCAATTGTTAGAAAGTAAAGTCCACCAAGATAACTGAGAGGGGGGGGGGGGGGGTGAATCAGTTATCAGATAATTATAAATTTTATCATCTTCAACAACATTAAACCATATAAGCAATATAATTACCAACCATAGAAAGATATTCATACACAATTACACAATAACATAAGATATGTTGACTAGGGAACCTCTTGATCAAAGACTAAACCCCGGTGGGAATGATGCCCATAAAAGATGCACTAATATGAATATTCCTTGTGAAAGGATGGAATCTATTAGGAGTATTATGAAATACATTCAGTACATATGAATCCCTGTTAGGAGATTTTGAATCCCTATTAAAAGATTCTAACCCTGTTAAGAGTTATGGAAGACAGAAGGACCCACTGCCCAAACAACTTTAGGGTAAGATCATTGAACTCACTATCCAAATAATCTTTTCATTATTCAATAGAATAATATGTTACCTCTTCTCTGACTATGCCAAACTGCACTCACTGCTACATCAGACCTCAATTTCAGATCTCTAAACTTCGCATGTCTTCCTTCACAATTTCACTTTCACAACTTCATAATCATCCACTCTCATGCCACACTCTTACCACATATCTCATATCTCTCTATACAATAAGGAAAAACATTCCTTCCTTTATACCACACTCAAATAATTAAAAATGAGTCAGCACACAATTACAAAACAAAAGATTCCACACGCTACACCAAAATTACATAAAACTGTCAGCTTCCAAATACAATAAATCTTCACTTGTGTGACTTCAAAGTTTGTGCTACCATCCACATCACTATCAATGTGTCTCTAACTTCCCTTAACTGTGCAAAGCTAGATTCCATCCCGATTAGGAGATATCATCCGATTTCCAAAAACCGCTACTCAGGAACACTGCCTGAATACTGCTTCCACCAAAATGATCATAACTTTCATGAATAAAATAATTATTGTCTGTGCTCTTAACCATAAAAATATAACATATCAAAGAGTATATCCTCAATGTCGCATAGCTCCAATTTCAATATACCATGTGCGCTAATTAAAACATTGTCTGCTTCTTTGCAAGTCTTCGATAAAACACTGTGTTGACATCAATGACAATCATAGTCATGAATGCAACAACAACTGCTACAGAATGGGTGCCAAACACTTTAGCATTCATTCCTAATAGTTATTTTAAAAAAGAAAAAAGATAACTACCTCAAAAAGTGTAAATATGTTAGTTATTACCTTTTGAGAAGCTCATTTGTGACTCTTACCTTATTGTGCTCTTTTGAAGGAGGAAGAAGTAGATTAGGAGAAGATGTTGAAGAGGATTCCACTAGAGCCCATGAGATTGGAGGTTCTATAGAGAGTGATTTTAGAGGGAATGCCTTTGGAGGAGGTATGTCTCAAATCACTTTCTTTTCCTTGTTTTATGCATTCTTGTCCTTTCATTGTAGGTGTAGGACGTCGATTGTAGTGATGCTAGTATGCTATTTTGAGCTACAAACCCAAAAATTTGACCCATAACCCATAATTTGACCTGTATCTAGGAAGTTGACCTATACCTAAGTATAAATTCAACCTCTACCTAGAAATTTGACCTATATCTAGGAAGTCGACCTATACCTAGGTATTTCTAGTTTCTACATAGTAGATATATTTTGATTGATCAAGATGATCTACTGATGAGATCTTGTTGACTTGTGATTGTAGGAGATACCAATACTATAAGAACATCATGCCATGAAGGTTATGTTGTTCCTTATATCACAATATACATTTCTATAGCTATGAGAGGTTCAATTGTTGAGAGATGTTGGATTATATTGGGTATACCATCTTCCTCAAATTTGATTCCACCAAGAAATGTTGAGGGAACTGATGGAGAGATGGGATGAGGAAAAATGCACATTTTATCCACCTTTAGGTGAGATGACAATCACTTTGGATGATGTATGTAGGATTTTGAGACTTCCTTTCTAAGGATAGATAGTGAGATTCCACAAATTGGGAGATGATATAGAGGTAGATCAAGACCAGATGTACTACTATAGTCAGGATTAGATTCATACCCACAAAGATCAACTTAGGTTGAAGGCCATACTACATGCCACAATGGAGGTACCTTTGATCGGGAAGGTGATATTATGACTTGTTTCTATTGTTGTTTCTCCTGATACAAAGGGGACCATGTTTCCATATGAAGGATGTAGAGGCATCAAGTGGTATATTCACGGGGCAAGAGCATGCTGGCCCACTTATTCTACGAGCTTAGTGGATACACGTGATATCACTGGTAAAGCCTAGTAGTGTGCACACTATTACAAGAATGGGTGTTTGAGCACATCACATGAACTGAGCCAATGGGATACCACACGGACATAAATGATCTTGATCCATGGGCATATGGATATCAACTGAGTGGGATGTGGTAGTTCAGAGACCTTCTATACTGGAGGGTCACCTTCAATTGATTACAGAGCACTGATATCATATGGATACCATTTAGGCACATGCTATCTTGGAGAGGGAGAAATGTACATATGAGATACATGAAGTAACACAAATATTTGGAGGGGAGACACAACTACATAGTGATGCCATATTACTTTGATAGAGTAATGCGGTGTTTGGTTTGACACAGAATCCTCTGGCATAGGTGCCACTGTATACCTATGGACAGAGACATATAGTGAGGCCTAGGACTATAGAATAGGCTATTGTGAATGATGCAGAGGAGACACCTATAGAGGGAGAGAAAGATATTGAGGTAGCAGCCATAGTGAGTGATGTGAGTGTGACACAAGACTACCTTAGATACCTTAGCATAGAGGGGATCACACCTACCTTCCCAACAGACTACCCTACCAGAGATCTAGGGCCATTATTTAGAGCACAACATAGAGTATTTAGGGATGAGGACACTAGTAAATTTTACCCTATTTTTCAATGAGAATTGGTTGAACAAATGACTAAATTGTGGTTGATGTTTTTTCGTTGATTATTCTATAGGAAAACCCATTGTCAAAATTTTGACCTACGTAATAGTCGACTTATTGATCAACTCTTTTTCGAACCAATCGCTTGAAGCTGGTAGAATTGAGACCAACTTTGGCGACATTGACATCAAAATTGAGACCAAATTGTTGACCAATATTTGATGAAATTGATGTCAAATGCATAGCATTCTCGTCGAAATTACTATTATTAAAAGGTCAAAAAATTGACCAATACTAATTTTTGGTTAAAAAAAAATGTGAGGGTGATTGAAACACAACAACTGAGAAACATAATTGTAGGCATCATGGTCACATCTTTTTGGAGATAATGTAATTGAGTTGTATACCCAAGCGATGGAGTGCAACTTCTGCACCTCCGATTCCAAATTGACACTGCGGGATTCAAAGACCATAGATAAGGAATAAATTTAGAGAGCGGAGGAGGGCCATAATGACAAAAATAATATAGGACAAACCTCAAGTTAAATGAGGCAACTGCAAACATTTTAATAGATTTTATTATTAAATAATGAAATTTTCATATACTAGTGTTCTAAGCCCCCTCATTACACGATTTATTATTGTAAGCGCCCTCTAACTTATGCATCTAGAAAATAAAACTACAACCTATTGGGATTGAGACAAACCTTATAGAACAACAACAACTAGGAATAATCTCTTTCCAACATTTGTTGAATACATCTATTGGAGGACCTTGTATTCATGAGCTACAAATGTATTCAAAAGATGTATTCAACAGATATTGGAAAGCGATTATTCCTAGCTGCTGTTGTTCTATAAGGTTTGTCTCAATCCCAATAGGTTGTAGTTTCATTTTCTAGATGCATAAGTTAGAGGGGGCTTACAATAATAAATCATGTAATGAGGGGGCTTAGAACACTAGTATATGTAAATTTCATTATTTAATAATAAAAATCTATTAAAATGTTTGCAGTTGCCTCATTTAACTTGAGGTTCATCCTGTATTATTTTGGTCATTATGGACCTCCTCCACTCTCTAAATTTATTCCTTATCTATGGTCTTTGTATCCCATAGTGTCAACTTGGAATCAGAGGTGCAGAAGTTGCACTCCATCGCTTGGGTATACAACTCAATTACGTTGTCTGCAAAAAATTGTGACCGTGATGCCTACAATTATGTTTCTCAGCTATTGTGAAATCTGCATTTATGTTTCTCAATTGTCGTGTTTATACCTTCTCTCATTTGCTGGTGTAATTCCTCTTTGAGTATCCCCATTCTCCTTTGCATCCAAAAATGAACTCATTCCAATCCCTCACTGGAATAAAGGGAGACTTCATACCATGCTATGCTCAAACTTTAGCGAGACTTCATACCACATAGTGTTTGTAGATTACGTCCAATGCATTATTTACGCTTGTATTGGTGGGAAAACTCTTGAAAACACACAAAAGAGATTGCATTCAACCATGTTGTTTACATAAAACGTGTGGTTTACCTCTAGCCTAAATCAGCATTGCATACAAATCTGTAGACGGTGCTTGGTATGAAGCCTCGCTCAAGCTTGAAAATGATACTCAATCCATAGTCAAGGTCAAGGAAAAAATGGAACAACCAAGAAAACACTATACGTTAAATCATGTGATTGATAGCAGATTGGGGCTCACCTAAGCCATAAACATGAAGAATTATTCTAAAAAAAGATGTAAACCATATATATGCGCACTTGAGGCAAAGCGAAGTTATGTCATATCAATATTAAAATATTAGTTACAATATGAAAATACTAAACTAACTAATTCCTGAGTTCATCTCTGCATATGGTCGCAACAAAGATATGAAATTACAATATAGAGAAGGCATCGTAAAAATATAATTTCAAAATTTGCCCTAGCCTGACACATTTTGCACTCAAATTTTTCATCGCAGATAAGTGGAGATGGGTAGATAGATGCAGATGAATTGTCATCGACCCAAGTAAAGTATCCATAGCCATTATTTCCCTATGATACCCCATCTACATTAGTTCTTATATTATAATGAATAGTATTTACATTAGAAACTTTAAATATATACACATTAGCAACCTTTTTTCAATTAGGGCAGCACCAAAATTGTCGTCCAGGGTTGTTCAATGTCCATGAAGTCTTCAACACACACTTCCCACCACCACATTGACAGTTTGGCACATTGACAAGAGTCATCGAACCTATATCAATAATGCACTGTACCATCGTTACTACATTTATTATTTTTATATGAAATACACCAAGGAGTACCATCAGAAATATTAACCATTTACAATAATGAAAAGTAAACCTAAATCAAATAGCTCATTTTTTTATCAGCATGTGTAGTCTGTGTGTATATGAAAAATGAAAGAAATATGAAGTTGAAATAAAATAGTGAACAAAATAGTATTCCACATAGAGTGAATGAAATATACCATCAAAAGAAGGTGACAAAATCCTGTCACGAAGCACAGACATAGTAAATCAAAAAGGGACAAAAGAAAAGAAATAAGAAAAATCATTACGACTATAGAAAAATCACTTATACTATAATTAAAAAAAGAAACACTTTTTGTTAACAATTTCCAAAATCATTAGGACTATAAATGGATGGTTCTGATATTGCTTTGCCATTACAACAATTGAGCATTCATCATTTGGTACTTCTTGGTGTATTCCATTTAAGTTTTTCAGTTGCTGTGTTTATGTGCATGTTCTTTATGTGTTTGGCTTCTCTCCCTCGCAAGGGATACGTCATAGGTAATTGATTTGAAAGCATAATGATTTGACAGTCTTTTTTCAGGATAGGCATAATCATCCCGCCAACCTTAATTAGCAACATTGGTGTCCTATCATTGCACAAGTGCGAGACGGTTAGGGTCTATTCAAGGAGGGATGAAAAAAAGGTCATTTTAACCTTGCAAGGCAAGAGGAGAGATAGTCCAAATAATTCTATGGTGAGTTTCTCTTGGAATGGTATTGACATGTTATAAGAGAAATGATTTCGAACTCTGAGATGATGGCCTAAATTCAAGTCTTGTCAATTTTTCCCCCATCTTGGTTAATTAAGCTTGGTGTAATCTTTTCTAAGCTTACCTCATGAGTTTTGATGAAAGAGATCCTCTACAAACCTAATGGTGTAGTACTTGCCTACAAACTTAACTAGTTTAGTGATAGCTTTAAATGCTTCTCAATGGGGTGACATTAAAGGTATGGGATTTGAACTGATACAATATACATTAATAGTAGACTTTATCTATTGTGCAAAAAAATATATGTAGGATTATTATGGTCACAAAGTAATTGTCTTAGCATCAACATTTCACTTCTAATATAATATTATTAGGAATTTCTTACCATTGATTTTCAAAATGATGGAACTATGAGGCTATGCTTTGTTAATACTTTACCACTGTAGCAAATTTGGGTATTGTTTTCGAATATTTGAATGATTTTAATGGGAACTTTGAACCAAAGATATAAGTTTCCTAAAGAGTGATACTTCAATTTCCATGAAGGACTTAGAAAAAGGGAATTGAACTACAGTGGCTCCTTGTTTACCAATTTTCCATATAACATGAGGCATGTTGTTAGTTTTGTCAGAATTGTGAGAAGATTAAGGGGAATTGTGAGAAGATCATACTAAGGAATAGTGAGGAAGCCATCGAACAAGAGGAGAAAATGTGTTAAAAGACCAATTTAGTAATCCAGCCGGCTGATTAAACATACACTCAACAATAAATGGTAACATCAAAGTTGGAAGAATATCTTTGGTACAGACATAATGTAGAACTCCAACGCTATACAGTAAACTAAGACATAACTAGATCAAAAAATTAAGGGTTCTAGAATTATTATATCTCAGACATTATGTGAATAATAGACCCATAATTACATTAGTAGAGATAAAAGAATAAATCTCATCACTATTTCATAAGGAATAAATTTGGAACTATATATAATTAACATATAAGACCAAATCAGAGAAAATCATCACTCAGAACACTATACTTTATACCATACCAACATCTAGCAATACTTATGCTTTGGAACCAATATAATGTTACAACTGATCAATATTTTATAAGGATTCCATCATTGGTGAATATTTAGATTGATTCATTTGTCATCCACTTGGTAATATTGTATAGTTATCCTTGGATAATCAAGATAGGACAAAGACATACTATTTCATTCATTTTCAAGTAGATATTATTGGCTAAGGGAATGAGATATATCCATATTTAGATTGGCTGTGGATCCAGATAAGGGAAGGTTGCTAAATTAATTTATGATATATACATTGAGTCGGAGACATATCTCTTGATAGGTGTTGCCAGAATGTGTATTGCAATATTGTTTGGAGCAGCCAAATAATATTGACTATCATTCCTATGCGATAGTCAATTGCTTATACTTTGTTCTCGGTATTTAGGATTGAAGAAAGGCGGCCTGTGCTACAATAAGACCCACATGGTGATGAGTTATAGTCAAAGTCCATGAAAGAACCGTGGACATACAATATTTATCATAGATTGGTGAGTTGATACAGTAATTAACTTGTGGAGTATAATGGGAAATGTTTGGAAATGTAAGCATTGTGTGACAACAAACAATACTGTAACACATCTATGAGTCTATGAGTTAATACCATGAAATGATCATTATATGATGATCCAAATCATAATATATTCTCCTCTTTCAAACCGATCTGCTACTGCTGCACTATACCTACAAACTTCATCAAAGAAACCCTCACTGTTTCATTACAGTCAATGATGATTAGCACTGTTCCTGCATAAAAGATGTTAGAATATCATAATACATGTTAGATGAATTCTTACCATGAAATATGGGCCCTTGGAATTCAGGGGAAGGCCATATCTTGGTGACAACCTAGACTGTTGCAAAAGAAACTCAAAACTTATAGCCTATCAAGTAACCCCAGGCATCTAAATAGTTAACACAAAATATACAAAATATATTCAGGCCAATAATTGATGACAGTGAACTTCTAATTCATCACAATGAATGGAAATAGGCTTCTAGTATATCTCTACACTTCCCACAATGAAAACTTGTTCAAATTTGCAGAGAATCAAAACATTTTATGTTATATTGTGAATGAAAACTTGTTCAAATTTACAGAGAATCAAAATATGTTATATTGTGATGATATCAAGATTTATGTAGGTGTTGTCTTATTTCCATATTATATGACCTCAAAATACATCAATCAATGTTTAAAAACTTGTATTAATCACAATGAATATTTGAGCCCTACAATCTTAGGATAATTCTCAAAGATATGCTCATTATTTTATAATATCCTAGTCCCCTCATATTTCTATTTTAAAATTATCTATTTTTTATTGAAGTTTATACTACAATTAAGTATATATCCTTATATAATTAAGACCGTGACTAAGTAAAGTTACATAGCATATCCCCACTCTTATATAAACACTTAGCATTGTGTGCTAGAAAGTAGTCACACTTCTGTGAATCATTACATCCAAGAGCACTCAACAGTGAGGTCTCAAATATTGATTCACAACTCTCTATTCATGGAGTGCAAAGGTTGTGTATGAGGCCCTCAGATTGACCTTATTAACCCATGAAAGTACACCAAGAAAGGAGAGATTCAAGGATGAGAAGCAAGAATGCTAATCTCCATTGATCTTCAAGTTATTGCATGTAAATGAAACTAATCTAGATGATACCAATGCAAAGAAGCAAACTATTCTATTGAAATGGAAGTTTTACTCTCCTTTGCTAATTAAACTATATGAAGATTAAGCTAATATGTAAATGTGAAAGATAAAATGAAATGATCTTCAAAGCTCCAATGTCACCAAGAAAACCTGCAGCATAACAATACTATGAAAATTCTGGATTCTCAAATGAGAAGGAGAGGGCTCCTTATATAAGAAACTGTGGAAGAGAATGCATCTCCAAGAGCAATGTGGGATAAATGCAAAAAGAGGAAAGAAAACTCATTTTTAAAAAGTGTGGAGAGAAAAGGAATTTTCTTTATTTTTAATTATTTGTTTCCCTTTTTCATCACAAAAGAGCTTTAAGAGGATTTTTTATTTATTTAAAAGAATGATTCTCTATTAATTAAATAAGATAACATTATTTAATTAACAGAGAGATATTATTCTAAATAAGATAAAATCATTTAATTAAAAGAGATTTTAATTAAATAAATTTATTTCATTTAAAAGATATTTCTTTCAATTAAATAAGGTTATTTTATTTATTTAAGAGGGAATATTTCTTTTAATTAAATAAAATTATTGATGAAACGATCAAACCTTAGGGAAAATTGAAATGATTGAATTATTTAGGATTGATCAAAGAAATTGATTTGAATTTTGTAAAGTATTGATTCAGGAAATTTGATAATTTTAATAAATGGGGCCCAAAGTCTAGGTGACCATTTTAGGGTGCATACAAGCATATATAGAGACAATGAAATATCAGCATACATATTGCAAGTAATGTAATGAATAATAGGACTCTCTTCAAATATCTATAAGGAAATTTCCATGACTTTCTGATTGACCATGATAATTTCTCCATTATGAGGGAACTTCAAACATTCATGGATAGTAGAAGGTATAACTCTCATTAAAGTAAGCCAAGGATGACCTAGTCTTACTTGGAATTGATTGGATTTAGGAATAGTGACAAAGATGACAATCTAAGCACTTCTTACCAACTTCAATAGGAAGGGTCATAAAACTTATGGTAGAACAAGTAAAACAATCATGCACCTTAACCATGACATCAGATTTTTCATAAGTTTCTTGATGAAATTGTTAGGTAAAGAGATGTTATTTGGTAATAAAAGTCACCATACATAGGATCAATAAGAACTCCTCAAGAGAGCTCTCGATTAATCTTCATAGTAATGTATATGTTTCCATAAAGAACCTTAATAGTTTCCTTGATATCAAAGGTTATGCAAGGTTCAAACCTAGGTTTTGGAATAGGTTTAGGTTTCTCAATAAGGTTGACTACATTGTTTTCCGCTTTATATGTAATGTCAACATTCACTAATTAACAGGTATTTCAAGTCTCCAAGTGTGGAGTTCACTGTCCCTGGCAGTTCTCTATTGGTTTACAACAGTGCTTCTTACCATTATCAAAAAATGGATTTGATTCCAACCTAAGATTACATAAAACCCCTCATAAAATTTCAAAACAATAAGAATACAGTCTTCATTCACAGTCATAGTCACTATTCCTCAAATCAGTGATTAGAACAAGAAATTAAAATGTCCCTCAAATCATTAATTAGTTGATTATTATATAAGCTCCTCAAGCATGAGTTGGAGAGGACTACATCAAAACCAAAAACATTAATCAGTTGATTATTATATAAGCTCCTCAAGCATGAGTTGGATGATGTGGATTATGTAGATATAAGAACTAATGTATCCACATCATCCAACTCATGCGTGAGGAGCTTATATTATTTACTGTCTCATAATATAGTAAGATTGATACCTATCCTAGTAAGTCATTATGAGATAGTAAATATGATCTACATCCAATCTTGGTCTAGAAGCATGAGTTGGATGATGTGGATTATGTAGATATAAGAAATAATGTATCCACATCATCCAACTCATGCTTGAGGAGCTTATATTATTTACTGTCTCATAATAGTAAGATTGGTACCTATCCTAGTTTCCAAAAGAAGAAAATGCAGGCCAAGACGAAGTTTCCATGGTAGGGCCGACTATAGGGTTTCTGAGTCGAGCCATCAAGGAATTTAGAGTCTTGTGGGCATAGTACCAAAACTACAATAAAGTATTTACAGCTGTAGCACACAAACTTCAACATCATGGATTCAAAATAGAATGTTCTCCCCACAAAGACAATAAAATAGAATAGTTCCATTCTGAACTTGAAAAAGATTACATTTTTATTGGTTTTTCAAATTCAAACCTTAGTGCCGAATCCGTAGTGCCAAATCCGCAGTGTCAAATTTGCCCTCGAAAGTGAGGTTCCAATACATAGTGTCGATGAGCTTCCAATACATAGTGCCAATGAGGTTTCGCTAGGATGGAGGCAACCGTTTGGAGGGTTTTTGATGATTCCTAAGTCCTCGAGCCCAGTTTATTCTTAGGGCACTACTACAAATACATTCACTCTCTTCTTGACCAAATACATGAAGTATATCTAGCATAGGGCATTAATCTAGAAGTAATGTAACTTCTTTCGCAGTTTGAGTGTTTGAACAATTAAAATACATGGTCGTTCCTGCTTCTTGTCCAATGACATTGAGTCCCAAAAGAAGAAATGCAGGTCAAGATGAAGTTTCCATGGCAGGGCCGACT